>JAKFHU010001436.1:4030000-4180000 GCA_023783475.1 Daubentonia madagascariensis | reverse complement strand
CTATCTTTGTATGAGTAGCTTCTTTTAATGTCCAAATAGACTTATTTAAATCAATTAAAAGGTTATAAAAAGTGTTTCAGTGTTATGGAAACGAAAACACATCTTTACAGCCAGTCCAGAAGTGGCCCTGTCTTGCTTATCAGACCTGAAGGGAATCCTGGGGGGGAAAAATAAACAGCATAAAATTAGGCAGAATGTGAATTTGTAAATTTCAATTAGTCCAGACTGAGATTATGGAGCAATGGAATGTTTGTGTTTCAATAAGAGTCTTTACTTTCTCGGCGATTTTTAGGATAGAGACTTCAGCAGATTCAAGCTTTCTATCTACCTTTCCCATCCACACCCCATAAAATAAACGATTGCCTCTGATCTGACGTGCCAGGTGAAAATGGGTAGAATTAAAACTGTCAATTTTGCTTCCAACTTGTGTCTTTCGATTGAGTTCAAAAGCTTTTAAAGGTAAAAGGTGCCGATCGTTTATATGTATTATTTCTTTCACTACTGTCGAGGCTTTTAAGTAAAAAGAAAGAAAAAGTATTTATATTTCCAAATTCATTTTCCCTAGAAGACTTCAATCTGCCAGGTAATTTGATGATGGACCCTGACGGTATGAGAACGTCAGCCTGGTGGAGCCTGGTTTACCCGAGTCCGGCCAAATACAGTGAAGTCCGGTTTTTCCGTTTTTCTATCCAAATGGTATATTTGGAGGTGGGATGTGAGTATTTAAATTTGAAGCTTTCCAAGTGCTTCAATACTATTTCAGAGAAGAGGTTAGGGTAGGCAGAGTTGGGGAGAAAGGCAGAAGGATCTCTTTGAAAGTTAGAAATGGTGAAAATGACATGTAATCCGATGTGGAAAATTGAGTAAAAGAGGCAGTGAACACTTTAGCTTAGGCAAAGATTGCCGAATCCTTTGAAGAAACTGACACGGATTTTCTAGAGATAGGGTGGGGGTGGGGGGAATCCTAGGGTGGGCATTTTATGTAAATGAGCATATTTGAAATGTAGTACAAATCCGGTATAGTAAAACTGACAGTTCTGACAGTATTGACAACATAAATATATGTTTGAACACTGCACTTTCAGACACTTAACCGATGAAGCAATAAAAAAAAATTCGACTACAATATTTCAAATAATCGACATTGATGTTTTGATACATCATTTTTATACTCCAAATCGATCTATCACTCTGGGGCTGGTCAATTTTAAGTAAAAATGGGCTGCAATTATTTGCACCTTGGCTAATGATGACCTAATAACAGTCCTCAATTAATTACACCCGAACTGTGCTTTCTTTCTTCAGCGACGGAGGTGGGGGGCAGTTCTTAGAGAACAGAACCTATGATTGTGTCATCCTCCCTTCTCCTTTCTATTCTATTTTACCATGAGGGGTCTTTGTCTGGTTGATCACAGATACCACAGGCTGAGGTCCTCTCACCTGAACTAGCCACTTACTGGGTGTGTACTGGGGATATAGTCCTCACTTTTACTTTGCAAAGTCAAAACTAAATTTTAGAAAACACAATCATAACTCTCCCTCAGACCCCATATCCTTTCCTCTGTTTCAAGGATTAGATGGAAGAGATTTGCTCAAGGGGGATATTGGAAATTTCTCTCAGGCTTAAAGCGTGGCGACAGAAAGAGAGAGAGAGAGAATGAATGAGAATTTTAAGAAAGTATGGATACAGCCGGTGCCAATCTAAAGCACCTAGTCTGAGTTGAACCCCTCCCTCTGCCCCTATCCCCTCTGACCTACCCACACTGCTGAGTGTTTACAGGCTACTGTAAAACAAAAAACAAAAACCAAAAAAAACCCACAAATAAAGCTGATGACCGACGAATTGCGAGAAAGGTAGGATGCCGAGGAGTACTGCATCCCCACGCGTGCTTCCTGCCGCAGTCTCTAACTGTTCGCGTTCTCTTTTGCCCTGTGGGTTTTCCAGTTCTTTCCCATTCCTCTGCAGATTTGGTGTGGTGGGGAGGAGGGAGGTGCAGGGGATAACGTGGGTTAATTGAAGGAAAGAAAAAAAAACAATCCTGGACAGGCCTCGGATGCAAACTCGAGCAGTCCATTGTGAGGTACGGATCGGGCAGGAGGCCGTGGAAGAGCGCTCTCGCCCCCACTCCGGCTGGCTCTCGAGGGCTAGGCGCCGCGCCGTTCGCACCCCTGTGAAGCCCTGACCCTGCCTCAAATCCGCACTGAGACTCGGCCTTCTGACCTAACACTTAGCTGGGCTCCACCAGCCCAGGATTCCAGTGTCTGCTTTCTTTCCTCCAAACTTCACAAATGCAGTTTTAAGCCCCTCCAAACCACCGCCAGCTGAGACGCTGGGACTTCAGCAACACGTTAGGCAACATTAAGATGCTAATCAAAGGCAAAGGATGCGTGTGACCCAAGGTGGGAAAGGGGGTGGGGGCTGGAAGAACTCCGCCGCGGGAGCGTCCGCTAGTTGCGAGGGTTATCAGCCTCTGGCCGGGTCGTTCCAAGCCGTCTGCCCTGGAAGTGGAGGTAGAAACTAGAAAATGGGCCGCAGGAGGAAAGAAAAAGGGTAAATAGAATCGAGATAGCGGAAGAGACAAGGGAAAGCGGAGCGAGGAAGGAAGAGAGCGCGGGAAGGAGGAAGAGACAGCGAGAGCGAGCGCACGTCGCGCTTGGAGTCCCGCCAGATAGCGCTAGAGGGCTATTTATTGAAATCCTTTCTTTCCTGCGAGATGGTGAAGCAGCTAAAATTGGGAGAAATAAGAAATGAGGGGCAAAAGGAAAGAAAGTACAATGATTCTACTACATCTTATTTTAAAAATAAATTGTGGGGTGCTTTTCATTGTTATTCACGCGGGGGGCGGAGAAAAATTTATGGTAAAAAGCCTAAGTGGGAAAAGGACCAAACAACAACAATCCAGTAAACAAACAAACAAAAAATCCCCTTCCCTCTGTTGATCCCCCCTAGAAGACAGTGAACAAAGTTAACAGGTAAGGAAGTGAGTGGAATTTTTTGTAGTCCAACTTTCAGAGCTGCTGGTTACGCTGCTGGGAAGGTCAAGAACAGTTCACAAGGATGAGCGGAGGTTTATGCAGAAGAGATATTTTTAAAGTAATAGATGGCTGCAAGGGGTGGGAAAGGAGAGACAAACACATTATTGGAAACGCCAAATAAAATATATATCAAAAATTCCAACTGTCAGCCAGCAGGTCTGAGCAGAAGACAGCCCCTTTGCCTTTGTCCCCGAGATTTGGGCTCAGGGCTGTTTCTGCAGGGCCACAATCTAACTCCTTGAATAACAATTTAGAAATACTCTGGGAAGCTTGGAGAAAAGAGCTAGACTACAAAAATTCACTGTGTCCTTCAGAAGCCAAAGAAAAGTGCTAGGGATGGAAAAAGAAGACCAGAGGACTGAGGTGGAGTCCAGAGAGAAAGGGAAAGACAATAAAACATTTTTTGATCCTTTTTACTTGCTCAGTTTAGTAATGCAAGAAAGAAAACTTTTTTCAAATGATACTTTTTAAAGTATTGATTTGGTTTTATCCTAAAATCCCTGGCATTTCACACATGTAGCTTCTCATTTTAAAATTGCACTTTCCTTTTACCTAAAGGAATTTTAAAAATCAAGGTAAGAAGTCATATCTTTCTTCCAAACCAGTAAATAGAACCTCCTCAAATAAAAATTAACCCTGAAGAGTTTTTTTAAAAAAATCTACTTAATCCAAAATATTCCAAATCAAAACATTAACTGAAGTTACAAACAAGATTAAGGTTGGATTTATTTGTTCCTCTAGCAAGGCACCAATTGTCCTAACTGTTGTAAGAATACAAAAAGGATTTAAACCCGGCGATTTTAATACACAGATTAACACTTTGGACCTCACAGTTCTGAGGAATTTGGAATTATCTGTGCTAAGGACCTATAAGTTTCTAGAAAAAAAGAAAAAGAAAAAGAAACAGCCACACAAATGCCTGTGGAGTGTGGGCAAATTCACCTAAAATAGACTCTGGGTTCATAAATGCTCATTTCAAATTAAATACTCTCCATAAAGCCAATGACCTTCAAATTAAGGAACTATAGCAGGATGCAATTATTCCTTTTAAATCTTAAATGTTACCTATAATAGCTTTCCATGTTGGGTCAAAAAAGAAAAGGAAGAATAGAAAAGCAGCAGTTTTCAGAAGTCTTAGGGATGCTTCAATAAGAAAGAGGTGATTAAAAACAGACTCTCAAATTTGAGAGGCCAATTCCTCCTCCCATTCATCCTTACCCTCTCCGTCCCCTCCCTTTCACCTCTTTTTTATGCAGTGCCCCCACCCCCACTCCAAAGCTAAGGAGCTGATTTGGGATTCTGAAGAAATAGGTTTCACCATCCATATTTGTTCTGGGGCACTTGTAAAATGCGATTTGTAGAGGGTCTTTAGCCTTCTGATTGTCTTTGAATTGTTTTTACTGAAACAGATCTTTTGCAGTTAATGAGTCCCCACGCAGCTGGACAGCTCCTCTCGGACACTGAGAACTCTAACCCTAAAATGACCCCAATTTGACACCGCAAGATGAAATTTTACCGCCTGTTAAAACCATTTCCAGCCTGGGCAGAAGAAGCTGACTGTTGACGGAGGTGTGTGCCGACTCCTGCGACCCCCATCTCGAACCAGTCTCCTGGGCTTGCCCCACCTACTTTCCCTCACCCTAAATGTGGGAGAGCAGATGAGCCTCGCAGTCTGGGTGGGGGTGCCGAGGCTGAGAATGGGACATCAGCAAAATAGCATGAGGCTAGACATCAGAAAGTGTGGGTACCCCACTCCTCTGGAATTGCTTCTATTGGACTGGAAAATTGGGAATTCAGGAAACCAGGAAATTCTTAAATGTTAGATGAGCCTTTTCCAGCTCTATTAATAAAACACTAGCAATTTACTGATTAAAAGTAATAGCCCTTTGAATTCATCAGATTGACCAAGAATGGACACGCTGAATCAACTCCAACTTGATCTAACATGTAATCCAGTACATTGGGATTGCTATTTTAAACTAACAATTTCATAAATGACATGCAACTGGCTAAGTAAAATCTCTTTAGTTGCAAAAATTTGGGGTTCTCCCCTTAGACAATCAGCAAATTTTAAAAGACACAGATTCCCTCCACTAGGGCTGCACTTCTAACACTGTCACACTTCTTAACTAAAAGTCTTTGAAGTTAAAGATGATTTTTTTTTACAATATCTTAAAATGTCATTTCCCTCTCCCTTCTACACCTAACCAGATTGTCCCTGTTGTTTGCTTTAATGTGTTCAATACAATGCAAAAGAAATTACAGAATATGAGAGAGAGAAAGAGAGAGAAGAATGGAGTTCAAGTTAAAAATGCCTTCTGCTTCCCCCAAAGGATGAAAACACATAAAAATAGAGTTTACAATTTTCTTCTTTTATAAAACCCAATAATTATCACCAGATGATCAACCCATTATTAGCTTAACAAGTCTTTGAAAATATAGAAATCACCAATCTGTCTAAATTGTTTTTACTCAATTGCACTGCCACAGAAGAAACACTTTTTTTAATGCTAGGTAAGTTTTTCTAAATGAAGGCTATAGGGATGCTAACTCACTTTACGGTATCACTATGAAAACAGAAACGGTAGTAAAAGAAGCAGAGGGTGAATGTTGAATGTTTAAACTTTGCAATGCAAAGGTTCGGTATGAAGTTGACCCTTACAAAAGATGCGTTTATCAAGGAAATTGAGGAGTTTCTTTGAAAAAGAAAAGTAACTGGCGCGTACTGAACAGGACATTTAAAACAACAATAATCCTATTTTCGACAATAAATAAATTTAAATTCTTAAATTGAATTTCAGAACAATTGGAAGAGTAAAAACTGAAAAACTGAATATAAACTTCTCAGCCAGCGGCGCAGCACCGGGACTTGGACCCACCACCACCATCTCTGCAAACTCAAAACCCTCTGCAGCGAGAGCAGAGTGGTGTTCGTTTCTCTCTCTCTCTTCTCTCTCTCTCTCTCTCTCTCTCTCTCTCTCTCTCTCTCTCTCTCTCTCTCTCACATCTTCCCTGTCCCGGCTAAACTGAATTCGCTTAACTGCCGCTTGAAATAAAATTCTGGAGACCAACTTTTTCTTTTCTTTTACGTCTTCTCTTTTTTTACTCACCTTTTCTTATATGTCGACGAGCAACTCAGCAACAAATAAGGATACTTTTAATCTTGGAGTTCTTCTAGGAAAAAAAAGGCGGTGAAGGAAGTACCCTCCCCCCAACCTTCGGCTCTGGAAGGCTTGAAGCCGGGGAGAAAAGAGTGGCTGAAAACCTGGGCTAGACTCTTCTCCCTGAAGCTCAGCGAGCCCGGCAGTCCCTGTTCAGGCCACCCGGCAAAAACCTAGCTGCCCGCAGCCCCTCTCCCTGGCGTCGCGCTATCCGCGCCTCTGCCAGCCCCTTCGCACTATCTTTCTTTATATGTGAGGGCCGATTTCCCGCAGACATCATTGTTATGATGGTTCATTTAATCAAACTGTTTAATTGCTCTGGTAATCACTATCATCATCACAGGTGCTCAATCATTCATCATTTTTGGAGGGCTTTATTGACCTCCGGAGTTCATTCCCCAGCCCTGTTAAAACGAGGCCAAATTTCTCCGACTCCGCTTGGAGTCTCTGCAGGCTGCGATCTTAGCCCAGTTTGTGTTGCTCGAAAGCTTACAGTGAAGCAGAGAAGATTGGAAAGGGGGCCAAAAAAAAAAAACCCTCCCACCCTTTCCCCTCCCTCCCTCCCTCCCTCCCTGTCTCTGTCTCTGTCTCTCTCACACAAACACACACACACGCGCGCGCGGGCGCGCGCACACACACACGCACGGTACTTTATTCTCCCTAATCAACCTCCCCCCTGCCGCGGGAAAGTCGGGTTGAAGCCGTGCGCGGAAGATACCCTACTTCCTATTTTCCAGAATGGGCTCAAAGTTGGGGAGGGAGGCGGCTGTTGAAGAACAACAGTCTGTTTTCGACTCTCTGGGCAGGGGACCGTGAGAGCTGGTGCGAGAAGTTGGGGAGAGGCGCGCTCCCAGCGCAAGGCCGGGCCGCGCCGCCGGGAGCCGAGGGGCGGCGGGGGCTGCAGCGCGGCGCGCGCGGGGTGACCGTAGCTCCGCCCCCAGCTCCGGTCTCGGCGTGATTGACGCGCGGCCGCCGGGAAACCGGCGGCGCAGAGGTGAAGCCGGCTGCAGCTCGGGCCAGGGATTGGACGAGACAACAGCCCGAACTAGTTTCCACACAAACGGCGTAGGGTAGTTACCTTCCTTCCCTATTCTCCTCCTTTTCCTTTTTGGAAAAGTTCATTCCGAGCAGGCCCCATCTGCCTGACCCCGCGAAATCACCCCAGTGTAATTAACACAGCCATTAGCAGGCGTTACCGCGGCCGGCCGCTGCGCCTCGGGCGACCACAACAAAGCTGGGCTGCGAGCGCCGGCCACTCCTCCTCACACTGCAACTTCTCTCTCTCCGTCTCTTTTTCTCTCTCCCATCTTTCCCTCCCGTGCTTCCCAGCTCTAAGTGAGATCCACTTTGGAGACGCACACTAGTCGCGCGCGCACACCTTTGGCTACATCAGACCCAAAGGACTCCCTCCTCACTTCCTCCCTCGCAATTCCACCGCGGGTCTTGGGGTGGCCCCTGTCCACACCGCTTGGAGGGAGTGTGCTCCTAGGTAAGCTGGTCTCTTCTGGTCCTGGAAAAAATGAAAATTGGCAACAAGGGTCCTGAATCTCCATAGGAAGAAAGTGCCACTTAAAAAAAAAATCTAGCCCAGCAGTAGTACAGTCTGCAGAGCCTGCTGCCCTTGGATGTTAGCAGGAAGCCTTCGGGGCGCTGTAATCCGCGGGCAGAGTGGGGGGCCGCGGAATTAAAAGGAACAAAAGCAAGAGCGCCATGCCAAACGTCCCCGACACGACCCAGTTAGGCAGGAGCCAGGAGTGATGGGAAAATGAACTAGAAGTAAGTTAAAAAAAAAAGATCTGAGGCTGTACCGTACTTTCCCTGTGGTTTTCTGCAGTTTTCCTCTCTGCGCTCTCCCTGTCCTCTTCCTCTCTTTCTCCTTCTCCCTCTCCCTCTTCCCCCGTTCTCGCGCGCGCGCGCACACACACGCGCGGGCGTGCGCGCGAACACACACACATATACACACACACACACACACACACACATTTCTCTTTCTCCCCCCTCCCCCGTCGTCCCCGTGGAGGAGCAGGCTCGCTGATTTGCTCGGGTCCGCTGGGCTCCAGCCTCCCCTCCCCCTCCCGCCCCCCCAACCGGGGCCGTCCGATCGCACTCGCTGCATATCAGAGGCTCGGCGCGGCGCGCTCCTCCTCGCTCCCGCTCCCCACTCCCGGGATGTGTCTCCGCCGTACGACGGGCTATGGCCACCACGACTTCCGGGTTCCGTCATTTCGTTCTCCCGCCGCCGACCCGCGCCGCCAAACTGAGGCTCTTCTATAAGCCAGGCAGCAGCCAACCTGCCAACACCTACTGACACTCACTCATCTCCCAGAGAGAGAAAGAGAGCGAGAGAGAGCGAGCGCGAGAGAGCGAGCGCGAGTGAGAGCGAGCGAGCGAGAAAGAGAGAGAGGGAGAGACAAAATACCTACCAGGAAAGGGGGGGAGGAAGTCCAATTTTTGCAAACTACTCATTTTTTTTTCTTGATTTTTCTCCCTGCTTTCTTTGAACAATACTTTAAAGAGAGAGGATCATATTATAGATACCGCGGGGGCAAAGCTAAAAGAGGGGGGAGGGGGAGGAAAAAATTCAAGAAGCCGAAACCCCTCGCGGAGTTTTACTGGAAGAAAAAAAAAACGGGTCTGAAAGATTCCTCCTCTTCATCATCATCAACCATCATTCATTCACTACCTTGACATTCCGGGCTTTGATTGACAGCTGGAGTGGCAAAAAGCCATGAAACACGACAGTTCGGTTACATGTGGGCTGCTGACGGGCCGCTCGTAACCTTCAGTTCGGGGGCTTGACAATTTTTTTTCTTCTTTTTCTTCTTTTTCTTTTCTTTCTTTTTTTTTTTTTCCAACTGAGGGGAAGAGAAGAGACAGAGGGGGAAAGGAGGACCGAAGAGGAGGAGGAGGGGAGGGGGGAGGAGGAGGAGGTGGAGGAGGAGGAGGAAGATCAGGAGGAGGAGGAAGAAGAGAAAAAAAGAGAAAAAGAAGAAATATCACAGAAAAAAAAAAAAAAACTCTTCGTTGTCTTGCCTGGGCTTTTTCCCCCTAAAAATAACATATTGGAGAATTGGGAGAAGTCTCCTTGGTTTGGAAAAAAAAGGAATCTTCAGCCTAGATCACTTTCTTATCCGGACTGGGATATTAAATATACGACACATCCAGGAGTTTATTGGAGCGCAGACTGATGGCGCAAAGGGTAGGTTTAAATCTCCAACACTTACCTAGATATAAATCCTCTCTTAAGAGGGGCCTGTCCCGATGCCTCCTCTCCCTTCAACGCTGCTGCTGCTGCTCGCTGCTTGATGATGGCGGCCAGTATTTTAAAAAATAGCAGCGAAATTATTCATCGGCTTCTTTCCCCCCCATGCCTGTGCGTGTGTGCGAGTGTGTGTGCGTGCGTGTGTGCGTGTCTGGGCGCGCGTGTTCCAGCGCTGTGCGAGCGGGCGGGCGGCGAGTGCGTGTGAGTGGTGTGTGTGCGTGTGCAATTGTTACACGCTTTCGCCTCGCTCCAGCTTTTACCCCAGCAGCGCGATTCCCCCGGTTCTCCCGCTGCCGCTGCTGCGCCGCTGCCGCCGCTGCTCCCGCGGCTCCGGGCGGGCACGGGCTGCGTAGGAGCCGCCGCCGCCGCCGGGGCCGCCGCTGGGGCCGCGCTGCCGCAGCTGCTGCGCCGCCGCCTAGACTAGCCTGGGCTGCTTGTTTTGTCTCTGAAATTGACAAGGACGCAGGGAATCCGCTGCTAAATAATGTTTCTGGTAACTTTCACATTATTCCCCCCCCACCCTCCGCTCCCTGCCCCCGGGGAGGCACTGGCCCTGCTCTTTCCTCGTCCTCGGCGTTCTCGTGCTGATTATTAGCGTTTTTCTTCTCTTTATTTTGTTTCATTTCGCCTTTTGATTTATTGGATCCTCTAGAGGAGGCGAAGGGGGGTTAGGGGTGGGATCCGGGGCTTCCTCCTCACACTAACTCCACTTCTCCCTCCGTTGGCTCGCTACGGTTCTGCTGCCTCCGGCGCGAGCGGGGCCTCCCGGCGCCCCCTCCATCGCCGGCCTCACCGCCTCCTCTTCCTTCTCTGAACGCTGCTCTTGGCTCATACTTTTTCATTTTAAAATTTAAAAGCATTTCTTCCCCACAACTTTCAACTCCGTTGTTTCGGCTGGTTTGGTTTCTGTGTGTTCAACTTGTGCTCGGTACTTTTCTTCTTTCTGACTTTGTTTTTATTTTTATTTTCCCTTCCCTTCTCTCTCTCTCTCTCTCTCTCTCTCTCTCTGCCTCCCCCTCCTTCTCTCTCTCCTCTTTCTCACTCTCTTTCTCTCTCTCATCTTTATCCCTTCCCCACTTCTCTGCTCGCTCTCTTCTCCCTGCTTTTTTTTCTCCCCCCCCCCCCGCCCTGCTTTCCTCTGTTCTGTTTCACCTCCTGCGCCCCCTCCCCCTTCCCGGGTTCTGACAGTACGATGAGCTGCCCCATTACGGCGGGATGGACGGAGTAGGGGTTCCCGCTTCCATGTACGGAGACCCTCACGCGCCGCGGCCGATCCCCCCAGTTCACCACCTGAACCACGGGCCGCCGCTCCACGCCACGCAGCACTACGGCGCTCACGCCCCGCACCCCAATGTCATGCCGGCCAGCATGGGCTCTGCTGTCAACGACGCCTTGAAGCGGGACAAGGACGCGATCTATGGGTAAACCGACCCCCTAGACCCAGCTTACTGTGTGTGAGTGTGAGAGTGTGTGTTTGTCTCTGTGGGGGGTGGGAGGGTGAACGACTAAGTGGGAAGTTATTTCTGCGTGGGGTGGAGGGCTGGCTTGCCTTAGGATAGGACAGTGGAGGGGGACTGCTCTTCTGCCCCTGGAGTCAAAGACCCGGAAGATATAGCCTCCTCCACTCTCACGGCCCGGTCACTCCGGACCCTACATCCCGCAGTGACTGAGTCCTCAGAATCTTGCCGGGGCCTTCTCCCCAAGGACAGGATTCCTGGCCAAAGGACGCAGGGCTGGTCGTTTCAGGCCCCTAACAGAGGCCTTGACGAAGGGGAAAGTTTCCTGTCGATGAGCAGCAACTTTGTTGTTGTATTTTTGTTGTTGTTTTGTTTTTTTTTCTTTTCTCTCTCTTCTGTTTCCTACTGAGGGTCTGGGAGTCACTAAAGGCAGCTTGAGCCGAGATCAGGGCTGCTTCTGTGGGCCAGGAAGTCCTAATCACCCACTTCTTAATTCTCTGTAAATAAAGGGGGCAGACCTTGAAGTGCAGCGGGGTGGAAGGGACTGCTGCTTGCATGGAGCCGTGCTTGGGGGGAGTAAGGGAGATGGCTGGAAATTATTTTATATTCTGAGAGCACTCGGCGAGGGGTGAGATGCACAGTTCAAACGTGTACCACACCGGCTCTTCCGGCTGAGGGTAGGTGGGGAAGGCGGCGGGATGACGATGGGAAGGGACAGTGGGTAAACAGCAACTGAGCCCCAAGCCAGAGGCCGCAAGCATCCCGAAGTGTAGCTAAACCGCCCCAAGGAACACAAAGGGCATACGCGCACGCACACTTCCAAGTTTTAAAACACGATTTATTTATTTTTGTCTGCTGCAACGCTGGGAGAAATGTGGTCTTTGGAAAGAAGCTCTTCTGAGTCTAACATTCCTATTATTTTGGCCCCCACACCCGGGTTTTACTAGAAGTAAAGCAAACAAGTTTATAAGGCAAGGGGGTGGAGAGGTTAGAAGAGCACACTCTCTCATTTAGGAATGTCACTCCGGTGTGTATGTAGGTGAAGTCTTCTGCCTCGTCTGAAATGTCCATTAAAAGGCCGAGTTAAAACGATTTTTTATTTCAAAGAGTGTGCCTTTCTTGGGAGGTCAGGGCTGGGTCGCACGGGTTGGTTCGGCGGCCTCGGTAGTGTGAAGAGTGAGTCTGAGTCAACTCCAGGCTCCAGATTGCCTGAGCGTCTTGTATATTTCCTTACGTTCCAACTGAAGCTGTTTTTATTTGGCGGACTAAGGTGGCCGGGGGCTCCTCTGGCCAGATCTGGGGGACTTCTGAGCTGAGGGAAAGAACCAGGCCCTTCTTCCTTTCTGTTTCTGGCCCAAGATCGGCTGACTGAGGAAGGGTTGTAAAGTGAGATGTGTGCCTGTTGTATTAAAGAAGGAATCCAAACCCTCCAAACTTGTTGATTACAGTTCTCGCTCCTTCCCCTCTGCACCCCGTCTCTGTGTGTGTGTCTCTGCGTGGCGCTGCCCGTTAGGCACCCGTTGTTTCCTCTGTTAGCTCTGGTCTTTGAGAAGTGCGAGCTGGCGACCTGCACTCCCCGGGAACCCGGAGTGGCCGGCGGAGACGTCTGCTCCTCTGACTCCTTCAACGAGGACATCGCGGTCTTCGCCAAGCAGGTCCAACCTTCTTGACCCACTCATCCTCTTGCAGCCCCTCACTACTCCTCCCCTTTCCTCTGAGCTTTACTTGAAAGGAGGAAAAGGCAGGGACACCCGATCTGTTCCTCTGGCCCAGTCCACTCTACGCCTCCTCCCCATCCCAGAGCCTGCAGGCAACTTGGAAGCGGAGATAAATATGGGTGTTTGTTTTCCCCCCCAGCAGGAATACAGAGGCTCGACCCTCGAATTAAAGTTGACCTGCTCCTAATCTGGGGCTTGGCCTTTTCCCCTGCCTGCAGCTACTTGAACAAGAATTGGGGAAAGGGGCTGTGAGGGGCCCGGGAGTGCCCGGGAGGCAAGGAAGCTGGGCGCCTCTCGGAGCGGTCCATCCGGGGCGCGGAGGTGAGGGAGGCAGAGAGCCACAGCCTCTTGGACGGCTGAACTAAGGGTACTCGGGGCCCAGAGAATGGCCCTGACTTCCCGGCTACAGCTTAGTCCTATCAGGTCCCCCTTAACGGGGCCAGGACCAGAAGGCCCTAATTCTTTTTCGGCGACCCCACTAATTTAAGGCACCAGTTTGTTTCATGTATTCTACCAAAGCTCCTCGCCTCTTCTCCGCCATTGCCCCTCCACAGTTCCCCACTCTCACACTCCAGTTTAGTCGGTGACAGGATTTTCTTCTTTTGAATGGGGTGGTAATTCATGTTGACTTTCCTTGCTTCTTATAGGTTCGCGCCGAAAAGCCACTTTTCTCCTCAAATCCAGAGCTGGACAATTTGGTAAGGCTCTCTCTGTTCCTTGCTTTTCCCCAGCCTCGGCCCCTTCCCATTCCCAGAAGCACCCACTTTCTCCCGGAGCTCCGGGGAGTTCGAGCAGAGCCCTCTTTTGAAGCTCTAGGGAGACCGGGAGGAAGGGAACAGCTTAGAGCCCCCGCAAGGGCGATGGCGAGCGAGGGACGGGATAGACGTCGGGGGGAGGGAAGCCCGAGGAGGCAGCACTGGGGACTCGGCGCTGAGAGCGCGAGCAGGGGATGTTTCCCAGGTCTCGGCCCCGGGAGCAAGCTGCGAGAAGTGAGTTATTTCCTCTGTTTGCCGGGGCAGCCGGCCGAGCCTGGGGCTGCTAACCCGAAGGATGTAACCGCTGGCACGGCGGAGGGCGGGCCCCGGGTGGGGGCTGGGGAGGTGAGGGGCAGGCGGGCGCAGGCCACTTTTAGGTGCGATTCTTTTGCTAATTTGAACGATTTCAATATTAAAAGTACTTAAATCCGCTTTCAAAGGCCCTGCCTCACCATTCATCTTGAGTATTTCCTTCTTTAGTGAGGATGGATTTCGTTGGGTATGCTGTTCTAAAAAGCTTTTTCTATCCAGAGAAGCGACTTTTTTTTTTCCTTTTTAATTTGGCCTGAGGTCGAGGGAGCGGACGTTTAAAGAAGACTCAGGCGGAGAAAGAAGGCCTGACCCGAGGAAAGCAGTCCTTACAAATAGCACAAGGAACATCAGGGGAAGAGATATTAATGCTTAGGCTCAGGTTGAGTCAGATTCCTACCCCGTGGCCAATGAGGCAGAGATGATCAGTAATCACTTGGTTTTTCTGACTATTTCTTGATGTGTGGGTTTTGCCTGGCCACCTGCCGGCTTCTTCTCCCCAGCCCAATTCCCTCACCACCCCCCAGTCAGGACTTCCGAGTTACACAGCCCTAACTCCATTCCTTAAACTTTTCTTGCAGATGATACAAGCAATACAAGTACTAAGGTTTCATCTTTTGGAGTTAGAAAAGGTAAGCAGGAAATAACACTCCCTGTTTTGATTTAGCCACTTTTCTCTCCTATTTGAATTGGGATGTTCAAACCTCCAGTCTGGAGATTTTGAGCATGTAACCATGTCCTCCCTTCAAATCCCTCCTCAACCCAGAGGCTCAGAGGATGGGTGAATCAGGACAGCCCTGCTTTTTAAAGTAGTCTCCCTTTCCCCAATTTTCCCCCTAGGCGGTCAGGATTATTCTGAAATGCAGTAAACCATTTGTGTTACTGGACACTCAGCCTGCTGCATCTTTATTAGTTCAGCTCGCCCTCGGCCCAGAGTTTGCATTAGGTTGCAGGCAGAGGGAATCATCCTAGCTGGGGTATCTTCACATTGCTCTGCAGCTCAGTCACTTTCACCTGGAAACATACAAAACTCTTAGCTTATTGAATTGAAAATGTTAATGCTCTCCCCAGTTCCAGTGTTCTAATGTTTTGATGTTATTATCAAATCGGATTTAACTCTCTGGACTCCCAGTCTGAACCCAGTCATTTCCAGTCCTGTTTCTCTCTCTCTCTCTTTATCATAACTTGTTGCTCAGGGAAGTCTCTGGAGAATAATATCTGCTGCAACAATTGCTCTATTGTTTCCTCGACTTCAACTATTACACCCCTTAATTAGAGTTAGTTTGGAAGATATCACAGTGTTGTTCTTTCCAAATGTAACCTTGCAACCTGATATTTTTCCTCTTTAAAAATGAAACGAAACAACAACAACAACATGAGCTGAACCCTCCACCATGACCCTCCTTCTAGGTCCACGAACTGTGTGATAACTTCTGCCACCGGTACATTAGCTGTTTGAAGGGGAAAATGCCCATCGACCTTGTCATTGATGAAAGAGACGGCAGCTCCAAGTCAGATCACGAAGAACTTTCAGGCTCTTCCACAAATCTTGCTGACCATGTAAGTCTATGAGCCTTTGGCATTCTTTTAAGGCCGCTGGGCAAATCATTTTTTAAAACTTGTTTTAACATTTAGCTCCACTGACTTAGTTTTCTTTTTAAATGATCTGGTCTCCTTTGGGGTCTTTTCCTCTCTTTGTCACTACCTCTGCCATACCCTTCATCTTCATTTCCCCTTTCTTGGACCCCCTCCCATTTATGTTGAGAACCAAAAACCAGGGAGTTGATAGAGTGATTTGTGCTCTTAATGTGTAAAGTTTCCTGGGTTTGGTGACTTGGGTGTTAACAAATTCTGTCTGATATGGTGACCACTGTCTTTTCTGCTTTCTCAACTCTGTGTAATAAATGCAGAAGGGATAGAAAGAGGCAAAACAGTTAGCTGGTTGGGTCTGTGGGGAGAGAGAGAAAGAAAACTAAAGGAAAGAGAGAACTGGGGAGTGAGAGCTGATTTCCCAGTTTCTCACAGAGATGACAATCATGAGAATTATTGGCAATCTTGCACTGCATTAGAAATAAAAGAAGGAGTGAATGAACACATTACAATTCTCAGGGCTTTTGCTCTATAGAAACTTATTGTCAGAATATAGACTTATTGCCAAGTGCCTGAAGCATCTTCATAATAAAAGACAGTAACCTTGATGAACCAATTATTAACAATGTATTACAGAAAGCTGAAGGGAATTATGATTGAGTAACCATAGGTTGGTGGTTGAATTTTAACACTTTAACAGTTGGTGAATGAGGATGAAGAGTATAGTAAGGAATGACTGTGTATGTCAGGCCAGGAAAGGAGATTTCTTTCTATTCTCTCTGTTTTTAATCCTATTTTGGAACTGATCTAGTAAGTCTGATGCTTAAAAAAAAAAAAGCATATGTAGTGAGACTGAAAATTTGAAAAAGAAGCAAAGAGAAGAAAGATTGCAGCTGGTAGGAAAGGCAAGCGTGGCGAGGTTAAAGAGTGGGTGTGAACAGCAGTTTATTTATAGGAACTCAAGCCTGGATTGGGGGACAGGGTGTCTATAGATTATATTCCATTGAACTCACAACCTAAATGATATAGGCTGTAGTCTAATAACTTTGTGGCTGAAATATTAATTTAACACCCTGTTTGAGTTAAACAGGTGTTGAGGCTTGAAGGCAGTTTGTCTACCCCCCACCACCACCCCAATTCCTGGATGTTAAGAGGAATGAATTGAGGTGCCTTGAGAATAAACCTTCTGTGAACTTCTCCTCTCCCCGTCCCCAAAAGTTTTGAAAATATGCAGTCATAGATTTTAATAATTAACCTTTGTGCTTGTGTGGGAAGCCTGTCTAAGAACAAAAGTTAGAAAAAGAAAAAGAAAAAGCAAACCTCAGTCTGGGATGTCCAGTTCTGAGACAGAATAAATACTATGGTGTTGAAGGCTCCTGTAACTGTCTTTGCCCTTATCTTTTTCATAATAGTAGGGGAAACTTGGGGGAGCTTTGCTGTATATTGAGTGTATTAAATGAAATCAAAAGGATGCAGCAGCAGCTATGGAAAGTTTATTTGCTGATCTGCGGCTCTACAATGTGTGGTTGTGGTCCATGAGGCATGACACTACCACAGAAATATTTATTTTTGTTGTTTTTTTAATTTGTTTATTTTCATTGCTCCCTGTTTCTAAATTCATATTTATTTACATTACTGGGAGAAAGAGGAGGGATCTATTTACACGATTTGTAAAATGAGAGGTTCATAGTTCTCTGCATCCAAAAGCTTTTTTTATGATATTTCTAGGGGTCCCAACTACTTGGTTTTCTAGAACAGTTTCTTGGCAACTGTTTTTCGAGTGGATGTGTGGAGCTAGAGCATGCTAATGTTTATACAGAAAAAATAAACTAGGGTGTTTAGATTGGCTGAAAGACAATACCAATTTATGGAACTATTGTAATATTTAAATATACACTCAAGAAGGAAGTTGTACCTAAGAATATAGTGCATTAATAATTTAACAATCGTCATCTTTGGATAAAAGAGTCAACTGTAACATTTGTTGCTCCCCATTCAGGCCCCCAATCAAGTAAATATGACAACTGATTTATTTTGAACCCATGAGGGCTTGCCACCTCATTGGTTGTCATAATTTAAAGCCCTTTATTTCCTAGAGATCTGAACTATAACGTTTTTACTTTAGCCTCCTGCTATTTGTTTTGAAAGGAAGCAATAATTTGTTCCACCAGCACACCAAGTGGGAAATGGAGAGATTTGCCGCAGACTTGTATTTTATGCAGGACAGGAGATAAAACCTTGGAGAGTTTTCACCATTTTTGAGACTTTTGTGCCATAGGTGTATTGATTGTATTCACTTCCAGGCTTCCCCCTACAAATCCTCTTATGCTTTTTAGCCTCTTCTACAAACTTCAACCCCACAGCCACAAAAAAGTGAAAATAGCATAGAACCACTACCTGAAAAGTGATGTGAGTGGGACATTTCCAGCATGTAAATGTGTCCGATTTGAATCTTCAGGTTTATTTTTTCATTTGCTTTGATATGCATATTTAATATGTTGCCCCAGGCTGGATCTCATTTGGTGAACACTGGTGCAGGGGTGACGATGAGCCACTTCAGAAGGACCCAGACAGCATGTTGTTTTCTCTGTTTTATCTGTTGGCCCACTATTCTGATCTACTGAGCTTCCTAGTGGTTTTATTTGCACATGAAATGCTGAAAGCATTTCAACTTATTGGCTATGAATAATGACAGCTAAAAAAGAAGTGTAGTTTAATTTGTTGTGTGCCAAGGTTTCTCTTGTGGAGGTGACAGTTTGTGACAGCTGTTTGACACCCCCCCCAACACATACACCTCTATCCTTATTAAGTGGTATCAAGCTACATTGTGTGTATGTGTGTTTAAGGAAGGAGCGGGCAAGGAGAGAGAGAGTGTGAAAGAATGAAAAGAAAGAATAGTGTGTGATTCTGTGTAGTAGAAAGCAGAGAGAAAAGCATCAGAAGCAACGTATCAGATACAAATGTAGCTTTCAATATTCTTATTAAAGAATTTGAAAATGTAAATGAATAAAAGTAATGGATATAAATATCTTCAAAGCAAGTATTATTGACAGACTGTTAAAAATGAATTGTGTATATTATTACTTAGTAAATCATGCTAATTTCACATCCTGTAAAGTTATATAAATAATCTCATATAACATAGATGCATTAATAAGAAGGCAATCATAATAATCTTACCTTCCATTCCTCACCTTTGGTGAGGATACTGAACTTGTTCATTTATTATTAACACTTATATATGATGGCCATAATGATAAGAAGGTTGCAATTAAATAGAAAAGAAAGTGTGCAGCATTGGCTACTATTTGTTGTGTTTAATAAATTCATAATGAATTGCTTATATTTTTAATATTATAATGTATTTTATCTTATGTTCTCACTGTAACATAAGAATAATTTTTATATGTAGGAAATAGCTATTACAGTATTTTTTTGAATATTGGGGAGAAAAAATATATGATAATCAAAGGAAACAGAGCTGTTTTTCAGCTGCAGTTCATGTTAGTTTCCCAGACATTCAGCTTCATCATGTTTAAAATAAACATGTCAAGAAAGCAATTTTTTAAAAGAAGTTTCAACTTGAAAACTGTTGGGAAATAATCGTGCTTGTCTTAGTCTGTAGAATTTCTGAATAGTAGGTAATATCCACATAATTCTGCCTAATTTTAAGTCAAGTCTTCAGACCTAGTGCAGACAAATGAAATATATCTTCATATTACATATAAAGATATTACATATCTTTAGATCAAGATTCGACAAATGAAATTTATTTGTGTGGAATATATTCTCTGAGCTAAGCTTTATTTGCTTGAAGTGCATACAGTCATACAATTATATTGTTATTCCTAGTTAATGGTCACAAAGAGTTACATTTTATTTTCTTTGAACGAATTAAGTATAGGGAAGAAAATACAATTATGTCTGTTAACAGTTAATGGCAGGTGCCTTAAAATGGACTGTCTCTAATAACATCACTAATAAAAGAAAAATTATTTTAATTTTTATGTTGAGAGCCATAATTTAAATGAAGATATGCTGATATTTTCTTTTGCATTTCTGAATATGTCAAGTTAATTTATCTCTATACAGTTTTTTAAAATGGGTTAGGTCAGAGGGGAGAATCTTCAGAATCTTTTTCCTGACAGGATACGGACAAGTGCTTATAGATAAATTCTATTACTACATGAAAAATTAGAGAGGAGTGACAGTGAGGCGAGGGATAGGTTTTAAGTTGTTCATCTATAGACTATCAAGGGGAAAATAATGAGATTTGACAATATTATTAATAATATGAATGTTTTATTTTATTCTATAGTTTCCTATGTCCTAGTGGAAGATTTGACCTTATGGTGTGCTATCCAAAGCCTATGGGAACCCATTCCAGTAAAGTTCTACCTCTGAGCTTTGTCCACCAACTCAAGGGAACATGGCTGGGCATGGGTTTTCTGTTATTGCTGCTGTTGCTGTGTAGTTTCTGGTAGTTGGTAGCTTTCCTGTTAATTTTCCATCAAGAATAATTATACTATTTAAATCATTTAGATTGTACAGTTGGAGTATGTTTTCAGTGTGACTGTGATGAGATGAAATTAAACAAAGGTTGCACTTGACAACCAATAGACATTCACTATCAGATTTTAAAAATTGGCATTTTTGAATTCATTTTTTAAAATACTGAATGTTCTATGGAATATCCCAAAACAACTTAAAATTATAGGAGACATTTTATAATATGGCATTACACCAACAATACAGGACATTTCTGTCTTCTCTAAAAGTTGCTCCATTAAATAGAGGAATCATTTGCAAAGGATACTTGCCACTTCTGTGAGAGTTGCTCACCTATTAATTCTCAAAGCTTAATAGAGGTAGAAGGCGGGGAGATGAAGGAAGGACCCTGGCTCTATTTACATTTTTAAAGAGTGAGTCCAGGTTCTTCTGAAAGCACACACAGGTCTCCTGAGTTCTTATGTCAACTTTAGAATAACGTAGTTGAAATTCCAACATTTGTTCAAACCATACAATTAACATTTTTTAACTTTTGTAGACTTCAGTACCCCAGGATAGGAGTCTTCATCTTATTTTTAGATATAATTTTTGCATAATGTTAATTAGGAGTTAAAACATTATAAAGTAATAGGGAATAAGTAACTTTATGTGTGTTGATACAAGTATATCTTCCCTTTTTTGTTTAAATATACCAAGTCAAATTAGTTTTGTATGTCTCATTTGCTGATTAAAATATCTTTATGTATGTTCACTATTACTCCCTACCTATAAGCACATATTCTGAATTACTTTACTGTTTTTCCCAGTTCATATATAATTTTTCACTTGATGTTTTATAGTTGTGTTGGTTCTAGAAAATCTAATGCTTACTTTTAAAGTATTTTTTAATAATAGAAATAAGAAGCAGAAGTGACCTTAGGGATTAGCTTGTTTAACTCCTTAATTTTAAAGAGATAAAGGAAATGAGTCCCAGAGAAATGAAGTACATCGCTTGCTTACGGTCACATGGCCAGTTAGAGGTGGCACCCTAGAGTTTTAATTCCAATCTAATGTTTTCTTGCCTATACCATGTCCATTGAATCACCTTTTCATTTGGGGTCTAAAATGAGTTTTAGATTATTTTAGATAGAACTTGTATGTTGTATGGCTTTTTTTTTCTCCTTGAAGTCTAATACATTTTACTTCCCCACTCAGTTTTGTATTTATTTAGAAACCCTTACATATTTTACCCCGTTGAGAAGAATCATGTGCTCTGTGGAGTCATTTAAACAGAAAAATATCACCAATTTACCGATACTTATTAAGTATTATCCTATAGGTAGGTCCTTCACAGAAATGCCATAATAGTTGAAAATGTTACAGTGTTACCGTATCTGCAACTTCAACAAGAGGCACACATATGATTTGCTTCCTATGCCCAGAGATTCTTGTCCTCTCTGTGCTTTTTTCTAGATTTACCAAATTCAATGATGTTGCTAAATCAATTTTTTTTTGACTTTCAAGGGAGGAAACACTGGCAGAATTGTGTTTTCTAGGGAAAGCTGTGTGTAAATGAGAAACAGAGGAGAGCAGCAGAGCGCTCTCCTGTGGCCCCGCTACTACAAGCTCTGCCCATATTGTCTCCTGCTTTTATATTAATTACAACTTGCATTATCAGCTGTGAGTCTGTAGCCCAGCAAATAGAAAATACTGCCCCTGGAGACCTAGCTTCTTGTATCTATTTTCCATCTCCTTCTATTGTGCTCCACTCAGTATTCACTGCTTTTCTCCTGGTAACACTGCTCTGTAACGCAATTACGTAAGAGCAAGAAGAGTACCATATTTGACTCCCAATTATTAAAGCCACTGGGAATAGAAACATGTTCACTCCTTGCCCTCGGGTGTCTTCATGATACTTTTGGCTGGAAAACAGGATATATATTATGGAATGCATACACCTGAATACTCACACACACACGTGCACACAGCAAGCATTTCTCTTTATTTTTCTATTTGCGTCATGTGTTTTTACATGCTTTTGTATGCCATGTTGGTTTCAGGATTCACTAAACTTCTGCATATAATTTGGCAGAACGCCAGGCAGTTATTCTGGAAGGATGTAAACTTGGAAACTATAAGGGGGAGGGTAGAGGGAGAAGAAAGGAGTTCTGATAGAAACAAATATTTGAAGCTTAGAGAAAAACAGTGTTAAGGGCAATGGATTATGTCTGTCCATGTAGGTTACAATTTTGTATGACCCAGGTGGACCAATTTTTTGTTAACAAGATTATCAATATTTGTTTTGGTATGTAGTCACATCACCATATGTAGCTGAATGCGGACAACTTGGGGTAACTCCTTAGCCTTGAAAGCACAGGGGGATTTATCTGTTCTTCCTTCTTTCAAATTAAATAAATATCACGTAATACTCCTTAGTTTGTGTCAGTTTCTCAAAAAGACCATAATACTTGAGATACTCTATGGAAGTAAATGTGACACTTTTTCGGGAGAGCATTTTTGAGGAGTGAGGGAGAAAATAGGGAACAGATAAGGGAATGGCAAAGTAGATAGTCAAGTTGAGTAAATTTTGGTTTGGGGTGGAAAATCAAAGACCCAACTTATTTGGAAGAACAAACTGCTCTTAAAGTAACATTTGCTTTTCACCCCTTTGACTGTAGAAAACACTTCCTTCAGAAAACCATTGGAAGAAATACACTGAATTATAAATGAATGGGGCCTGACTTTAAAACTCAGCACAGGTTTAGCTGATAGGGACAAGCCAGTGTTTTCAGTTACAGCGAGTCCTTCTGAGGGATCCCTTCAAATCACTACAGTGTCTAAAAAGAAACAGTTGCTCCAGCTTCATTCCAACGATTATATAATAGCTATTGGATGACATTTGCCTTAAAACATAGTTGAGGTGTTAGTGGTTAATTATTGTAATTTTCATGAGAGGTAAGGAGCTTTTATAGCAACCAGCTTAATAAAAAGCCCGCAGTGCATAAAATTAACATCACTTTCTGTGTACAATGAAAAGTTTAGCTTAGGTGAATGTGTTGCAGTTATTGCATTTTGTAAAAGAAGGCTCTAGCCTGTGTTGTTGCAGGACTAAACTCATGCCATGCTATTGTTTCTTTCTTTTTTTTTTTTTTTTTCTGTGCAATTCTTCTAGCTCTTTATCTGATTACCATCCGGCAAACAGCTGACACGAAGAGGCCGCAAAGCTTAAAGAGTCCCTGTATTCTGTTTGCCTTTTGCTTGAAACTATTGGAGTGTTCTCTAACTTAGATTTAAATTAAAAAAAAAAAAGAAAAAAAAAGAGCTCAAAGGCATTACTTTGTCTTAATACAGGCTGCAGAAAACCTTGGTTTTTATTTCATTCTACTCAATTTCATTCTCTAGTCTACTTTCTCAAACATATCTTTATTTTAGAGATCCATACCTGTACCGTATTTATAGTCACAAAATTTCTGTTCAGGGTTTTCACTTTGAATCAATTGCTTGCCTGATGGCAGTGCCAGTAGCATTATTTGTTATAGACATGATTAATCCATAGAGCTCTGGCTTATTTCATCATCTATCAAAAGTGCCAAATATTAATTTACAGTTTGTAGCAGATCTGTAGGGAAAAAATAAGTTTTTGTTTTTGTTGTTGTTTCAAGTGAGAACATTTCCCTACTTTGTTTCACCTTGGTTTTATGTTTTATTTTGATAAAATTTTATGTGCTATATGTACAATGTAGAGTTGATGCTGAGAAAAATGACAGACTGATTTTTTTTCTTGATAAACTATATATAATGGCGACATGGCAAGGTTACTTTCAGATGGTCATGAGGTTTGCATGTTGCCTATACCCACATGGATCTGTCTGAATTCTTATTTACCAATTCTAGTAAGAAGAAGTGGTATATTTTGATTGATTTTTTAAAAAACCCCCTCCAGGCCCCTAAAGAATTCACTTGCCATTGGGTCTGTGGGCTTAGTTGAATTTGTCACATGCAGGTGACAAGTGTACAGCTCTGGCTTTAAGGCTAGTCTGTTTCATATGCTGTTCCTACTCTCCATTTCTGCCAGAGGAAATTCCATCTCTTGCCTGCCTTCATGTGGTGCTGATAAAGTCCTTCCTGTACATTAGAATTCCTGTTTTCCTTTAAGCAACAGCAGGGTATTGGGAATGATCAGGAAAGGGGAGGAGGAACAGAAGAAGAATATACTCAGCAAAGTAGCACGAGCTATAACTCTCAGTTTGCTTTACATGTCCTTTGAAACAAGTAGTTCTTCCAGGAAAAGGCACACTGTTCAGTGAATTTAAGCTCCTGTGAAGCTCCAGTGAAAGTCCTTTCTAGTTTACTAGATGGCTAGGAGTTCATATGTGTTTCATTTTTTAAATTATTGTTTGTGCAAATTAAAGCAGAAATCAATAATTTACTAGGTATTGATGCAGTGATTAATATCATTGCATCTGTTGGTTGTATAATCAACCAGTTGATGATAATTTTGAGAGTTTGTACAGGCTATTTTAGGGCAATGCATTTGAAAAATGTGAAGGGCTATGCCATACATTCTTGAGCCTGTAATTTTAAGGGAGTCATTGAATTTTGTAGGTGTTAATGTTCTGAAGTATTTAGTATCCAAGAGCATTGGGACCTATTTCTTGGAAGAATGTACCCTAATTAAGATAGCAAAAGTAAAAATGACTTTTACATTTGTAGGTAATTTTTATTCTTACTTTAAAAGTTAACTTTATTTAGGTTTAAATTTGCAAAATGTACCCACTTAAAGTGTATATATTTAAATTAGTTTTAACAAACACATACACCGATATAACCATCACCACATCAAGTTCTAGAGCATCTTTTCTTTTTTGTACCTATCACTGAAAAGACAACACACTGTAATGGCACGTGTGTATGCCTAGTGCTGCAAATACTAATATGCACACATTTTTTTTTTGTCTCTCTCGGTGCCCTTTCTTTTGGTTCCTCATTTATGGCTGAAATGGTAACTGTGGAAAAATTCCTTGGCATCCTGACACCAGAACCCTTCATCTTGGCGAGACCACGATGATGCAACCTCAACCCACTCAGCAGGCACCCCAGGACCCTCCAGTGGGGGCCATGCTTCCCAGAGTGGAGACAACAGCAGTGAGCAAGGTAAAAGGTCAAGCATTTTACTTGTGCAAAGTAGGCATGACTAAAATAACTTTAGTATTTTCTGATATCAGGACATCTGCCTCCATGTAAACAGGAGAGTGGCAGGTTAGGGAGTAGAATCAGCTGCTATTTAGGGAGACATTATTTTCTCTTCTTAACTTACTTAAAAAAAATCAAAGTGAGTTGTCCAATCTTTAAGTGGGCATTAAAATAACAATTGATTAGTTCTGCCAATTCTTTTACAAATTTGGTTATCTACACTTTACTTTTGTGTATTTAAGTGTGATGACAAGACCTACTTTACTGCTGTGTTGCAGTAGTTTGAATTATACTG
The DNA here is from genome assembly GCA_023783475.1 of Daubentonia madagascariensis. Lineage (NCBI taxonomy): Eukaryota > Metazoa > Chordata > Mammalia > Primates > Daubentoniidae > Daubentonia > Daubentonia madagascariensis. The sequence goes on along the minus strand of JAKFHU010001436.1, from coordinate 4,154,736 downwards.
TAAACAGGATATTTTGCTTATGATATCAACTATAAGAGTTCTCCATAATCAAGTAATTATGCCTCTAAAGCACATAAGATGCAAAAATCTGTTCTTATTAGCTCCGGAAATACTGTAGGAATTTTATATGGAATCTTATCTTGGGAAGATGGATTTTGAAATTCTTAGAGGAAGTTTTGTCCCCATTTCCATTCAGCTAACATGGTGACTTTTGTCACAAGTCCTAAAAATTGGAGGGCAAAGGGGACATAACTGCAGATGTCAAGGAAGCCTGGTGTAATTTAGAATAAATTTTACCATTTAAAACTCACCTATTGCACAGAGAGCAATTATATATTGGTAGGGATGACTCTTCTATGGCTAAAATGATAATTTAAAGGAAGATGCATTATTGAATGTGGGCCAGGAAAGTGTATAGATTTTACTTTTTAATATTTTACATTAGATGGTGTCTGATCTCCTAGGTCTATTTCATCTCTATTATGACTGTGTTTATGGCCACAATATTTAAGCATTAGACAGGCTTCCAAGTAGAGGACAGTTTAACAGCTTGAGCTGTAGTTATATGTGCCATTTAAAAGGGGTTGTTATGTAGGGTGGGTGCCTTCCCTCCTCCAAGTTTCTGGCCAGGGATTTTGGATTACTGGGGTTCTAGAAGAGTCTAGAAAAATGTCCTTTCTAGGATGCCATTCACTTGTGAATGGGCCCAAATGAGAATCTAGGTTTAAGCAAGTTGCAGCTGACACAGAGATGAATACTGTCAAATGGTAAATTATGGAAGAACTTGTAAATTGTATCTATACAATATAAACTGTTTTATATACTGTTTTTATTAGACCAGTTAGATTGTATGTAAAAGAAAACTAAATTATAAGGCACTTTGAAGGGAACTTGTACATAGAGTCAATGGATCTGTAGTATAGTGACTTAACTGTGTTTCCGTGTCACGGTGGTAGACTTCTCAGTGTGGTTAAATCTGGAAAGCTTTCTATGACTCCATCCTCCCTACTGCCCCAAATTGTGGCGACATAAAGGGTGAAATGTATCTGTTAATAAAAACAAAACACCCTAAACATTGTACAAAAGAGGGGAAAAGGAGAAGCAGACTTAATGGTCTAATGAGGCTATCTTCCAGAGACTTCTTGTGTGTGAGGCTCACTTTGACCTTTCACTTTGCTCAGGAGCCCTGCGCTTCATTTTTCACATTCTTGCAATTACGTTAACGCTTCAAGCATTTCTGACTCCAAGTCAGCGAGCAACACCAGGCATAACTCAACACTGTGAGTTTTTCTCCTCTCTGTAGATTCATTAACAGGTCACCAAGGTCCCAACTGAAATTTAAAACTGACTGGTTCTGTTGGGTTAGTTGAGTTATGGCAAGGGAGACAGCAGGAAAGGGCCAGAGAGAAGAGGAGGCTGGAGAGAGAAGACCCTGGGGTTTGGAGCAGAGAATAGTGGCAATGGGCGAAGCATGAAGTTTTATCATTTTGGTTAGTTTTTTTCTTTTGTTTTGTTGTTGGTTAATTTTGTTGTTGCTGTGTTTTTTTGTTTTGGTTTTTTCCCTTTTTTCCCTTTTTTTTTTTTTTGGTCAGGAAGGAGAAGAGCTCTGAGACTGATAGACTGGGTAAAAACAATGCACACAACCTCTATGCTGTGGGTAGCCACACTCACTTATCTGATGTTGAAGGATTTGATCCCTGTAGGATTTTGTTCCTTTAATCATATCTCTGTGGGATTAAAGAAAGGACATGGTAGCTTATGTGTATGAGTACTAGGAAGTCAGTCATTTCACTGTATCAGAGTTTGAAAGAAAAAAAAGTTATGATTCCTATAAAATGGTGACTGTTTTGGCATGGAGAATTTCCTAACTGGGTTACTGTATAAGTGATTAAAACACATGTATAAGAGTATTCTGGTTTTTTACAGCAAACTCTAAATTTTGAAGGCCAGACTTTGAGTGTGTTTTGTCATACTCATGCCCATATTAGTCTTTTAAATATGTTTTCAAGATATTTTGATATTTTGTCCCATCGAATTGTCCAGAGTAGCTTTCAGTGGGAAAGATTAATTATCTGCTTCAGGGCAAAGTCAACAGAGATATTGACTGAATTCACATATGCTTATCCTAGGTTAAATCTTGGGGTTGATGTACAATGGAAAACCTGGGAGGGAAATTTATGTTCTTACTATTAAATATATTATAATATTTCATTGGAAACCAAGTTCATAGTTTATCAAAGAGTTTTCTTGCTTATTCAGAATTTATTAGCACAACAGGCATATGGAAAACTGTAAAATGACTCAGTTTCAAAACAAGTTATGATAAACAGAAAAAATAGGGATGAATTGTACTAAATACAATGTTTTCATACACATTTTAAATTAAACTTTAATAGCCATATGCTATAAAACAATACATGCATTTATGTTGCTTTGTAATTTTCGTGATATTTTTGCTATAATGATTCATACAAATCTTTACTTTGGAACCTAAAAATATCTCATTTTATGACCTGATAGTGAAAGAGCTACAGTTACACAGGTGAAAGGTCATCTTTTCTTTCTTAGTGTTTGTGCAACAAACCGAAAGGAAGAAAAAAACCCATCAAATTTTTTAAATATTGTAAGAAATGAACTTGATAAAATGTAAAACCTGACTTTATCTTTCAAACAGCACATGCCTAGCAGTAAACTATATAAATATGAACCAGACTTTTCATTCACTCTGATTTCTCTTGCTAAAAGCAGCCAAAGAGAGGGAGTTTGTCTTGTTAGTCTCATCAGAATGAGGAAGGAAATCTGGTTTTTCAAGGATAGAATTAGGGTGCAGACCTGGGGCTTTGGGGAAGTAACTGGCCTTCTTTGTGTCTGGCTTCCCATCAGTGAAATGGGGCTTGATAATAAGACAGGGGGGTCCCTAATTCCGTACCTGCTGAGTCAAAAGCTGCTTTGTATTTCGTGTGTATTTTGCCAGAGTAAAGACTAGGAAGCAGCCCCCTTTTTCCTAGAGCACTTTGAGAGCCTTAGATGAAAGGCACAATATATGCACAAAGTATTATTATTATTGATGGGTTTGTGTAGCTCCCATTAACGCTGATGGGAGTTACGCATGTGAATTGGCAAGAGAATAGACCCCTCAGTGTTTAGAGCACATGAAATTTACATTTTTTCCAGTGCTGTAATTGAGATGTTGACAAATTGGAGAATATTGATGAGCCTTTGTTTTAAGTATTTCGTGCCAAGTTTGTTTTATTTTTCCTGGTTTGAACAATGGTATGGGTTCAGCAGCAATTAATAAAAAGGGTAAAGATAACTTTGTATTTCAATATTTTGATGTGCCAATATGAAATAAATTGTCTTAGGCAAATGGAATATGCTGTTTTAATCATTAGCTATGCATGAAAGAAAAATTGATGTTGACATCTTTGCTGTAAAATCGTTGTAATGGGGCCTTCCTTACAATTCATTTTTGTAAAATTCATTTTGTACATTTTGCAGCAATTGAACAATCCCTGCACTGTGAATAGGCAGGATTCCCAGAAATACCGAGACAGTTGGCCCAGTAACTGCTGAGCTCACACTGCACACCACACGCACGTTAACCATACTGTTGCCAGATCCAGTTTAACCTAAATATATTAGCATTCTAGCATCTATGTATCTCTAATTTTTCAGGACACAGGGCTGTACAAGCCAGCATAGTTCCCCTCAACTCTGCCACTTACCACACCCCTCCATTGATGTCCCCGTCTATCATCCAGGCAATGAGGCTAGAATCCCATAGCTAGATATTTATTTATGTATTATACAGTTCCTTAGTAAATATGGTGTTGAAATCTACAAATATCTCCTTAGTAGTGAATAAAGTGTTTATAGGTAAGCAAGCCTCTAAAATAGTATTACACTTTTGAGTTTATAATGCATATATAGCTATAAAATAGTATTTTTCCCCACCAAAATGTTCCAGTCATATATTTAAAGGAGGGGGGAAAAACTTCAAACCCACTTACTGTGGGGCCTGAATATGTTCTACGGGGATTTCTTATTCAATCTAGAAAAACTCTGTCAATGGAATGTTTTCATAGTGGCGGCAATCTCTTTAAAATAACCCTAAATACAATATGACAGATGCCATCTGGCATAATCTTTTGCTAGTTGCTTTTAACTTTTATTTTTCCTAGAGCTAAGTTCATCCAAAGCTGGTCATTACTGTTATGATAAATACAATGACATTTCTTTTCCTCCCTGCCCTCCTAATTGTATCAAAAAATTCTCTGAGACTATAATGATAATTGAACATTGCCACAGAAAAAGCTTTTGTATTGTACTATATGGAATATTTACATTGCATTTTCTTTCTCTTCCCCCCCAAATAAAATAAAACAAGAAATGCCATCCTTTAACCATCAGCAAACATCCAAAGAATTTCTGTTGATTTTCTTAGGATTTTTTAGAACCATTAGAAATAAAATTAAACTCTTCTAATAAATAAATGCTCTAGGAGCATGTAATGGTGCCCATAAATGCTTAAAAGCTTTCTATAATTGCTGTTAATTTTGAGTAATTTCTTCCTATATGTATCAACTTACTTGAAAAACCCAGAGTTGGGATTTCTAGATTTTTTTTAACTTAGTCATGTAAAGGGATGTCTCTTGATGCCAGTTAGAGTTTAATTTAGAGTAGTAATTAAACTTGAATACTGCCTCATAAACAAAAGATAAACAATAAACCAGCCACGTTCCCTGCTGTTTCATAGCTTTCTTTCCCAGATGTTTTAGCCTGATAATTTTTACACAGTGAACTACCTAACATGGAGTTTTGTGGACAGAGGTAGAAAATTAGTTTTCTTTTTTGTTTTTCTTTTCTTTCCCCCCACGCCTGTAGTCCTTTTTTCCCTCCAAAAGGCAAAATGCAGAGGATTTTCCACAATTTAGGATTTTTAAAATCCTGATAAAATAGATACTTAATGCAGATGTGCTTTAATGATAACTATAGTTCTTTTTCTTGGATATTGCTTGGTTTTTTTTTTTCTTCACAGCTAATCTGGTCATGAATGTCTTTCACACTTAGTAATAGAAAGAGGAGCATATTTTTATTTAAGTAAAATCTTGACAATAAGTCAAAGAAAGAAAATCTTGATAGTGGAGAATTTTTCTCCTTACCCTTCTTGCCACATCCCCCCCCTTCATGCATTCCCACCCACCACCAGCATTACTTTAGGATTCTACTCTTCCTTGGGCTACAAGGGTTTCTCTGTCCAGTTCTGGACCCTTCCACCGTCAGCCATGATCTTTCTAATTGTCAGGTACTAGTCGGCCGTTCAATGCAGAAGCCATGTTATTTTCACTGGGTGGGGTAATTACTGAAAGCTGAGAATAGCTGCACTAAAGACAGAGGGATACTTTCATGATCCCATTAGCATAAGAGTGGGTAAATTATTCATGCCAAGTGAGGATTCTATGGGGAAAAGTATAGTTAATGCACATAGTTTTTAAATGTATCCCTTTCTGCTCTGAGACTAAATTCTTGTTGGAATCAGTTCTCAGACATTTACGGGAAAGCTCTGGTGGCGTGTTAGATGCAGTTCATCTCTCTCTGTTTGCAGCGCTCTCAATAGAGACCATCTGGCAAAGATCCAAAAGGTGATTAAACAAAATGATCAGCTCTTGTTGCTGTGTTACATGTCCAATACTCTGGATTAAAAAACATGACCCAGGACAGTCAAACTAACGTCATGCTGCTCCCCTTTCCCCCTCCCCTCTCGGTGTGAGAATTCAGATGGTCCACAAATGTGTGTGCCATCTTTGTGTCCTTATGGCCCATAATCATGAACAGGTTGTGCAAATGGCTCTTTCTGTAGCACTGTCTGTTCCAGCAGCATAGAAGCATTTCATATTAATTGGGTCAGTCTAATATTCATATTGACATGGGGAAAAATTACTAAAATTTATTCTTATAGCAGACAATGAATATGTGTGCTTTCTGCCATGAGGGAAGTGAAATCTGACAACTGGCTTGTGCAACTGATTAATTTTTCTTGAAACTGGAGAAAATCAAAGCATGAAAAACTGTCATTCTCTGAAAACAATGCACAACCCTTTATAACTAAACAAAATGGATTGGGTGGGGGGCTTTAGGGGAGCTTGTGGAAATGAGCTCTGGTTTTAACGCCCATAATCGGGGATGAATTTACAGTGCCATTCAGAAGAGTCCTCCCTCCCCATAAACAAGCTGATAATCACAGGGAAGCTGACTTCCAATTAGCTTCTCCTTCCCTCACACGGATCAGGGTGTTTATGTCCTCCTTAAGATTTGATATGTCACTACTGAGTTGGTATATCTCATGTCAAATTTGAAAGTTTGGAAATAAAATGTTTTATTATGAGGAAATCCTGCTAATAAGCAAGGTAATTTTCAACCAATGATTTCACGATTGAGTTAAGGTAAAAATGCCAAGATTTGTGACTAAGGGACAGATGTATCTTATCTTTGGGGGTTTGCACCAAATGCCAAGTAGAAATATAAATTGAACAAACCAGACATTGTGAGGAAGTGATTGAAGAAATATTGAGATGAAATCTTGGAATGAAATATATATATGTATATTTATAACAATGCTGTGAATTGCTTACATGTCACATTTGCATAAGCCTGATCAGTGATTTTATTAAGGGTCAGTTTAATAATGTTAGTTAAGGCAAAACACAAAACTGTTGCTCATTAGGAGATTCGGAAGTTGCGGCTGACTATTTAATATTGTGGAGATAGTCTATGACTGATATTATAGGATAAATTTGAGTGCAAATGTCAAGAAGAGATAAGGAATAAAGCAGAGAAGAAAAACATTCTCAGAAACCACTTTGAAACATCATCATTCCATGTCAGCCACCCTTTCTAAGGACGAGTAAAGCAGTAGGTAAGAAATACAGACAGGCACGGGACTCAGGGAGGGGAAGTGCAGTCCCCCTAGAGTCAGTGCAGTGTGGCAGATGAAAGGGACTCACATAGCCTTGGGGGTCTTAAGGCTATTATAGGGCAACTCATGCTCTGTTATCATGCTGATTTTTCAATTGATTTTTGGCCGAACAGTACTTGTTGAAGCCCTCCAGAGCATCAAACACAGCCTTATGGTGCTATACGTTGTAATACATGTGTTCTATTCTTCCCTTCATTGTCTTTACTTTGGTTGGGAAGAATAGTCTGTGATGATGCCATGTTATTTTCCACCTTCTTTCCTTCTTATTTCTACCCTCGGAGAGTTTTTTGAAATTCTTATAGTTTCTTGAAGGGGTGTTGCGGGGGAGGAGGGTAGTAGGAGAATCACTTTTTATTCATCTTCATATGCTGACATTTGTTTTTAATTTGACCTTTAAAAATATTTTTGTGTCACAGCAAACAATAATATAAACCAACTTTATTGACCAAATTTATCTCACCATAGTCTTGAGCTATTCGCTACCTTTCTAATGACCAGCAAGAAAGCAACACTGGGATTTCACGAAAATCTAGTTCTTCATTAAAATGAAAGTGAACCATTTTAGTATCTCTGCTATACAGGGATAAGGTTCCTTAGCTTGCTAGAAAGCCAGGTCTTGAAAAGGGAAATAATGGAAGGAGACCAAGGAGTGTGTCCTTGCCTCTCTTCTGCCTTGGAAATTCCTACTGATGAAAATCCAATTCTAGTATTATCTCCTCCCTTAAGCCTTCCTGATTTGCCCAGGTATGAGGCCAGTGCTTCCTTCTTTGCAGCTCTGTGGCACTTTTTACCTCTTTTATAACATCTTTCACATTATGGTATGATTATATGGTTCCTGTCTCTGTCTCCCTGCTTTTCCAAGGTAGAGGTTATCACTTATTCAACTATCTAGCATTAGCATGTCCACTTTTGAATCAATAAACAAAATCCACAGATTTTGCTTTTTTCTTTTTTTACGGTGGATAAGTTGATCACAACTTTGTGCTTATTGATTCTGTGATGTGTACCTGAACATAAATGAACTATTTGGAAAGTATTGATACTTTTGATCAAATTTCATTACATTCTTAAGAGATAAAAATTTTTTTGTTTTACTGAAATTTTGTTGTGTTTATTTCTGTCTTAAATAAGTCAATGGACCATCAGCTCAAACTTAGAATTCTTTTGGTTATAGGTAGGTTCTTAAATTTAGGTTTCTATTTTAAGTATTATTTTAAGGGAGTACTCAAAATGGGACTTGTCTTATTTGTTCGTTACTGTCTTAAATTATGTACATATGGTCAGAATTTGGAGATGGGATTTCTTTTCATTATATTATCTATACAAAAGTATATATATATATATATATATATATATGTCTTTAAATGTAATGGTGAATCTAATAAGGAAAATTGTTTAATATGGCAAATAGTTTCCCATGATGAACTCAGGGTCCATTTTGCTTATACTTCTTATTTAGGATAGGACTGACCTTGAGGGAAGTCATTGGTCTTCACACACAGGTAAAGCAGCCTGGAAGTAATTCTTGAATTTTTAGGCCCCACTTGCTTTTGTTGATTTCCTACATATGTCCTCCAGTTTTTCATAGTTTGCTCTTGAGCAAGTATAATTATTTTCAGTGATGCAAACAAAACGTTGTAGTGAGTTCTTTTGGGTTACTGCCTAGAGTCTTGGACTGTGAGTCAAGAGACCTGTGCTTTAGGGTCATGGTTGCGTTGTAAAGGTCACAGACCTAAGAGACAGAGAGACATGGGTTCAAATCCCAATTGTATCCAGTATCTTCTAGATTCAGTTTCTCCATCTGCATAGTGGAGTGCTTAATATAATCTTGCTTATATTAAGTGAGATTTCGTGTGTTAAGCACATAACATTGCCGGAACCAGTACCCGTTGGTTCCTTTATTCCCCTTCTCCTCTGTCCTGTGATGACACTAATTAGCAGCATGACCTTGGATGTGCCCCTTAATCTCTTTGGACTTTTGCTCACTTGTTAAATAAGATTGAATTAGATGATCTTTTAAATTCAAGCTCTAGGAATCTAATGTTTACATTCATGGGTCTTGTTTTTTATTTGTACATTTTATATTTTAACATAGAGAGAGACTGCAAGTTTTTCATCAGGGGTATAACATGAGCTTTTTTTATTTCCTGGATTTATAATATGTAGTGAGGGAATATATATTTTTTTGAGACAGGGTCTTGGTCTGTCTTCCAGGCTAAAATGCAGTGGCATCATCATAGCTCACTGCAACCTCAAACTCCTGGGCTCAGGGGATCCTCCTCTCTCAGCCTCCCAAGTAGCTGGGACTACAAGCGTGTGTGCCACCACTCCTGGCTAATTTTTCTATTTTTTTTATAGAGAGGAGATCTCTCCCCCTTGCTCAGTTTGGTCTCGAATTCCTGGCCTCAAGCAATCTTCCCACCTTGTCCTCCCGCAGTGCTAGGATTATGGGTGTGAGCCACCATGCCCAGCCGGGAATATTTTTTGTTTCTTGTTTTTGGTTACTGGGAGAGCTTTTTTCCTTCTCAATTGGTAAGAAAATAATTAGGCATTAGAGTTTATTTTCTGAGGATGGTAGAATGCCACAGTTCACATGTAGGACATGTAAGGTGGTGGTATTAATATCAGTAGACTGTTCAGTCTGCTAAGTATGAAGTGCATTTTCCGTTATCTAATTAGAACTCTCTCTGTTGGAATTTCTATACTTCACAAGTAAAACAATAAATGATAATCAGTACAGAGGCTGAGAGTCTACCCTCTCCAGAAATGTAATCCAAATCATTCCAGAAAATCTAAATAATTTTCAGGAGAATTTTACAATTAAGTATATTTATCTGAATTCTAATTATTTACAGATTGTAAATTCATACAAGATATAGATGAGTACCTTTTCTTAGTCAATAAAATATTTTCTTAACCAAAGCACTTATTCCTTAACCCTTCCTACCACCTACCCTTCTTACTGTTGCCACAAAACCAGTCATTCTTTTTTTATAAGTTTGAAGATTTACAAAAGTAGACCGGGAGTGTAAAATCTCATATTTCTTCTTCCAACTAACATTTGTAACAAATGCCATCCACTAAAATAAAACTTCCAAAATTTCTATGTACTAAATGTGAAAGATGAAGAAAAGTTGATAAATCATTGATTATTGGAAATTTATGGACTCTGCCTTATGGGTGTCCTTTTCTGAGAGATTGCCACACACTGGTGCTGATGTGTAGGTTCACACACCTCTCTGGAGGCAGAAAGCTCTCAATCTCTCAAGACCTCTTTTAAGTGTATGCTGTTTAAATTCAACACACAAAGATATTCATCAAGCAAGGCACTCTAGGATTAAAAATATGGAAATCACAAGGGTCTCTGCCTTCAACAACTTACCATCTCCCAGGAAGTGGGAAGCACCTTGGCAAATACACAGATAACTCTCACGCATGGCAGGCATTCATTCAGTTTTGGGGGGAGCCTGGTGTAGAGAAAATAGCAGTTTTAGAAGCAGGTGCATCAGAACACTCCTTTTCACCTTGCCACTTTCAAGCAACAATCTTTCTGAACATTAGTTTCTTTACCTGTAAAATGGGAATAACTATCTTACAGGGTAGTTGTTAGGATTAAATAAACATTGGCTTTTCAAGAGTCTAGCTTAGTGACTAATGGCAGAACCCAAAGAACATTCAGTTCTTTCAACATTTATGGGCTGCATAATTGGTGCCAAGCACTGTGTTGGGTGCTAGGGATATAAAGCAAACAAGCTGTGGTCCCTTTCCTCAGCAAGTTTATACTGTTTAGTAACTAACTTGGAAATGTAAACAAATAAATATACATGCTTCTAATATTGCATTTCACATACAGGATTGTAAGGTCTTTCAGGAAAGGGAGCAATTACTTCTGTCTATGGAAAATTTCACAAAATTGGGGAGGTTTTAAAAGGTTTTGATGGCCTTCAGTGGGTGTTTCCAGGTAAACCAGGTAGGGAGGGTGTAGGGAGCAGGTGAAATAGCCAATGCAAAGGCCCATAAGTGTGATGCAACGTGGTATGCATGGAGCAACAAGCAGATTGATATTGCTGTTTGTGTGAGAGACTGCATGGTGGAAAAAGAGGCTAGGGAGACAAGTCGGGGCGAGCGTGAAGATCCTTGTTTACCACACTAAGAAGCTTATACTTAATCCTGTAGAGCACTGTTTACCAAACTTCGCTGGTGATGAGAAGCTCCTAGGGGCATGTAAATACAGATTCCCAGGCACACCACAAACATACAGAATCATGATTTCCAGAGAAGTCCTGGGAATCTGAGTTTTTAAGTCACACCCCTGGGAAACCCTGTTCTAGGATTTGAAGAACCCATTAAAGATGTTTAAGAAAAAAAGAGTTTATTATGAGATTTACATTTTTAAAACCACTCTTGTAGAATGTGGAGAATACATTTGAGGGAAAGAAGACTAAATATGAATAAGGGTTAATAGTCCAGAAGACAGAAGAGGGATGAATTAAGGCAGTGGCAGTAGAGATGGAGGGGAGAGGACCAATAGAGAGATTTCATGTGGGAAGAAAGGAAGAGGACAGAGTTCAGAGTAACGTACAGGTTTCTCCCTCAGTGGAAGTGCCACAGTCTAGATAGTTTTCTTCTTCCCTGCCATGTGTTTGAAGTATGGACACCTACCAATCAGTAGAGAGGAGGAAGAATAATATTCCATTTCCACATGCAAAGTTGTTGAAGTAGAAATGCCTGATTCATGTTGGGTGAGTAATGATTCTTCTTGGGGCATATAGTACTTATGGGCAATGTAGCGTAGTGGTGAAAGATGTGGCCTCTGGCTTTGGCCTGCCTGCCTTTAAATCATCAGACCTGTCACGTGTCATGGGCAAGTCTCCTGTCCTCTACTTTACATCTATAAAAGGAGAGTAATAAATAATACCTAATCTAATAGATTTTGGGGGAAAGGGATTACATGATGTGATTCATGTAAAATGATAGTAATTTTATGCTTAGTTCATAGTAAGTAAACATTATAAATATTTTTTATTTAAAAATTCCTTTTAAAGTAGTTGAAAACTGACCCCATATAACAAACATCATGATAAAGAACCTAAAACTGAAATCCCACATTTATACTTGGGAAAGGGAAGTTATGGATTGTAAAGGTGGAAAAGCATCTACCTGTTCTAAGCCTGGCCTCACGCCCTGGCACAAGCCCCAGACTCCTGCCTCCAGTTGAAAGTAATTCCCTTCCTCTGAAGTCCCATTGTGCGTTTCTGACACATGATGTTCCCCCAGTGCTATAGTAATTGGTTACATGACTTATGTATTATACTGTTGGACTGTAAGATTCTTGAGGACAGTTTCTATGTCTCAGGCATCTCCTCTCTCCTCTGTCCCCCATTGTGCTATGATAACATAGGAGGCCTTCGATAATAATAATTATTATTTTTTGAAAGGAGGATTGGGTCCATATTGTGAAGGACACTGAATAGCAGGCTGGGGAGTTTGTGCTTGATTTGGTAGGTAATAGGGACCTATTGAAGATTTCTGAATGGGGGTAGTGACATAATCTCCTTCCTTTTGAATGCCAATGACAAATTCTCCACTATGTCTTCTATGGTCAAAATAGCAGACCCGTATGCTTCCCTGAAATACTGCCTTTTTGAAAGAGTGAAGAAGCAAATTTCAAATAACTCTAAAAAAAGAAATAAAAAGCGTTGCTCTTCTCTATAAAGTAATTTAAGCATTTAAATTATTGTGATTCCGTATGTCCCATGCATGTAACACCATTGTAGGAACTCGTGTACGAGGACCCATTTTTGTAAATTTTTATGGCTTTATTGTAATTATTAATACCTAGAGATGACTCACCAGGATTAAGTAAATACATCTCCTTCAATATTTGGAAAACTATGGCTCCAAGGATATTTAAATAGGCATTACTTAGGAAAAAAAAGAATTTTTGGTTAAATAGACTGAAAACTGGAGTAATAAAGCAGGGTTTCCTCTACTACAGGAATTTTCAGATCCCCTAATTTGCTAATGTGCGTTTTAAGTCTACAAGAGGTAGAGACACAGAGCTTTCTAGACTCATTTATGAATTGAAATCCTTTTTTGCATTATCTCTGGGGGCCAGTCTTTCTCAGAACACACTCTGGAAAACACTATCCTTGACTCTACTTCTTTCATTGTAGTACATTCAGAGAGAGTTTAATTTCCTAGGGAGTCTTCTTGCATTTCGTGTTTAAGAGGTATGTCAGCACGGGCTCAGGATCAGTTTTCAATTATGTGAAAAGTGATTTCCTCTATGGTGGGAAGTCTCTGTGGACTTCAGCTGCACTTGCACAGAAAGTCCCATTCACCCAGCTCTCCTGGTAGTTACACTTCATTCTATTAATCAAGCAATGTGTTTTGAATGCTCCTTGAGTGTTTGGTTCAAAGTAAGCACATTTGGCCTCACCCTCAAAACTGTATAAAGGAGGAGTCTGACTGCTGACATGAATTGTATTAATACCTAGCTTGATGCATAGCACATGATGTATTTTCCTTCCTCAAAAGCAGACTTTTTTTTAAAGTGGCCACTGAGTTAGAGGTTTGGGTGGTAAATCCATGGAGGAGGGAGTGTAGAGAAAACAACAATCTTTCCTCATTTGGGAGTGGATGGCTTGGCCCTGCTTGCTTCAGGTCATAAGCAGCGGACTGGATGTGCTCTCCACTCATTGGGAAATTTCTGAGAAACTGAGCTGCAAAACCTCAACCTGTCTGCATCTCACTGTCCTAGATCTCTGGTTTAGCAGAATATTGGAACTGGTTGTCGGTGTTGCATCTACTGGCAATAAATTTTTCCTGACTCTTCCTTATTTTTGGAGGATCCTGGGAGGCATTTTTGTCATGTTCAAGGACATTCGGGAGGTCCGGATTTGTGATTCCTCTTGGTCATCAAGTGAGGTGAAAGCCTTCTACGTTACTCCTGAGTAATGCGTGGCAGAACTACCCCCTTGTGGATGTTACCCCCTTTAGACTGTGGGAGGGAGAATTAGGCTGGGCACACCTTGTCTCTCCAGCTTTCACAAGAGTAAGAAGAGGCTTGTGGTACAACTAAGACTATCTCTGCAGTATGGTAAGAAAAGCCTGATTTTGTCTTTTTTGTCAAGAGTTTTTCTACAAGATTTTGAACCTTTTATAGCAATTAGCTCAGATAATTACAATACCTCTAAAGGATGTAGATAGGAACATGGACATATTTGGAGAATCAATGACCTTTAACATCGTTAGTCAACTTGCAAAACTGAGAGTAGAAATACAGATTTACTGCTCTTTATCCAACCAGACTTTGATGTTTAAATACACATAAGCTACATATCCTAGCATAGTTATTAGACACTTAACGGATAAGGGTTTTCTCTGTGTCTCTTGTTCTAAAAGGAATTCTAGTTGCTCATTTTCTGCCAATATGAAACATGAATTGTTTTTGCCTGGCAAAAAAAAAAGAAAAAAAGAAGAAATTGGACCCTGGCTGAAATAAAATTACACTGAAAAATAATGTGTCAGACTTTTTAAGAATTAGAGAAAAAAATGGTACTCTTATACATTGGTGTATTGTTCCATATTTTGGGCATTTAAGGCAGAAATATCACAGAGGCTTCCCTTTGAACATCGTTGGGGACCTTGAAACCTGCTGCTTTGTAGGTGGATAGTGAAAGTGGAAAGTGAAGTTCATGGACTTCTTCTTGCCTCATACAACATCTCCACTCTAGAAACAGCAATCTCTGAAGCTGTGACAGTTTAACTTTGTCGCCTGCACGTAGGTACACTTTTTTTTAAACTTTTTGCTTAAACTTACTGGCCTCTTTCTAGGCATGTTGTCTAGTCACATTTGCTTAGTTTCTATGGTATGCTTGGCAGTAGAAGGTAAGGAAAACAAGAATTAAAAAACCAATCTTGATTATGGAGGGCCACTCATCTAGTGCTTGTTCCATATATCAGCTCTGTTTAGCACCCTCATGCTTAGCAAAGTGCTCTGTGCTTACTTTGTGATAAATACACATTGGTTGAATAAATTGTTGTTTCAATTTGACAGTTGGTTAACAGCTAATAATTTGCGGCAACTTATAGATGTTGTTAGCATTGACTTAGGATTTAGTTCCTCATTAGGGATGTTAGCACCCCTCAAAATTGTTGAGTTTGTCAGAGTCAGTCACCAAATCTGTGATGAATTTATTAGGTAGAATTAAGTAGCCATAGGTATAAGAAAGTGGGTACAAGGTCATGGCTTGAGATTCCTCCAACTTCTACAAACTTAAGGGAAGTGTTTCTATGCTTTATGGAGAAATGATGATTCCAAATTCAAATGCTCATAACTTTTTTCTTAAGAGCACGAACTTTGGAGTTAGACTTAGGTCTGAATTCTGACTCCCACATGCAGTGTGACCTTAGGTGACTTACTTAACTTCTCTAGGCCTAAATTTTCTCATTTCTAAAATGGAGATAATCACGCCTATCTCATAGAAATGGTGTGAGAATTTAATTAGATAATGGATTTGAAGCTCTTTGTGCTGGGCTGGGCATATATAATATAATATACTCCATAAATGGGGATAATAATAATAGCAATAATAATGATAATAATATGCATATGACCACTGACTTTATTGGCTTTGATTCCATAGCTTGAACTTTAAGGCCACATCACTTTCTGTGAATTTCCATTTCGGGATACAGTATAACATGATTTCTAAAAATAAGAGAACAATAGCTCAAGATACTTTGCTTCACTATTTTCCCCTAGTCCTTGTGCTACATATAAAGAGGAGTAGGGTTTGTAGGAAAAGGAGGCTCGGGAAAGGGTACAAATCTGGGAGACGTACAAGGTCAAAATTCCCAGTTTCTTACATACCATGGTTTGGTGCTAAGTCAAATACTGTTCTACTGTCATTTTTTTGCAATTTCTAATTTTTATTTTCTACCTGAAGGTCAGAAGGGAGTGAACTCAACAGACTAGAGTCTGAAGCTTAGGCTAACTGGAATGTTAGCCTTCCTGAGCTCAGTTGGGGGTACAGTGTGGGGTGTTTTTGGAAGGCATGGGGGTTATGGGCTCAGACTCTAGAATAGGAGAACCTGGGCAAGGTTCTGCTCTTTACTACCTGTAAACTAGGTTTTTAACCTTGTAAAGGAGTTTAGTGGAATGTATGAGGTGATAATGTAGGCCTGGCATCTTATAACCATCCGCTAAAAAGTAGTTGCTATTAGCATCATCATCTCTTTAAGCTCTCATGGACTTACTTCGCATCTCTGTGTGATGAGGATGTTAGGGAATTCCCAAGTCTTTTCCAACCCCAAAATGCTACATCTATTAGCTTTCAAATGATATGATATGAAATTTCAAGTCACATCTGCAAAGTGGTACCCTACGTTTAGTTTTACATTTCTAGTTCTTATTGCATTTTTACATAAATTTTTATTTGATTCCCTCAGAATTTCTCAGGTTTGTCTCCATTTTCCAGATAAGATGGCTTGATCTTGCAGAGGGTCAGTTACTTGCCTATCATCATAGAGAAAGGGAGCAGAAGAACTAGGACAAGGCCATTTAAATTTTCTCGTGTTTTTTACCTGCAAAGTGCGTTTTGCATAAAAAGGAACTGAGTTCACATGTGGTATAAAATTTAGTGAAGGCAACTGACTGTCCTGAGAAAGTCATTAAAACCCCCATGCCATCTCTCTAATCAAAAGGCTGCCACCCTTCTATTATTTCTTTATTGCAACCTTTTATTTTTATTTCTTCAAGTTAAACTGGAGCCTGAGCTATCATATGCCACTTGTTAAAGATTTTTTAAATCAGTGATTTATGCTTTGAAAAAGCAACTTCTTTTTCTTTCTTTCTTTTTTTTTTTTTTTTTCCAATTTATGTTGGTCAGATCCATAGGGTCAATCTTTGAGAAGAAAAGAGAGAGGTCAGAAATTAAATTGGCATATTCCAAAGGCTTAGTTATATTCTCCTTGTACTTAGAAATGGTAAAGGATCCAAGAGGTGCTGAACCCTGAGATAAGGAGACTGCTTTTCTTCTGGGACTTTCCAAAACTCTTATTTCATAGTCACCAACATCATATATAAGTAAAAATGCTTATTTGTGTTTTAGTATTTGCTCTTTGCACCAAATATCCACTGGCTTTGGGAATATTAAGATCTGTTACCCAAAGAAAATCTTCCAATTCCATTAGCAACACATCCAACTGGATCAAAAAACTGAAGAGTTAGTGAATATTTTATGTTGTGGGTTTTTAAAAGATACTTTTGTGTGAATAAAAAAGGACTTTCTCAAAGCTGTTCATTTCAATTTCCTTTTTAATTTGCTCACCAACACCACTTAATCACCTCTGCAACCTACTAGAAGTGCTCGCTAGATGGGCTTTAAAAAATTAAACCAGGGTGATTTCTTTTTAGTTACAAATTGGCTTAGCATCTTGTTTTTATCTGGCTTGAAATATTGAAGCAGTAAAATAAAACCACACTCTTTAGTTGAAAGGTGCTTCTGCAATATTTAAACCATAGTGTCAGTCACACGTATTGTTCGAATTCTTCAGAGCTCCTCAGTTACTTAAAGGTATCCTCAGTATTCTGAGAGTTAGTTCCTGCCCCACTGTAAAATTAAAAAAACCAATCAGGGCTTTCTCTTCTCTTTGGCAACATTTTTTCTCCAAAGAATTTCTTGACACTCTCTTTAGTTCTTGACTTCCAGGATTGTTCCTGACAAATCTCCAGAGATGTATCTCAGTGCCTGTAGTATTGTCAAAAGCACGAAGCCACACGTCCAGGTGCTATGACCTTGTGTTTGATTGCCAACAATTCACTAGATAAAGTGCTTAAACTGCTATCTACCTAAAGGCTTCCAGAATTTACATTATGCACTTTTGAAAGGGCACACTTTGATTGAGACCATGTGAGTAGTTCTAATCCCTAGTTGACCTGATCTTGAAAACTTCTGAAAAATATTACATCATGAGTGATCATAGGAATAAGAATGACATTAAGGCATAATTTCAAAATCACAGTGTATCCTATGTTCAAAGTTTTCTGTGTTTTTGTAAAGATCTAAAAAGCACATTTTGTAAATATATAGTTATCTTTGGTTCAACATTTCAGCAGGAATTAGTTGCCTAAGAAATGATACCAGACAATAGATAATTTATTCCCTCTTTAGAAATGGTGTACTTGTTTGTTGATTTTTGTTCACTGGATTGGGTTTGTGGTTTAAAGAGAAGTTAATCCTGACTTTCTTAAAACCTATAGAGTTTCAGGATTTCTTAAAGACAATGGCTTTTGATAATCTAATCCAATAAAATTTCCCATGCGTAAGTGTTCTTATAACCTTTTGCTCAAGTTCTAGGACAATGTCGATGGTGTCTACATAGTTAGAATTGAGAATTGACTAATTATTCAATTATTTTCACTAATGAAAATCAAAATTAGTATTTCATTTTTTGTAGCAGTAATAAATTAACCTAAATTTGTTTTAATTTCTCAATTCACTTTGCCTGTGTAAATGTGTTTTATTGTGTCATTTACTACAAGGATTACTGATATAGTTCATAATGTCTTTTTTATTTAAAACGTTTATAAATGATATGGATTTTGTTTGTTTACAGTTGTGGATATTTATAGTGTTACATATTTGTGTTATAAATATATTTTTACATACTTACAGAAATGAAAAATGCAGAGATTTCTTTTTTTTTGTAGAGATGGGGTCTTGCTCCTGGGCTCAAGCAATCCTCCCACCTTGGCCTCACAAAGTGCTGGGATTACAGGTGTGAGCCACCATACCCAGCCTTATCAGCCTTACATTATACACTAACATAGTATCTTTGTATTGGTAGTTTTTCAGCCCTGAGAAAAAGTGGATATGTACAAAGTCATCTTTAATTTCCTAGTTTTCTATTTATTTGATATATTGTATGGAGACACAGATGAGGTATTTTCTCTCTTGATTTTCTAAGTCTAAAAAATAATATTGTATTTTGCTTGTGCTATCATAACAAGTCATCAGTGGACCTTGAGATCTGTTTTTTCTTTGCTTTTATAAACTAAATACTTTCTTCACAAATCAATGCCTAACCCACCATGGAATTCCTCTGATCAAGATTTTCATATATTGGACAAAAAATTGTTTTGCTTCAAACCTTGATCAGTTCTAGCCTAGGAACTGTTTGACTCAAGCAAGAATTTCAGTGCAGATCTTGCAACTTAATATCCATTGGTGAAGAAATTTTTTCTATTTAAATTAGTTCATTTTTCATGGCTTCTTTATAATGTGTCATATGTTGTTAGGGATGAGAAAGACTAATATGATATGTGAACCAATTTCTTCTTTAAGAATTTTAAAGAGCGCTATCTGAGATTTGATCATTATCTTTCTAGATTCTAGCTTTGTTTAGTACTATATTGATTATTACCACTGATGGACAAAGAAGTGCTAGTTCAAGAAAAAGTGCCTATGATATATGTGTCCAAACATGGCAGCAATAGCAAGATCATTGTCATTGTAGCTAATGTTTGACAACTACTCTATGCCAGATATTGTGCTACATACATTTAGTATAACTTAATCCTCATAATCTTGTGTAGGTTTTTCAATTGGTAAAACTGAGGTTTAGAGAGGCTAAGAAACTTTCCTGACCTCAAATATCTAGAAAGTGGCAGGGCCAAGATTCCAACCCAGGTCTGTCTGACCCTAAAACCCAGACACTTAACCAGTGTGCCATACCTTGTCTACAAGGAGAGGTGTCAAATATCAGATACCAGTTGTCAGATCAGAAATATGGACTGGAGGTGTTTCTTCCTAGCCTGAAAACTTCAGGTGGGTTGTGATATTTTCTGTCATATACCCAGACATTTCTCTTAAGTTTTTTGATGCATTGTAGGCTATAGCAGTATTGGAGATCAAACTCTTATCTAAAAATCTACCCTATAAAAATTACCTATTGGGTACAATGTACACTGTTTGGTGATGGGTACACTAAAATCCCAGACGTCACTACTATACGATATATCCATGTAATGAAACTCAACTTGTACCCCTTAATTCTATTGAAATAAAAAAAAATAAAGAAAAATCTACCCTATAAATTCTGATTTGGTATCAGGTTTGTAATACCATGTATAATTTTGGAAAATTACTGATAGTATACAGAATTGGCATCAAAGAGATCTATTACCACATTCCCTAAAGGCCATAGATCCCGCCAACATTTCTCTGATACTATTTCAAGCATCAAGGGACCAAAGTTTTCTAAGCCATTATCTTGATGACTAGGATGATGATTAAGGTACAAAAAGCACTTGTTGCCAATTCTTTCATATATTTTCAATAAACGTGATTAGATCAGTAAAATTGAAAACCTAATGTTTAGTAGAAAATTAGTATGGCACATAAAAGAACTAAACAGAAGAAGGTGAATTTGGATAAATTCTTCAGAAGCCCTTATATGTAGATTTCATACCATATAGTTGTTTTTACCAGGATAAAATTAGAATTTGTGAAGGATCTTATTGGAATTTCTCCCAGGTAGTTACAGAGGATGGACATGGGCATTTACTTTGATTTTAAATATGGGTCTGTTGAATCTCCATGGTCATAGGACAAGATCACTAACAAAGTAAGAAGAGACAAGTTGTGTGTTCCAGTCTTTGTGAAAGGCCTCCCCTTCTGCCTCTTAGACCACATCTTTGAGTTCTACCCTCCCTCTGCCGCCAACAAAGCACTTTATTGATTTCTGCTGTTTATTATCACAAGTTTTGACATTGAAGGAAAGACATTCTCAAATAATTTTCTGGGCCTACTTTGGCAATCCTACTTCCTCTCTAAGAAGACAAGTCAGAATCTGTCACACTGTTATTATACTTAGGCCCCTGCTCTTCCTATGCTGGCATTGAAACTATGCCAAAGGCGTCACTAAGAGGGAGGACCAAGTTGTCAGGTTAGTGCCACATGCAAAGTGTGTTGGACTAGAGATCAGAGAGCTCTGAGTCATAGGTCACACTGGCTCACCCTGGGCACCTGGGTCTGTGGAAAGTTCTTGTGCCTTTTATTATAACTTGTTGCTGTTGAGGCAGAAGGAAAATGCTTTAGTAGGCTTCTGAGAAAATCACTGACACTAGAGTGTCAGGAGCCCCAAATTCTAGTCTAGCTGTAATTTCCCCTGTGATCTTAAAGAATTTACTTGAACAAATAAAATGTCTTATTTTGAATTAAGAAAATTTTGTTGATTTCTTTTATATTCTGCCTGCTTCTTTTAAACCATTTTTTAAGATTTTTTAAAAAGTTTTTTTAAGATGTTTTATGGCTGCCATTTTATTTATAGTGAGATAGCCAGGTTTCAGAAGTTAAGAGGAAATATTACACTTTTGAAAAGAGTTTCAGAAAAACTGGTTTGGTGACTACAAATCTTTGTTTCTACAGCAATCTCCCAAAAAGCCCAGAATTCCTGCCTCTTTGTATAATTCATTTCAAAGAAATGATTTGGTCACTTTAGGATTTTGTAAAGGGTTAAATGTATTGAAGGATTTGATGCCAGCTCAAGTCCCTAATGAACGACTTAAAGTAGACATGGTAACCAGCTGCTTCTGAAATATTCTTAATGTATTTTTTAGTGTGGATACCCTTGTAACTAAAAACTCTGATCTGTAGTAGTTTGGTGGTCTTACTTAGAGATTTATAGGTTAAAGATATTTTATAGATAAAGGTGCAGTCGTTGTTTTATAGGATTTTGTGGATTATAGAGAATAATCTGTTTCCTGGGCAAGATGTAAATTAACCATCTCTGCCCTTGAACACTTCATGTGTAGGCCTGCATGACCTTAGGGTACCTGGTAAATTGTAACTCTTTTACCATGGTGTCTTTTAAGGAGGCATCCCAATCCTTTGGGCCCCCATCTCCCAACTATTTGACCCTTTGCTCCATTGTTACACTTGGAAGAATATTTGTGTGGACCCAATGAAAAGGTTTATTTTGACTTTATAGATAGAGTATCTAGAGCTGGAGTCCTATATTCAGGTAAGGTAATAACAGGCATGAAAAATGCAGATCTGGATAGTCACACCCCCATGAGGATCAGATGCACATTTAACCATTTTGAATAAGCCTATTTAAAATTACTAACTGCATCATATATTCTCTACAGGCAATTCTTAACTTTTCGGTTAATTGCCTTTCTTGGATTGATAGGGCTGCAAAGTGTATGATACCCTCAAAATAGATGATAATGGAATCTATATCATCTCATTATTAGGTACCTATTTTCTTCCCAGATTCCTTTGGCAGATAAAACATGATTCTGGACCACAAGTTCCTATTTTTAAAGCCACTCTCTACGATTGTTAGAACTGTACAGAATCCTTGTACTCTATAGCTGATGCCAAATGCTAAGCATCAGATTCATAGTAACAGACATGGTGATGAGCTTAGAAGTCACTATGAGATAAGGAATATGTTCATTTTATTCACCTTGTTGAATCCCACCCAAACTTCTTGGAAAAGTTCAGACACCAATTTCTTCTCTCATGTAATATGTTTTTCTATTTGAGTCTGTATCATAATTCAGTTACCTTCCAAACACCCCATGAAAAGGCATAGAGCACATGTTCAGGGGTTACAGATACTAAACTGGCAAATTTGGCACACAATAACTTCCTGGAACTGAAATGTCAATGTAGAATATGTGCTTAATTTAACAGCCCATGACACTGTTTTTAGAACACTGAAATATCCACCCTAAGGAAAGCTTATAAAACTAGGGTCCTTAAAGTTTATAGATTATATCAAGCAAAACTATACACATTCTTAAGAATATGCATTTTTGTCAATTCTTGTTAATCCAAGGCAACTGAAAAGGGACATTTGAAAGCCTGAAAGATGAGTTTTGAAAACTGTACTTTTGGAGAGTATGACAATTCCAAAGAAGACAGTACATTTAGGAAAATTTTGTTTATCTGCAAACCGTAGTATCCTAAATTTAAGAACTTGGATCTCATTTCTGAGGGTATTTAATTACCTTTTTTTGAATAAACAAATGCACACAATGCTTAGTTCTTACAAAAATTCTCAGTGCCCTTAGCTTCTGTTGCTTAGGACTAGGCAAAATAATTTGAAAGTTTCTCTAATTCTTTATCTCCCATATGTAACATGTCAGCCATGACTATTTTACTTTACTCTTAAATATATAATTTATAAATAGAAGCAGTGTTGATAGACTCGTTTGACTCCCTTCTAGAAATAAACGACTCATTTTGGATTGCATGTTAGAGCTTCAAGCTGCTCTAAGTAACAATCCACGACAATGAGAAAATTGTTATATTATTCATCTAGGCAGCAGGAAATTAAAAAAAAAGAAAGCAAAGTCTGCTCCCCTAGTAACTGGGACCTTTTACATATAACGTATCACCGCTGGCAAACTTTTGTTTGTTTCAGTTCTGAACGCTAAGCAAATGAGCTTCCTTCTTACCCCTCATTTTTGTTTTTGTACCTTGTCCTACACTATGTACATTGTTGGTCATTTAAATAAATGCAGTTGAATATACAAATTAATCCAAAAATTCATCTTAATTTTTTAATGATTCTTACAGAGTATTCTGATATTTTCTTTGAGATTATTTTTCTATTTGTAATTTCTTATTTATTCAAAATATATATGTTTGCTTTAGAAATGGGGTTTTCCTTTTGAAAGAAATCCCCTGGAAAAGGGACACCTCTGTTTTCTTTGGGAATGCAGGAAATCAACATGTCCTTTGCCGGTTATCTTTCCTCTCATAAAATGGCTCGGTAAAAGTGGTGTAATCTTGACTAAGTGATCTGTGGAGGCTTTGCTGATGAATTTGGTGCCCACTGCTGGTCCTCATTGTTTTGAACTTGAAGAGACAGGGGGAGACAGAAGGAGGAAAACACATTTTTAACACAGAAATTATCTAGACCTGCAAAGTTTGTTTCCCAATGAGGAAAGAGCTTTGTTAGTAGTGACTGCCCAGATCACATGATGCAACCTTTTGACAACTGAGTGTCTGCTGGAGATGTCCGTGAGAGATGACCTTTTGACCTAGGAAGGAATGCTGTGAAGGTGGGAATGTACTCTCAGCCCTGGCCCAGGAGAGAGCATGGAAAACAGCCCCAGCTACTCTGCTCACAGGATCTGGCTTGGTTTTAGCTTTGAGTTTAGTATTAGATGGTAAAAACTTGAGGGAGTTTCCTAAAATTATTCCAGACCATTACCATTACTCCCACCCTCTGAAATAGAGTTAAAAACAACCAAATGAGTTATCCTATAAATATATGTGGCAAGTGACCTGAGAAGTCAGCTGTGCTCTTCCCACCAACTCATGTGCTGGAACCCATGTCCTTGACCTGTTTTTGCACAGGGAGTTAAGCCCATGCGCGTTGGTTTGGGGGCCTTAGGTGGGTGTGGGAGGGGTGAGGGGAGGAGAATGAGTCTGTTGCTGTAAAAGCATTCCCAGTAGCAACGATCTTTGTAGAAACAAAAATCCATTGTGCAGGGCTGTAATCTGAGAAACTTTCTGTTATCCTGCTTGTTTTACTCACCAACATTGATCCCCGGTACATGTGACCCTTTGAAAAGGAGCACCATGTTGGTGATTCCTCTTATTACTAAATACCATTGTGTTTATAATGGCCATTTATATATGGTTACACGCTACGCCTGTGTGGTTAATAGGCGTTCTCTAACTCTCTGATGCCACCTGAGCAGCACAGGATACAGGCCATGGCCTCTCGATTACTCTCTTTACCCTGTCTTCTGTGATTCCTTGATGTCCTCTATGACAACGAAATAGGGAGCTTAGCATTGCTGAAAATAGGGTAGCACCAATTCTATGGGGGGTGGGGAGACAAAAAAGCCTGGCAAAGCCTTGAAAAAAATAGGTTACTTTATTTTTTTTTTCAGTTCCACAATATGTCTGCATGCTTTAGCACTGATTTCTCAGCTAGTTGGGTCCCAGGAGGCCCCACTGAGCCCTGTACTGCTCAGGGAGTTGCAGCTTTATAAAATGGGGAAAAAATGTAGTTTGTACGAATTGTTCTTTACCTTGGTTTGGGTTCAGAATGGCAGCTGCACTCCGACTTTGTGTGTGACAGCACAAAGGCCAGCAAAACTGAAAAGCAAGTCAGCAAGTAGAGAGACAAAAGCAACGATCAGCTAATACAGCTCCACATGGCCTGACTAATTTATGAGAAAAAAACTGTTCTGTTCATTGGATCAGCACTCTGAGGAGGCAGGTGGAATTGTAGGAAGTTTTCATTGACTCTCCTGAGCAACTAAGGACGCCACGAGAGATTCTTCTCAGTTTGAACTTTATCAGGGTCTACGCTTAATCAATAGAGTATTGGAAAAAGAATTAATTACTAAAGCAGAATAAAACAGCTGCATTTTAAACTAAGGATCCATCAATTCAGTAATCTTCCAGTTACAGGCTAGGTGCCGTGAGGATTTGACTCCATGTAATGAGGAACCCGGGGAGTTTCCTCATGAACAGGCTGGGAATTCACATTAGCCCGTTTCAGCTATTTGTCATTAGTACAACTCATTTCTCTTCTCCTGCATTACAATTTGTATTTTATGTACTGTGGAACCCACGAAATTCCCACATTCATGGGAGGGAGCGCGTTAAGGCGGAAATCATTGTCACCCTGAGAAAGAGTCTTAACCTAGCTCGGCCCCTTTATTCTGGAAGCTGCAGCAGGAGGGGTTCAGAGCTGGACCCTGCTCCATTGTGCTCAGGGTGGGGGTCAGAGCCCCGCCTGTTGAAGACGCACTGGTTTGAACCCAGCCTGGAAATGTTTCATCTGTAATTTCCATAATGGTGGATTTCAAGGAGGGCTGAGGAGGGTTATGGGAGATGAATTAGGTTTTTAGTGAGCTCATTAGGAAGCCAAACAGAGTTGAGACGCAAGGCGGTGAGCGGGGCTGTAATCAGTTCTGCTCGCTTTGTTCCCTGCCTTCGGGACATGTTTCGAAAACTTCGTGGCGGGGGCTGTGAGCCGGTGCGGAGGCGAAGCTGTGGTCCTGGTGGCTGACTTGTTGATTTGTAAACCTCTTAATTCATTTTTTTTGTTCAATTTAATCTTTTCTTTCTGGAGGAAAATTAGTTGAATGTTAGCCCTCTTTGCACTATTCACCTCTTAAATTATGCTCATTTTGAAGAGCTTGTTATGCCTGAATAAACATGAAATGACTTGGCATTTTCCCATCAGAGGCACACCCATTTTAACACCATGTATTTACCATTCCTGGAAATGTCTCATTAACTTCTGAAAATCTGCGAGCATGATATTTTGGGCTACTGTAACACACCTCTTGGCAGTCACAGAAGGCAGTTTGGTTAATGCCTCATAATATCCATTTTTATTCTCAACATGAAGAAAGACTCTCTATAGAAAATTGATGCAGTTTGCTCTGCTAATTTTCATGCTCATTCCAATTAATTTAACATGACCCAGATTTTCTTCCTCGGGCTCATCCTGACTAATTAGTAAAGCAACACCTAGAACAAGTTATGTTTAATAACATTGAGGAACACTAGTTGTGAGTGATTTTGATGCTAATAAAGATATTCACTGATGGGACAGATATTTTATGTCAATTATGGTATGTAATTTAGAAGTCCCAATGTGCTGGTTGGAGTATGGAAAGGCTAGCAAATCACTACGGGAGATAATAGTGTTTTTAAGACTTCTGCAGCACCTAAATAACCACTGGGACCAATGACTTTATTACTTTATTTATTTATTTATTTTTTGATAGAACTATCAGGATTGTTAACTGATTCCATGTTAATGAAAGAGGTGGAGTTTTGCATTACAAACCTGACCCATATTCACCAGGGCCAAGCTTTCAGTACTTACTGAACCTTAGCAAGAAAAGAAAGGCAGTCAGGGGCATCAGAAAGTAGCATTTGTTCAAAGAGAAGGAGTGGTTTCTCCACCTCTGTGGTTGGGGTTCTTTCATCACATTTTTGTCAGTGAGATGAATCAATTTTACTACTTACAGCAAAGTTGAAGGTGGTGGTGGCTATGGCAGTGGTGGAAGGTTTCCAAAGTCGAATAATGTTTAACATGGGAGTAGTTGACGGCTCTCCATGTTCTCACAAGGAAGACAGTTGAGGTAAGGCTCTAGGAATGAAGAAAACCACAGGGAAGAATTTTATTTATTACCTTTTGAACAAATATTTCTGCAGTGCCTACTACGTCCCTGGCACTGTTCCATGGGCTAGGGAATATAGGGTGAAACACAAAACCTGGTGCCTGTCCTCAGGATACTTCTGTTCACAGTCAGATGTAAATTTCCTATTATCTTAAAGTGATCGTCCACAAAAACTTTGGATTATTCAATAGGATGTAGAAATGTTATGAAGTTTTTATAGGAGGATGGAAAAGTCTGGACAGATGAGCTCTGAAGTCTCAAGGATAACCATTATGGGAGGCAGTCAATTGTGGTGACCCCTATCTCTGCCACTGTTACTTGTGTGACCTTGGGCAAATTGCTGAACCTCTCTAAGCCTCAGTTGCTTCATGTGTAAAATGAAAATCAACCCTCATAGGATGGTGAGAATTAAATGAGGTAATTCATATAAAGCACTTAGCAGAGTGTCTGGAAGAGAGTTAATGCTCAATAAATATTATTTTGTATTAATGCTGTTGTTATTATAGAAAACATTTAGAGTTAAAATTTCTCCAGAGGCATATAATAGAATATATGCTAATCATTTCTCAGTGCTAATTACTATTGTTGAAGTTTGAAATTAGAATTGACGGGAATACTTCCTTTTTCTAAATATTACAAATAGGCTTCTTTTTACATCCCTGTTTAAAAACACACAAGGTCTCCTGCCTCCTAATTGTTCACTGGTAAGTTTTTTATGTGTAAAGTCATTGGCTTCTCATAGGTTAGGGCTTCCATTATTAGTATTTATTTTCATTCTGCCTTTTTATCTACTCGATATGGAAAGAGAAAATAATTGGAAGAATTTGTAAAAGTGAGGCTAAACATGTTGACAAAAACAAACAAATTGAAAAATAGGAAAAGCAAAAGAAACAACCATATTATGATTGATAGTAAAACTGGAAATAATGCTTTTTAAAATTGCTGTTTCGGTAGATCAAAAATGGTCAAATGCTGGGCGCAGTTACTTGGGAGGCTACTCGGGAGGCCAGGGTGGGAGGATCACTTGAGGCCAGGACTTTGTGACCAGCTTGGGAAGTATAGTGAGACCCCATCTCTAAAAGAAAAAAAAAAGGTCAAATATTAGTAATTTCAGATGGTTCAACCTAATAATATTTATAGACCATAAGTAATGGAAAGTGCTTCAGGCAAGGCAAGAAGTTAACAAAGCATTAACCTTACTTGCTTTATCTGTTCAATGGGGGTAATATAGTATATGCCCTTTATATTTTGTTGTGGTGATCAATAATTGAAAAAAAATTGAGAGCTGAAAAAATCATTATATGAATGAGGTATTTTTAT
Organism: Daubentonia madagascariensis; assembly: GCA_023783475.1. Lineage (NCBI taxonomy): Eukaryota > Metazoa > Chordata > Mammalia > Primates > Daubentoniidae > Daubentonia > Daubentonia madagascariensis. Next base: position 4,126,255 of record JAKFHU010001436.1, on the reverse strand, counting down.
CCAAGATTAAACATTTCTAAGTTTAGAACATAGGTCTCACAATAACTAGTTCAGCAATTATTTTCCTAATGTTTTGTGATTGACATATAGAGGATGTCAACTTCACTTTCCTCCAGAATAATACATCAACTATAGAAAAGCTAGATAGTTTAGTGGAGATTCTTTCTATAGATACAAAATATATTTTCAAAATGGAATAATCCTCTAGGTTTTATAGTTCTTTTCACATTTCTGACCATTTAAATAATACAACACTTTTGGGAATTCTGAATTTGCTTTAGAATCTTTGAATTTTCACACATAGTAAGATTCAGGGTATAAATACTTGAGGAAGTCATTACCAGTTGTAGTAGATGGGCATAATGTAAATCAGACAGTTACCATTTAACTGTGCTAAGACCCTCTGTTAGGAATAGTTTTACAATTATGAAATGAAGTTGGCCCCTCTCTGGTGATTACTGACTGGTGGTAGAAATTGTGTTCTACTGGGTCAGCGGTGAATTCCTCACTCAAATGGTGTCGAGTCAGCTGGTTTTTAATTTGTTATCTTCTCAAGAGTGCATTCACTGACTTTATCACTGAGAAGAATGACTCCCTAGCCTAGTGTGATCAAGATCCGGAAATTTGCTGCGTCAGCATATTAAGGTTGGACTGCTATTTGATTGGTGGCTCTTAGATCTGATCTTACAGCAAAGATGTCAGTTCTCTCATAGGCTGGTTTACCACAGGTATATGAATAAACCTATGAGAGAGCAAATCCTTCCTTTTTTTCCTGGGAAATGGTCAAACAACTTTTCCTTTCAAACAAAAACTTTTACATTTCCTGTTTTATCAGCTAATGGGGCCTGAATAAAGTCACATCGGTGCCCGTTGAATTATCTTTCTTTATGACAGAGTTTGGGGATATGCTATGGCAAACTCACAATTACATGGCTTTCAGCTCCTTTCCTGTCTAGGAGGAGATGGATGGCAATCAGTGGTAACAGTTCCCACATAGTGGTACACATGGCTCTTTGCTTTTGTGCCATCTTGAGATATGAGCTCTGGAAGAACAAGGAAAACATTTTTTTTCTATTAAGCAAATGCATCTTTCAGCCAGTGGTGACTCTATTTTCATTTTTTTTCATATGAATGGGCCTATAAAACAAATGAAAGAAGGAAGGAAAAAGAGAATGAAATGAAACTAACCATTATTAATTATCTAATAGGAGCCAAATATCACACATCTCAAAATATGAATCATTTGGTCATGATTGGGCAATAGTAAGTGACTGCATTTACCCAGGTTCAAAGTCATATTATGACGCTGCTTACCCCTCATCAAACACACATTTAAAAATATATATATAAATTCCATTTCTGTATGGGAATAGAGGCTGCATGGTGCAGTAGATAGCACAGATTTGAGTTCAAGATCCACCTGTGTTACCAACTAGCCACGTGACTTTAGGCAAGTTTCTTAACCTGTCTGGGTTCAGTTTCTGCTTATATTAAATAGGGATTACAATACCATAATCTGAATTGTCCTGTGGGTGAGATGAGGCCTATTGTATGCTCCACAAATGTTAGTTCCCTTCCATCTTTATTTGGTGGATTCAGGGATTATTTGAAGGCATGGAGCTGGCTGCAAGGGTTAATATTAACTCTATATTTTCTATTAATTTTTAATCTTACAGGTGCTCAGAGTCTTTCATGAATGGTGTCATTTTCTTCTGAAATCGACTAAGATCTCCAGCATGGTGTGAGGTCTTATACTTAGTAGGAATGAGTTAATACAGAATTTACCAAAAGAGTTTTAAGAAATATTTATTAAGAATTATTGTATTACCTTTTAAATTATTATTGGTATTTCTTTTTTGCAACTTGAATAGTTCTTTGTTAACAATATATCTTATAATTAGATTTGGCCAATGGAGAAAAATATCGTTTAGTAAAATCTGCAAAGTGCGTTCTGACCACCCACTTTACATCTTTACAAAGTTAAAGAAAGTTGTATAAATCAACAGGTTTATAAACATCACTTTGGGCTTCTCACAGCTTCTTTCAAATGTTGCCCCAAATCATTCCATCCTTTCAGTACTTCACTGCAATAACTGGGAGAATCCCCACTCCCACCTGTCTGGATTACATGCTGTACTTTCTGCTAAAATCTGTTTTGTTTATGAAGATTTAATTTAGAATAATTTGCTTAACATTATTTTTATCAACTTTATTGGGTATAATTTCCATACAAAAACTGAACCCATTTAAAGTGTACAATTTAATGGGTTTTGACAGCTGTATATGCTCATGAGACCAGCACCGTAACCAAGATACTGCACAGTTACATCTTCACCCAAAAGTTTCCTTGTACCCCTTTTTAATCCATCCCTCCCTCTGCACATGTCCTCAGTTAATCACCGATTTGCTTTGGATCATTTTGCATTCATTTGCATTTTCTAGAATTTAATGTATTTGGAATCATACAGTATGTGGTCTTTTGTGTTTAGCTTCTTCCACTTAGCATAATGATATATGTTGCATGTATCAGTAGTTTATTCCTTTCTATTGCTGAGTAGTATTTCAGTGTATGGATATACCACCTTTTGTTGATACATTCATATTGGTTCATTTTAAGTAAGGAAATAACTAACATTTATTGATGCACCTTTGTTGTGTCAGGTACTGCTTGAGGCTAGATGTTGTGTATAAAGTTCTTAAGTTTGTTAGTAAGTATAAAGCACCTGGTACAAAAGCAGGGGCTTAGTAAATAATAGCTCTTACTCTTATGATTTCATTTAATTTTTACAATTAGCCCATTAGGTATGTACAATTTTTCCCATATCATAGTTGAGGAAACTGAGGTTCAGAGGGTTGATCTCTTGACTGACATCATGCTCAACCAATAAGAAATAGATCTGGGGATGGTCCAAGTACAGTGGTGTCTACAAGTAATTGAGCACAACCAGTTACAGATTTCTTTGTTCCTTTTCCTCTCCCATTCCTTCACTTGACTAGCCTTAAAAGAAAAAAATTTTTTTTTAGAGAGAAATAAATCTGGAAATTCGATACAAGATCTGTTTTATTCCACAGCTCATGCTTCGTCCATTGCATCACATTTTCCCCCAGGAGTGTGTGCCTCTGTGTTTATGTAGGAGAGGGGAGTAAGGACAGGGGATAGGGACAAGGACCATGTCAGAAGTGAGCCTCCCACATACAAAGTAGTACAGCTGCCCAGAGAAAAAGAACAAAGTCAGAAATTTAGAAAAAGAAAGGTGAACCAAGTACATAGGGCACTCTTCCAAATGTAGGGCCCCTATGGTTTATTGTCTGTTTCAATAAAGTTGCTTCTTCCATGGAATGTATCTTACAAGTTAATGCCTTTGAAATTTATGACATGTCAACTCTATGGCCAATGTTCAACTCTGAGCAACGAGCATTCTAGACAGCTTCTGTTTCCAAATTTTAGATGTAAACCCACAAAGCATAAAAGCTTGTGATATTCCAAGAAATAAGAGTCAACCATCCATTTGTTTAATGAAAGGTTAGGCACAAACCATACCCATAACATATACAAAGTTTGAAGAATGATGTGAAAAAAATAAACAATATGGTTCTTGACTTGAAGAAACTTTCAGTAATTGAGTAGAAGAAATGTAGGAGTAGTGTGTGTGTGTGTATCTGTTTGTGGAAGTTTTCTGGTGTCGTTCTGAGTGTTAAAGTAAGCCTTGAAAGGGTTCTACTATCATGCAATAGAATTGAGAGTGGAGAAGGACTAATTTTAGTGTGAAGGTCAATCTCATTTCCAATAATGCATATCTTTGTAACATAAACAATATAAAATCCATCTTAAATGTTTTTGAGTACATATGTTTGTCCATATGCAAGGTGCTAAGATGATATTAGTAAGTGGCCTTGAAATCACATTGTTTAGAAGCAATTCAGAAAAGATTATGTATACCTTTAAGCTTGGCTACTAGGCTTTTGTATTTCTCCCAGCATGCTTCTTTGTATTGGGATGCCAAAATCTGCTCTTTTAAAAAACATAACACCTTTATTGAAATGTAATTCACATACTACACAATTCACCCATTTAATGTTTATAATTTAATGGTTTTTAGTATATTTACAGAGTTGTGCAACCATCAACACAATCAATTTTAGAACATTTTCGTCACCCCAAAAGAAAACCGTTAGTTCTTTTTCATTTAAAGTGTACTTTTAAAAGGCCCCTGTGTCTGTTGGTTCTTTAGTATGTAGGCTGTATGAAGAATAATCAACTTGTGTGAGCTTAAATTATTCTTATTAAGGAACCACGTTATTTGTTTCCCTGGGGCTATTACGTGTGTTGTGGATATCCATTTGCATTCCATTACAAAAAACATACCTGCTTGTTATCAAATAATAGCAATAAATTTATTTAAAGCAATCATCATGAATGAAATGTCCAAATGCATAATTGCTATTTTAAAAATGTTAGCCATTTAATTTATACACTTCTTAAACAAATTCAAAGTTTGATTAGGAAACTCTATTGTGTGAAAATGTTCTTCGAAAAAATGTACAAAATATAGTTTTTAATAGTTAGCATATGTGTTCCAAATCTGGTGTCTTAATGGTTTTAAAAGTATCCACCTAAAACCTTCGTAATACTATTGTCCTTTTTTCCTATATGTAGCTATGACTAGCTTCCTAAAAACTTCCTAAAGATCATATTAATAGATGCCTCAAACTAGTTGTCTTAGTAAACATTATTATTATTATAGTAAAGAAAGCTATCTTTTCTCTTAAGATAAAAGGTTATTGTGAAGTTGGTTTTTTTTGCATTATTTAACAATGTCAGTTTCAAAGTAGTACTTTTGTTAAAATATTCAATTGTTTTCATTTTACAATAATTGGCAAAGGGGAAGAAATATTCAAAAAAATCTTTCTGTTTTTACTGTTCTCATTGAAATGATATTTAGTGATATAAATTCACAGAGAAATACCATCTTAAGAATTCAAACTGATCAACTATTTTATATTATAAAAATATATTATCCCTATTTTTGTTTTAAATAGCAAATATGGTAATGAAGTAAGGACTCTTAAAAATGGAATGAAATAATTTCTGCTTCAGCTAGAACTTTGCTTTTTTGTTATTCCTTCTAACAGATTTTATTATTGGTTAATATTTGGTTGATATTTAATGTTTCATTTAATATTAAAGTGTGCTAAAAGGGACAGTAAGATATAATATCCTATAGTTAATGATAAAATGAGTATATTATCAATGTATACTAAAATATACAGTATAGGCTTGATGTAGTTAATACATTCTTGCAAGCAGATGAATTATATTCTTGTTTTAGTTTAAAATGCTAAAAATATATTTTATATAAATGGCCTTTTGTAGGAAATTCTTTTTGCAAATATAAAGGCCATATCTTTCCTTGAAAGACCTGTTGATTCAGAGATGTTAGCCAGCTATCTTTACTAAAACACTTTACAATGCTAAAAATAGTCCACTTCAGTTAAATATGGATATTTTAAAAAAGAAAATCCCAGTTAGACTGCAACAGAAGGACATTTTGTGTGACAATATTTTGCATGATTAAAAATTTAAACAGAATAACAGCTATTTATATTTACAGTTACATGAGAGTAATTACTAAAGCAGACAAAATACTTAGAGCATAATTTAATAATGTTTTCCTCTAGCAAAGGTGCCAAAATTGTTATTTGCATAATTTTCACAATTTGTACTGAAACATAGCTAAGTAAAATTGGGAAGACATCTTTCTTCGACCACCTTTTTTCTTCTGTAGGAGATAGGGAAAGAGATTCATATGTCATAACAACTCATTTTTATATAATTTTCCATAAAAACCATGACCTTTGTGTCAAACCATTAGGTGAAAGAGATGTGTTCCATTCATACTTTCTCTTTTAGGGTCTTTATTTCAATGGCCAGCCTCAGCCCAACTTCAAGGCTCCTAATTATAACATTTACTGGTTCAAAGATTAACCTTCTGAGAGGGGCATTCTGGGCTGTTGGTAACTTGATCAGGTTGGTCTTCTCTGGGTTTCTCTTTCTGGTTCTTTGTATCACAGGAGGGAGATGATGGTATCTGGCACATTCCTAGGATGACTTGAAGATAGCAGCCTTCTGTGTTTAGGGCTGAAAGATTGTGAACTCTGTTAGCTGAAATGCCACTCTAGGGAGGTGAACAGAACATTAAAACAGCTTTAGCTGTAGGTAGTGTAGTGCAAGTAGAGTCAAATTTGAGAGCTGGGACTTGAGTGGACATTTGTCCCTGCTTTCTACCTTAATAAAAGCTGAGTGTTAACTGTGGAAGAGGGCATTTGAGAGATCACTAAAAATGAATCATTAGAGTACCCAGAAGAGCTTTATTATGATGTACTGTGAATAACTTCACAACAGACTCTGTACTTTTATATGTGCTTATCAGGTAACCAAGTAACAAGTACATTCTTTTATCCTGTACCACAGAGATTAAGCAATTTGCTGAATTAAAATGGCAGAGGAATATACTCTTCTACTGGATTCAGTCAATATCCTTTAGAGAATTCGGTGGGAGACTTAGCAGACTAGATATCCTTCCTTAAAATATTTTAAAATTTATAAGTGAAATATATATCTTTTTAATGAGAAGGAATGAAATATATATTTTTTAAATGAGAATAACCAAACCTAGTGAAGAATAGGATAAGAGTGTTGGAAGCTTTCATTCACTTCTGTTATAAAGGATTAGAGAGTTCCAGTCAATAAACAAAGCCATTTTATGGCTCCTAACGGGTAAATTGAGGGGACTGATTTGGTCAAGGACCAGTATGAGGATGTTTCTGTTCAACAGTTAACAGGATTCAACATGATATGGAAAATACAGGCGTGCAAAACTATACTACGACATTCACATTGCCAGCTAAAGCCTAAAACACAGCCACATTTACATATGTGTCCATCTGTCTGTTTTTACACTTTATTTTTCCAACCAGTGGGTGAAGTGGTTTTCATCCAAGCTGCAGTCAGAATTTTTTTTTCACCCACCACTTTCCATCCTATCCTATAGATGCATATTTTAAAGTGCATGTTATTTGTCTCTGGACGCACATTTGCACAGCCTTGGCTGGATTTTCCTTTCTTTTCTGGAAGGTTAGCTCATCTCTGTAGGCCTGTCCGCTTCGCAGCTGCCTGTACCAGCCAGGTTGTCTCGGGACCACTCAGCTAGTGAGCAGTTTGTTGCTTTCTCCAGGTTGCAGAAATCCCCCATGGCAGGCCAGGATGAGGCAGCCGCAGCCACAGTCGGGCCGGCCGAGCCGGTGAGAATGGAAGTACTTTTGGTCTCTTCCGTGGAGAGCCTGCGTAAATCCTGTGTAAATAGAGGGAGGATAACAAAGAATGAGCCCCTGCCGCTCTGAGCATTTGGAGCCATTTGGGGCTGAATTTGCTAAATGCTGCTTATACCGCCTGAAAAGTTGAAGAGAAAGGAGCATAAAATCCCCTCTGTTTTCCCCTTTCTGCTCATACCCAGGGGGGAGGGTGTTCAGGACCGGGGAAGCCTGAGGTAAGCCGATGAAGACTTGTTTTTTCAGTGCTCTTTTGAGTGTGAAAAAGGTGGCCTGGGTCACTGTCCTCTCTTTAATGTCAGAAAACCCACACAGTTAGTAAATGTTGCATGTAAACGAAAGCATTTCATCTCTTCTGCTTCCCTCCATGCTAGTGGGCCATGAACTAGTCACTTGAAAAATCACAGAAAAATTTCACTTTAACGTGTCCAGACAGTTAAGCACAGCAGGAGAGTAAAAGAGATCAGTAATTAGCAGGTCTCACTGTTGGCCCCTCATCCTCCCCACGGTTCTGGGTCTACAGCCCCCCACCCTCACCCCAAATGATCTGATGTAAAAAAAGGTAAATTGCACGTGGAAAAAGATTTACTGATGGTTCTTGGAAAGCAAGTTTTGCAAGGCTATATTCTAAAACAGAACTAGGCAAAAGCTGCTGCTGCTGCTGCTTCTTCTTCCTCTTTTAAAATCTCATTTGAAATCCTGGTGCAGGTTTCGCGGTGGGATGCCCTTAAATTAAACTCCTGGAAGGTAGTCCCTGACAACCACTGAAAGAAAGTATCTTTTGACTCTTAGTACATTTTAATCCTGTTTTCAAAGTACTATATTAAGAGAAAAAAAGGCATACAGAAATGATGACAGAAAATTAGTCCACAAAGTACTGTGTGCTGCAGTTCCATGACTACACTATACTTCATTTCTTACTGTAATGTTTCTGAATAACTCCAACAGGCTGGGCAATGGGCAGCCCCCTCTCTCCCAGCACTCTCTCTTCCCCAATGGAAGAGGGCAGAGTAGAGATGGAGCACCAATTTCGTAAACAATATGTGATATGTGCCTCAGATCATCTCTGAGAAGAACCATGCATATTTGCACACAGTAAAACACTGGGTATGGTATGACCCAGTGCCCACAGGGCAAGGAGAGTAGAGGGAGGGAGCGTAAGGCTTCATGAATCTCCTTCATGGGCACTTTCTTCAAAGCAGATTATATTCTCATCAGGTCCTAGTAATATGTCTAGAGGCTCTTGCTACCAATTTGTCCATTCCGCTAACTTTTGAGTGTTTACTCTGTGTCAGGGCTTGGGAATCAGAAATTAATAAGACATTGCTCCTGCCTTGCAAAAGCTCGCAGACAAACAAATTAGTAAGCAGATAAATTGCAAAACAGAAAAGTAAATAACAGAGGTAAGAACGAACTGCTGAAGAAGTGGAGAGCATAGTACATTAACTCTGTTAATGGGAGCTGGGGAAAGCTTTATAAAGGAGATTGCTTTTGCAGTGGGTTTTGAAGGTTGAATAGGAGTTTGCTGGTAAAGAAGAATGGGAAATGAGGAAAGAAAAAATAAAGAGAAAAGGCATTCCAGACCAATGGGAAGGGTTAAAGGCATGGAATCTCAGAAGATCCCTTGGCTCAGAAAAGTCTTGAAAGTTCAGCAGATGTTCCTGTTTCAAAATCATATTTAAATTGAGCTTTAGGTCCACAGGAAACAACAATGAGCCTATAGAGCATGGACAGACTCTTTACTGGATACACTTGTCTGCATAAAAATATGTATCTGCTTGTTTCTTGGTTCATATTTATTTTTACATGTACTGTCACCTAGTATCTCTTTGGGACATAAATGTGAATATACAGGGCGCCTCTCTTGGGGCTTATTTCCTTAGCAGTGGGGGCTAATGGAGAACCTAGCTCCACCCTTCACATCTTATTGTCCTCCTAGCAGTTTGAGGGTGAGGATAGGGGATGGGCTTTGGAGGACAAGTGCCACTCTGCCACTTTCTGTGTGATCTTTGACAAGTTACTTAATTTCCTTTGAGTCTCAGTTTTCTTATCTATAAAGTGGGGTTGATGATTGTAGTTATTTCATTCATTTGTTGTCAAAGTTAAATAAGAATTGGAACATTGCAAGTGCCCAATGGAAGTTACTTGTGGTAATGATGACAACGAAAGTGACAACAGTGTTGATAAAGAAGAGGAGATGATGTTCTAGAGATAGGGAACTGATGTTGAAAACACCTATTTAACATTAAGTAAAAACATTTTAAGAACTATATAAATCTGTGTATGTGTATGTGTGTGTATATATGACTGTAGGCAAAAATATTTTCATCTACAAATATATTTCGACACTTGTGAAAAAATTAATGAAGCATTTTATTTCATTTTATTTTATTATTATTAATTTTTTGAGACAGAGACTTGCTCTGTTGCCCTGGCTTAGAGTGCAGTAGCATCATCATAGCTCACTGCAACCTCAAACTCCTGGGATCAAGTGATCCTCCTGCCTCAGCCTCCTGAGTAGCCGGGACTACAGGCGCACCCCACCACCCCCAGCCAATTTTTTCTATTTTTGGTAGAGACTAGGATCTCACTCTTGCTCAGGCTGGTCTCGAACTCTATACCTGAAGCTATCCTCCTGCCTCAGCCTCCCAGAGTGCTAGGATTACAGGCATGAGCCACTGCACCCGACTATGATGAAGTATTTTAAACAGCTACAATTTAATTTATATACATACAGGTTTATAATCACATATAGCATATATAAATATCTATGTATTCATGAATATACCTAATTTCTGGAAATGGATTGTTTGGAAGATATCAGTATTGATATCTACCTATCCATGTATCTATCTGTGTGTGGGTATATGAAATTAGTGAACTTACATTGTGTAAAATGAAAATGATAATGAATATAGTACATTTCTCTTCCTCAGAAATGAGATGGAAAAAAGCCTTGTTCTTCCAGATGAACTGTCACTATTTACTTAATATATATTTTGTATGAATGTATTTAACTATTAAACTTGGTCTAAAACAAGGAAAAAGTGACAAATAATGCATCACCAAGCTAACCAAAAGAAGTACAAATACTATTAACCAAAATACATATTCATCTGTCCTAATTATTTGTCTGAAGATATAGGACTTAGAGGTCAGTTTTAGATATGTATTTGGCAATGTGCCAAGTGTCATAGACATATCATTCTATCTTTTAAAAAATGGCTTTAAATGAAGGGAATATATCATTTTAATCACAGTCCTATGAAGTGTTTAATAGTACTACACAGTGATGGCATCAAAGCTTGTGAGATCCAGTCTGTATGGACAGTAGGTTCTCAAATATTTGTAGCATCTCTGGACTCTGAGGATCAGTCTGGTGCTGACCATGTCAGGGTCTCCACTTTGACCATGATAAACCAATTATGAAAATCCTGAGTCTCAAAGACTCTTGCTGTACTGAATGTATATAAAGCAGGCACTGGCTGGCTAACTTTGGGAGAAAGATTTGCACATTTCTATTTGAGGACAACCTGAACCAGCTCTAGCTCAGTCCCAGCCACTGGGTCCCAGAACTAATCTATTCTCTGCACTTAGTCCTTTCCTGTAGAATCAAGCCTTGTTTGGCTCTGTCATTGATAACAGGGTTCAGACAAGGCAATGCTTTGGAAAGTAAAAGATAATTTACAATGTCACTGTGAGAATACCAGTGGTGGTAGCACTGATTTGAAGTTTCCATGCTTGGGCTCCAGTTTATCCTTGACCACATGGACCATCTAGGGTGTTGCATTGTTTCTTTCCTTTCTTTCTTTCTTTTTTTTTTTTTTTTTTAAGAGACGAGGTCTCATTCTGTTGCCCAGGCTAGAGTGCAGTGGCACGATCATAGTTCACTATAACCTTGAACACCAGAGCTCAAGTGATCTCCTGCCTCAGCCTCTCAAGTAGCTGGGACTATAGGTGTATGCCACTATGCCCAGCTAGTTCTTTTATATTTTTTAGGAACAGGGTCTCACTATGTTGCCAGGCTGGTCTCGAACGCCTGGCCTCAAGCGATCCTCCCACCTCGGCCTCCTAGAGTGCTAGGATTATAAGCATGAGCCACCGTGCCCAGCTGCATTGTGTTTCTGATAGGACAAGGAGAAGGCCACGTCCCTGTGGTATCAGACTTATCATAGCACATCATCACTGCTTTTACCATTTCTTTATACTAAACTATGCAATTGATATCTAAAACATAGACAGATTTTTGGGCAAATGGAATAACACAAATGCCAACGAAAGGAAGTGACGTCCTTTTGTCTGGGTAGTTTTTATGACCGCGAATTTTATGGATGGGAATTTCTGCTTTAGAATCATCTGAGGGTCCTCTCCTAGTGTGCCCATGTCCTTCCTTGATTCGCTGGATACACAGCTATAGATATGGATTTTGCCTACACCTGGATGCCCACGGTATCCCAGGATTTAGCTTCCTGCAGCTAGACTCTCTCTCATTATTGCTCTTTTAGGTAGGTTTATGCTGGAGCTACCTACCAGAGCAGTGCCCTGCTCTGAGCATAATCCGCTCAGCTAAGGAAAGCATGTGTGACTTTCTCAAGAGCATGGGTGTAAATCCAGCTAGAGAGGCTCTCAAAATATTTCAGAGTCTTAAAACAGGAGGAGGACCCAGACATTAGATTCAGGGCACAGCAAAGGACAGCACACTAAGGGAATGTTCTCTGTGCTTTATGGCAGTGGTTCTGAAGCTGGAGTGGGCATCAAAATCACCTGGAGGGCTTATATACACTCAGCTTGTTGGGCCCCACACCCAGAGTTTCAGGTTCAGTAGGTCTGGTGTGGGGCTAAGAATTTGCATTTCTCACAATTTCTTAGCCAATGCTAATGTCGCTAGTTCTCATTTTGAGAGACAATGTCCTACTGCTTCTATCTGTTTAAGCCTTACCACCAGATCAGGATGGGGTTACATTATGATGGCCAAGACATGTGGTGGAAAACACTATGGCTTTCCTGCAGTGAATAAGACCCAGGCCAGATGGTAGTTACTCTCCATGACCAGTAACCTCATTCATGGGAGTAAAATAGAATTTTAACTTATCTACCTGTTCCTGAGGTTGTGTGTCATTTCAAGTTAGGTCATCTAGTTCAGTGGCTTCCAAAAGCCAGTTAAAGAACCAGTGCTAGGCTGATTACATAAGTAAACCCAAGGAACTTGGTAAAAATACAAATTCCTGGTCCCTGGCGTGGATATTTTGATTCATCAAGTCTGGGATGAGGCCTGGGGACCTGTGTTCTTAACAGTCTCCCCTGATCATTTAATCCACTGCAAATTTATCCATCCATAGGCCTTGGATAGAGTATTTATTTCCATGACCACACACGATGTTTCACTAATGCACATCTATTTTGAGTATCTTTGCCCAAAACTTAGACTATGCCCTTGATCAAGGGATTAGCAACCTGATAGAAGAAACGTGCTCAGTATTTCTTTTTTTCTTTTGAGACAGAGTCTCATTCTGTCACCCTGGGTAGAGCTCACTGCAACTTCAAACTCCTGGGCTCAAGTGATCCTCCTGCCTCAGCCTCCCGAGTAGCTGGGACTACAAGTGCATGCCACGATGCCCAGCTAATTTTTCTATTTTTAATAGAGATGGGATCTCACTCTTGCTCAGGCTGGTCTCAAACTCCTGAGCTCAAGCGATCCTCCCACCTCGGCCTCCGGAGTGCTAAGATTACAGGCATGAGCCCACTGAGCCCGGCCCAGTATTTCTTTATTTAGCTTTTCATCCTCAGAGCAATGCTGATGGAATGGCTTTGGTTCAGCTTCTCAAAAAAGCCCTATGGGTACTGAGCTCTTTAAAGAAGCACTGTTCCTGGCATGTTTGAAAGCAACTCTGTGCTCACAGGAAACCCACCCAGCTGCTCCAGAGGCCTTCCCCCTTTAGGTACTATAATAAGTGCAGTTGCCCCAGTGTGGGGATAGTCAAAAAGTGGGTAGGGCCCTTGAAGAAGCTCACTGTTACGTTCATTCACTCACCCAACAGACAATCACTGGGCATCTGCTCAGGCTCAGGCATGGAGGTATGCTTTCAGGATCAAACAAGAAATAGGAAACAGTTACAGCCCTCAAGGTTTCCACAATTTTGAATCCTAACTGCAGATGCTGAGACACACTCTATTAGCTCCTGTACCATATTTGGCACATGCATTTGTGCTGGTATGCACCCCTTTTTGACACATATACTCATTTGGCACATGTGCCACGGTTTGCCAACTATCTTACATACACATGCACAGCCTTAACAAAAAATGTCCACTTTGAGTTACTGACTCTTGCATGATCTGGCAGTTCACGTAATTGCCTTTCAAAAATATCTTTTTTTTTTTTTTTTTTTAGAGACAGGGCTCTATCATAGCTCACTGCAACCTCAAATTCAAATGCCTGGGCTCAGACAATCCTCCCACCTCAGCCTCATAAGTAGCTGGGACTACAGGCATGTGTCACCATGCCTGGCTAATTTTTTTCTGTTTCATAGAGATGGGGTCTTGCTATGTTGTCAGGCTGGTCTCCAACTCCTGGCCTCAAGCATTCCTCCTGCCTCGGCCTCCCAAAGTGCTGGGATTACAGGCATGAGCCACCGCACCCAGCCTCAAAAATGTTCTTTATGCTGTTGTTTGTTCTCTATGCTGGAGTTGGTCCACAGTCCATTGGAGGAAAAAGTAATCGTATTTATTGTTGTATTTGGGAGAGGAAAATTCTTCTCTTTATAGAGGTATAAATAGTAATATTAATTTTAAAATCTTGTATCTAATATCTAGTTATTAATGTAAAACTAGACACATTTTTATTTATAATTATTTGTTGTGCTGGATCTAAATCATAATATTCTAAAATAAAAAAATTTTTAAAAACCCAAATATTTTACAACACTTATATAAAATGGACTGCTTTATATTAAAATTCATGTAATACTCCTGTCTTTTCCAGTTTAAGTCAGTCATCAAAGGATGCACAATCTAGCTGTATTTTTTCTTAGCTAAATATAGTGAATCATGTAGTTTGAAGGTGTTACCAGCCCTCTTTGCTTTTAAACAAGAAAAAAATGCACTGTGGAAATGCTTTCTTTCATTTTTAAGGTCATTGATTGGGTTAAAAAGGCAAATGGTTTTTTTGTTGAACTTCCTTCAATTAAGCCATTAACCTTTAAAATAAGTATATTCAAAAATCTTTCAAAAAAAGCTAAATGAGATTTTAACAAAATCCTGACAATTTCAGCTTAAACATATACACAGAAACCATATGTGCTTAGGAAGAAATATATACACACAGGCATTGTTTACAGAGTGTGTTTTTATATTTGGAAGACATTGAAGGAAGAGTTATTCCATACATACATTATCTGAAATGTACATTCAGATAGCCCACATAGATTTCACATTAAGAGACAAAGATATCTGTATCCATGGTAGATAGACAGACAGACTGACTGACTTCAAACTTGCACTTGCAGTGTGGATTTTTATTTTCCTCATCTCCGGGTACTGCTTTTCAAAATCGCCTCAGGCTACAGAACAGCACCTCAGATCCCCAAGGCCCACTGCCTGGCTCCTAATAGCCACTCTCCATCTGTGTCACATGAACAGCTGATGAGATCGCTCCAGTGTCTGTATTTTGGAGAGCACATCCACCCAGGTTAAAATGCTAGGGTTGCCAAGGAGCAGTCAGAAGCCATTAGTGTGGGTGAGAATTTGCCTTGCAGCAGTTCCTTGGCATGGTGGAAAGTGTGTGCACGTGTCCCCATGAGAGCTTGGGGGTGTGTGTATGTGTCTCCTTGTGCAGGCGACCCCCTGGTGTACATGGGTGTGCAGGGAGGGTAGAGAGATGAAGACTAGACTTCATATATCCAGTATTCAGAAAGTCAAATGCCTTTTGTTTCCCCGTACATTGATTCATTCTTTGACTATTTGGGGTCTTTTTTTTTTATCATAACAGAAGGCAAAGAAAAAGAGAACAGCAACTTCAGGGTCATGCTCTAGTGTTTGGGCAGATGGAAGGGAGCTGCTTTGCCTTGGGGCAGGGTGGTTGTAATGAAGTGGCCTGTCAGTCTGTAAATAGTGAGGGTCATCTCTTCCATGTGATGGAGGGTATCGCATTGCAGTGAAAATGGAAATGTCAATAAAATTAATCTGCCAGCTCTTTGCTGTGGCTTTTCTGCTTCTCTGGTCAAAAAAGGTTGAGGGTTTTTTCGGCAAGAAAGGAAAAGAACAGGTACAGGGAAGCCCACAGAGCAGACCTAGAAGTTAGAATTCCAGTGGCCCAGTGGGCAGGATGTCTGTGTCATAGCACAATCTGAAAGGAGGGAGCAGGTCTGGGAATGAGCTGGTGGATCTATGGCATTCCTCGGGAAGCTACAGAGCGTCCAGCTCAGGCTACATTGAGCACAGAGTTTATTGTTTTAGGCTTTCTTGGACAAGGTTTTTACTTAGCATGGGATTTATGGCATTTACTGTTAATGAATGTCAATTCTTAAATTACAAAAACCCCCATCTCAGCGCAATTCCCAGATGTCCTTCCAGGACCCCGGCTTCTTAAACACCAGCAGGGAGCATAAACTCTCCACTTCTCTGTTTTCTTCTTTCGTGTGGCTCCAGGCTAATGATGTGCAAGGAAAACACAGCCATCTATAAAGCCCCAGTGCTGTCCCCGTATTCTTCATTTATTTTGCATTTGATTATGCCACAAGTCGGATCTTGTTTCTTTCCTTTTTTTAAAGTTATTAGTTCAAATATTAATGTAGGGATATGGCATATATTGCTGCTCTTGATTGATGCCTTCCCAAAAACAGGAAGACGTGCTCGTATGAATTTTAAGAAAGTAGGGGTCCTGCAATGCCTTGCCAGAAGAGTTTTTCAGATACATAATTTAGATGCCCTCCAGGCAGGCTTTCAAGGCATTTTTGCCGGAGGGCAAGAAAAAATAACTATGACTGTTAAAAGTAAATGATTTTTGCTAATGCACAATTAATGCCAGAGAAAAGCACAGAAGAGAAAGATGTTGATAGAAACTTCTGATTAAGTGAGCACCCTACCTTGATGTGTATCTTTTTTTTTTCCCATGGTAATGATCAGTGGTGCAGAGAGCTAAAAGTTTTCATGTCATGCAAATGCTGAGTGCAGGGTCACATGAGGAGTGTGCAAATGTGCGTGCTTAGGAGGTGACAGCTCTAGGAGGGGCTGAGCAGGCAGTGCGTTATGTGCAATGAACAGTGACACAGTTACTGTCACCTATGCAGGCAGCCTAGAATATATAGACTACAGAACATTTAACTTGATTACCCTACAGTATGTGTTCACTATGGGCATGGGGATGCATTTCCACCGAATGGGTTTTCTGATGGCGGTTTTCCTACATCGGATTCCATAATTGACAAAGAGCTACTGCGCTGTGTCAAGTGCACAATTATAATTGAATTAATGATATGGGCAAGTGTGAGACACACAAAATTAACATTTGAAGAGGCCTGGTTTAATTTTGTCTTTTACATATTTGTGTCTCCAATTATACTTTAATGAAAGAGAATATACCCGCTTAATGGATTTCTTTCAACAAGCTTAGCTGAGCTCATCATTAGCTGCACATTGTTGTCGGCATCCTTGCTATGTTTTCTCTAATGTATTTTTATTTCTTTCTACTTAGGGGATGGTTTAGACAACAGTGTAGCTTCACCTGGTACAGGTGATGATGATGATCCGGACAAGGACAAAAAACGCCAGAAGAAAAGAGGCATTTTCCCCAAAGTAGCAACAAATATCATGAGAGCTTGGCTCTTCCAACATCTCACAGTAAGTCAAGATGAAAGAGAAAAAGAAAGTTTTTGTTGTTTTGCCGAGTTCTCCTAGCAAGTTATATGGTGTCATACAGATTTTTTTTTTTAAAATAAGTGTCTATTTTCTCTTTCTTAAGATCTGATAACTAACAAAGCAGTTAAGATTTTATCAACTATTACCATCCAAAAAGCACCCTCTAGAAAGTAGCAGATTTTTGTTTTAAGAGGCCAGTAATGGACTTTATTCAATATGATCTAGGACCCTAAACAGTATATATAAGTAAATTTGTTATTTATGCTAAAAGGTATGAGATCAACTTCAGATAATGCAACTGCAACCAAGGGAAATGGCTGTAAGAAGCTCATGAATCCATACACATTGCCGATTATACTGTTAACAAAAGCCGTTTCCTCTAGGAGGCAAAGAAAGCACCTTGCCACATGCATGTCCAAGCTCACAGTGTCAGGTGCATCTTTAATCGCTGGAGCAGTTTACAAACATGTCATGTATTTATATGGCAAATGCAGAAGGATTATAGATGCTGTAATGCCTTTGTTTGTAAGGTGGACATTAAAGATTCTTTTTTGGCTGTTCAAGTCCATTATCTTAAAAGCTAACCCTATTCACTTCTGGGAAAGGTTTAACCATTGCAACATTTTTTAAAGTAACAATTTATCTTTATCCTCCTCTTTGCAATTGGTTTTATGTGTCGAATGCATATTGTTGACTGTAAGACTCTCATGACAAAAAAAAATTACAATATATTTTTACAGAGGAACTAGGCATGCTTATCTTTTACTGTTCATTGGGAAATTCTGGGACAATGGTAAAAATTTCAGAGGGTGTTTCTTGCTATAATATTGTTTTCAGGCCATTCTGTTTAGGCTAATACTTAAAAATAGAGTAGCACATTGAAAGTTGAAGGTCTTCTTTGATTATCCAACTTGTGTGTTGCCATGCCGAATGACATTAGTTACAGTGTCATGGGTGCAGGACAAGGTTCCACTTTTATTTATGGTGGTGGTTGCTGTTCTGCTCTTCTCACAGAAGCTGCAAAGGGCAAGGGGTGGAGCGGTGGTGGGGAAGGAAAAGTGATAGATTCACATTCCTAAATCGGCCATTTTGATGTAAGGACATTAGTAGCAAACTAAGGTGTATCGATCTGGCCTGTGGTGTCAGGATTAGCTGGGAGAACCAACGAGGCTGCCGTGGTAGTGGTTATTCTTGCCTTGCAGCTATGGCCATTTCAAAGGTCAGGGCCCTGCACTGACTCGGCTCAGAGGAATTAGACAGAACATGCGGTCTCTGGGCTGATTACTTAACCAAAGACAAAATAATGAGTCCTAAGCAAATACTGACTAATTGAAAGGGCTGTAAATCCATTACATATTGGTCAGGGATAATCAGGAGTATTTAATCACTTTTATCTATTCAGGAGCACTGAAGCTGCAACAGCAAAGCCCTGAACCTTGCCATGTGGTCATTATTCTCATCATTATCAAAATTACTTCACAGCTGTTCTTTGCTACATCACCTCAGCTGGAGATTTACTAACCTGTAAAATGTTTTTGATTTGGAAGTGGAGTGAGTGTGAGGGGAGGGGTTTCTCATTTTTAATCGCAGGTTTGTTTGGTAAGAGTAGCAACTAAGAAAGGCAGAGTAGCCGCCGATGGCAGGCAGGCTGCTTTCTCCTGACCAGCTCACCTGTTTGGTCTTCTCGCTCTGTCTTCCTTCGTGCTCCGCCTTTCTTGGTCGAAAATAAAGACTTCAACAGTTACTTTCCAAGCAAACACCTACATGGGTTTTCAACCGCCCTGTCATCAAAACCAACGTTACAGAACAATAGAACCTCTGAGAGTTCGGCTGCTCTGCTTACAGATGAGGAAACTGAGAGTGGCTGAAAAGACGCTGAAAGCAAGACCTAAGCCTTCCAAGTCCCCGACTCTGTGCTTTTCCCACACTGTGATGACTTTGCCAAAATGATTATCGCCTTTGATAGTTGCATAGAAGTCTCACGATCCCTGCCATCAGTACTCTCGGGAGTCAAAGGGGGGAGATATGGAGCAGCCAAGTGCTGTTTTCTTTACGTGTTTTTAAAGCTCTCTGCTACCTGCACCTTTCCGCGTAGAGAAGACTGTCCACCCATGTATTCTGTGAGTAACATCTCACATGGAAGTGTCAGGAGCTGTTGATGCCTGTCTCCCACCTCCCTGCCCAGGACTGTGCCCACCGAGCGCCTGGCCACTGGCTGAGATTTGTGGGTGGCCAGTGATTCCTGGGCTCTTGTTGTAGCTCTGCTGTGCCACAAACCAACTGTGAGAGCATATCCCCACTCCAGAGTGCTTTCATCTGGTTAAATGTGTGCAAGTCTTTGTGCAGAATTCTCTGTCCATCTAAAAATTTTAATGAATGCCTCTCCTTCGGATGGGGAGAGAGGACTCAAATAGCCTGAGCCGGGGGAGTTGGGAAGTCTGCATTTCAAGTTCAGTTTTCTTCTGTACTGGATGAACCTCAGTTAAGTCCATTAAGTTCTCTAGACTTTCCTTTTCCCCCGTTTTTCCAATGAGAGGGACACATTGCAGGATCCATAGGCTCCTTTCCCGGACCCCTTTCATCACTTTCTCCCACTGGCTTTGTCTCCCATCTTTCTGTTCTGCTTCCTGCCTTTTCTGCACCTCCCTCGTATCTTAAGGAAATTCCCCTCAGCTTTCTCTTTGAAAATGTTTTCCCTCTTCGTCCACACTCACCCCCACTGCAGAGAAGAGGTTCAGTAACTTTGATGAGGATGGTCCTGTAAAACTTTTACTTTCCAATCTTTAATGAGCTGAAAGATTTACTCAGCTGTAATTCTGAGCTCAGAAACCAAGAATAGAGACCCCTAACTAGCGACATGTTAATTTAGATCTTCTTTTCTTACATGCACTAACAGGCATGAGGAAGTCCTTGGAAATAGAGATGCCCCAGTATATTTTTCTGTCATTTAATTAATTTCAACTTTCAAAGTGAAATGTTGGCTCTAGCTCACTGAAAATAGATGTAGTCTAAATTATTATTTCATGTAAATTTCTTTACAAGTGCATGATTCAATGTGCATTCCTCCATTATTAGTCTCTTTAACATTATTTCAAACTGGTTTGTTCTCTTTTGTGCAGTCTGACCTGTTCTTGTATTACAATAATCCCCGATGTACCCTTTTTTCTTTCTTTTTTAAAAAAGAAGCTAATTGAATTATCTCATTATTTTAATTTGTTAAGCAAATGTATTTTGCATCTCAGGATGTGTTCTTAAAGAAGGGGGCTGCTAAGGCTTTGCCCCCTGAATGGGCCATTGGCCCATTTTGACATTCATGCATTCATTAACTAGCAGAACATAAAAGAACTCTGGTTGTATTTTTTTTTTCCAAACACCCAACCAGCATGGAGCAACTTTTCCCAATAAGCCACAGGGGTCTCTCTACATATGTTCTCAACTGCAAGCTATTGTCACCTATTCTGAATACCTCAAAAGACCGAGAGGGGAAAAAAACCCACCTCAACAAAGGCCAACTGTAGCAATTGTTAAGTCTTAGTCTCAATATGACAAAAATCATTCACCTTCAGTTTTCTTGGAAGAACAAGTTCCACTACAACTGTTACAGTTAAAACAATCTCTCAAATTCCTATGCACCACTAACTTTAGGGGCAAAGGTAACAAACTTGCAGCTAATTGATTATATTGAAGAAAATATTTAAACTAAATCCAAAGTGGCATTTAAAAAAATCAAGCTATTTGATGAATTGAAGAGTTTCCATATTCAGAGTTAAGCACTTTGAATTTGCTTGATCTGAAGCTAAATAATTACTTTCTAGTTTCTAACTACCTATTTTCAAAATTTTCTTTGGAAAAATCCCCTCTAAAAAGCTCGCAATAATTTTAAGAAAATAAATCCTTTTTTTTTTTTTAGAAATTCAACTAGCGAAAACGTCGTATATACCACTACCCTCTTCCATTGGCTGATGGCTGTGCCTGGCTTCTCAGCCTAAGAAATCTAGTGAAGATAGAAGAAAGGCTCTGTTAGAAATGTATATGCTTTTGCTGGAAAGTACCCAATGGCAAAAATAAAAAAACTTAGGGAAATCCTAGGGAAGTATATATGCCTTTTGCTAACACATGGAGATTATGATATCATAAAAGTAAGCCTGCCATTACAACTGTTTTTATTTGACTTCAAAGATAGTTAAAGAAAGAAACAGCAAGAAATAATACCCAGGCTGACGGTTTATTCATAACCATGAAAAACTCCTCCACGCCAAGAAGCCCTTAGTGTGCTCGATTAGGCTCTCAGGCACCTCCGCTTGCCACCTTCAAGAGCTCCCCTGGTTGTGCTGCAAAGAATATATTTGATCATGGAATAAAAACAGGAAGTGCTCACACACAAAGGCACTACTTGGTCATACCAGTTTCTGACTAGACGTCCTCTTATTTGAAAACCTAGGGATAAAGCTCACACTTAGGAGATGTGGGACTTCTTTAACAAATACGTATATAGGATCAGAAGCAAATTTTATTTAAAAGCGATATAATATCATCAGCCCTCTTGAAACTGCAGGTTCTAATATCTCTGCCCTTTGTTCCTGGCAAAATGCTTTGTCCCTTCTCTATATTTCTGGGGAGGGATGAAGCCTGCCTCTCAGGTGTTGACTCATTTCATTCCTTGCATATTAGAATCCATTTTATGGAATTTTTGCACAGGTCTGGGTTTGATAATAAAAATGTGTTTTAAAGTATATTGTTCTGCAGAGACAAGTGCACCCAAGTGATGAATAAATACAGTTCCACGTTACATTAGAGAAACATGGATCTCTTCTCCAGGGAGTTCATCAAGACCATATGACAGTGAACTTAGTCTTCTTAAATTTGTTATTGTGATGTGTGCGTGTGTACGTGCACACACATACACACGTGAGAGCGAGGGAGGGCGGGAGACGGAGACAGAGAGAGACTTAGACTATTTTACCTTTTAACTACTTCTCTTCCTCTTGTGAAGATCCAGATGACTTCTTTTCTTAAATGAGGCAGTACAGTGTAGGGGTTAAGAGCATAGAGCCTGGAATCTGCAGCACAGTAGATTTTTGATCTTGAGCCATTACTCTCTCCAAGCCTCCTTTTCCATATCTGTTGAATGAGGATAATTCTAGATCCACCTAGTAGGGTTATTGTAAAGATTAAATGAAATATTACAAACCACTCAGCCCCATGCCTGGCTCTTTTAATAAGTACATAATATGAAGTCACTATAGTTCTTATTTTAATCTAGTTAAATGGCTAGCAGGAGGCTTTGACCAATAGACCTGGGCATCTAAAGTTACCACATTCATTCCTGAGACTGTGTGAGATGGGGAGACCAGATTTTACCAAATAAATCCAAATACCCCTTGGTGGGAGAGAACATGGCCCAAACCCCACCTTCTAAAAGCCATGTAAACATTCAGTGGCTGCTCGTTGATACTAGGTGGCAGCATCAGAGAGTTTGGTGCCAATGAAAGCCAGAGCATCCTGGTGAACCTTTGGGGATGGGGAGGTGGGGAAGAAGCGGGTTAGGGAATAGTTTAGAATGCTTCAGCTGGGCCTACTTTTGGAAAAGAATGCTCCCTTTTCACCATATGGGTTCCAGTATGTGAACCGAATCTAGAGTTTTCTGCTTCCTCAGAGTGTTAAGGTCTAGACTCTCTGTGAGACAGCATGGTATGATTTTTTAAAAAAGAGGTCACCAAATGTGAAATTAGAAGACTTGGGTTTGAACTCTGTGATCTTGGGTAAGTTATTCAACCTCTCTGAACCTAGTTCTGACCTTCAAAATGAAAACAGTAAATACAGCACCCTACTTAACAGGTTGAGTTGCTGTGTGGTTCAAATAATGTAGTCAATATGTAAACTGTAATGTGCTGCACAAATGTCAAGTATTTTTGTCTTTTGGTTGTGTGCTTGGGATTCCAGCTGCTTGAGACCTCCAGTATCATAGGGCATCTCTAAGGATTAGAGATATGGTGCTGCCCACCTTGTTCTTCTCTACCCCAACTTCTCCACTTGTCCACTTCCACAAGTGTATCCATGGAGACACTGTGGTAATTTCTATTATTAGACATCTTTTTAAAGACCATGAATGGTTAATAGAATCAGTATTTCAAGGACGTTAGTTATTTCTATTTGGAAATTAATGCCTTCATGATTCTGAGACTGGTCTACTTAATACTAATAGCTATGGGCCAAATTAATACCAAATATGAAATGTTGGCCTTACTTATACAGTGAGAGATGGCCTTTCTCATATTCAGAGATGTAAATGTGCACTGAATACAAGTGGGGCTCATGGGCTAAGAAATACTTATATGGAAATACATATGCAGAACACACAGCTGAGAAACACCAGCAGGGAGAGCTTCCCGCAAACATGCAACATACTGAGGCCGCCCCTAGCCTTAGCCTTTGCATTGTTTTCCTGCTTGCCAGGAGAAAACATCTGTGAATTATTTGAATGGAACCTTATACGAGAGATCATCTGAGCTGGTGTCATCTCTGTTTAATTTCAGGAAATGATGTCACAATGCATTAAATAACAATGCTGGGTGATTTATTTTCCCGTGGACATGCTGTCCTAAGCATTCCTCTTCTCTTGCAATGTTTCTAATTAGCTGTAAGCTTGAGTGTTCTTCCTATTTCATAATGATTTTGAGGGGTGAGGGGGGGGAGATTGGGGTAGGAAGAAGGGCAATTTCAGAGGTTGCCAAGGTTCAGAGCTAATGGCACATCCATCATGTCTTTATTGGGACAGGGGAGTTCTGAGCATTGGGACTGTGATCACCAGTGGCAACCTACAACAGTCTTGGTTGGTTTTAAAGAATGTCTAAAAAATAAAGCCTGAAGGTTCTGATGCTAGCTGCCCAAAGAGCCACTAGATAATTTTAATAGCGACCTTCCTACTGTAGCTTCTGCCTTTATCAAAATTTCTGTGCACTCCCTCCTTCAGTAAAGAATAGAGGACATAAGTCAATTCTGTGTGCCATCTGTCGTCGTTTTTACAATTTCTCAAATTAAAGAGACAGGCCAAAAATTTAATGTTGTGTTGAATCCTAGAAACTCCTCTAGAAGAAAGAAAATTGCAACTGAATTTACTTTGTCTCTCTTGAGGGGCAAAAAATTGCATACTGCTGTGTCATAAACCTTTTACTTGTAGCCCCAATTTGGTGTTTAAAATTGGATTATGAAGACTTCTGTATGGGAAAGACCAATGTGTTTGGAATTCAGCAGCCTTTGTTCACATGGTTCTGAATGACATTGAGGTAAAGTCGCCAGTACAGTGGAGGTGCAATGGCTGTTCATGGGGCTGATGAAATGTGTGGTATCCTTGATACAAAAACATGTCAAAGTACGTCAGACAGTTCCATTTAAAAGAAGTTCACCTGAGATAGACTAAGAAAATTACCTCCCCAATTATGAGCTACTAACTGACAGACACATTTTAAAAATAAGTAAATGATAGCCAGAGCACAGAGGGATTTTAGGGCAGTGTAAGGACTGGATGTGATACTATAATGGTGGATACATGTCATCATGCATTTGTCCAAACCCGCAGAATGTGCAACACCAAGAGTGAACCCAAATGTAAACTGTGGACTCTGGATGATAATGATGCATCAGTGTAACAAATTTGACTGTAACAAATGTACCACTGGTAAGGGGATGTTGATAACGCGGAAGCTGTGCGTGTGTGGGGGCAGGAGGCATATGCGAAATCTCTGTACCTTCCTCTCAATTTTGCTATGAGCTTAAACTAATCTAAAAAATAAAATCTACTTAAAAAAAACCCAGATAATTGAGTGGGAAGATTGAAGAATGAAATGCTTATTAAATTACCATCAAAAAGAAACTAGAATAGTTATTAGCTCAAAGTTTAGCATCCAATTTCATAAAATATCACTCCGAGTATAATTGTTTAAAAATACGTTAAAGAATTCAAGGAGATAGGGAATTGAGGACCCTTGAATAAAGGAAAATAGAAGGCATGTGCATATTGAATATTCAGCTATTTAAAAACTCCAAGAATAGACTGCCATTAAATGCTGTTTAGTGAAATCCCTGAATATTCATTCAGATCATAGGGAAAATTTCCATTTCTTCATTCCACATGACCACAGTTTGCAAGTGTATTCTGTGGTGAAGTAGAGTTATTGGGAATTAAAGGCTAAGTTGACTGGGTTATAAGAGCACTGACTGTCTCTCAGCTTTGCCGCAGGATAGGGTCATAAAGTGACCTTAACGTTCAGGACTAATTTCAATGTTAGAGAGTATTACTGCACAGATTTCAGAGGACTCCTGGAAATGTCCTGTCTTCTCCATGCTGTCTGTTTTTGCAATTTGGAACAGATTATGAAGTGTAAAGATGATATCCAGCCCCGTTTCTCCTGTTAAGAAATAGTGACTTGGGCAGGAAGCATTAGGTTGGTTGAATGGAATTTGCCTTATTACATTTATGTGCTGCGTGCCACTTTCTAAATTGATTGGCAGCAGTTGTTTACAGTATGCAAAGTAATCACTGGCACCCTTTAAAGGTGTATTATCCTCTTAAAACATAATAGTAATGCCATTTTCATGCTTTTACATTTGCTATTCATATTCTGAACTGCCAAGTCCCAAATCTGCCAGAACAAATTTAAGTTGTTTTTATCTAATAGTGGATACGTTGTCAAGTCACAATATAATGGCAGATAATTTTTCTTAAACTATAGTTTTACTTCTTGGTTATAATAGATAACATGAATATTTGTTGAATCTGACTTGATTGTCCACACACAAAAAAATTACAACTCAAGAGATATTATCGTGGGATTCTGAGATGACAAGAAATGAAGAGAATATTATTATCTAGCTATTCTGAACATTATGGAAAATTAACATGGGCCACTAATCAGCCTCTTCCTATTCCCCCCCCATTTTACTCATATCTTATTTGCCTAACATAGCCAGATAATGAAGATCAACTCTTGTTAATCCCTGCACCAAATCTTGTTGCTACTCTTAATTTAAATACCTCGGTTATCACATTATAATGTAACTGTTTAGGGTTTTTTTTTGCTTCTTGCATCATTTCCCTACAATCACAAATATTCCAGAATTAATTTTGGCTGGGAAGTATCTGGTAATTCCATGACTAATAATTTAGAAAAGGATACTCCCATGACTCAGGTCACACTACAATTGTTAAATGGCTATTTTCTTACCCAAAATACATGGTGTGACCCCATCATATGCTGACAATAAACAACCCAAGTGTACTGGGGTGGTGCCACACTAGTCTTTTAAAAAGAAAAAGGCTTTTATCAATAGAAGAGATGAATGCTGGATTATTCCCTGTAGATTTGGACACACGTTGGAACTCTCTATAAAAGCAGTCTTATTTTTTCCCCATGGTGAGAAGTTATAGGTTCCATTTCAGTGTTTCAAGATACCTGCAGGCAGCTCATGAGTTGTTACACTTGTTTTAAACCCTGCCTCACTGGATTTTTTTTAAAAAGTGGTAAGAGAGCATGGGACTATGGAGTCATTATTAGTCAATTAGTCAACAATTAGTCTCAGTTTTGTATTAGTTTCTGGGACGCCATAAGTTTAGACCTATGTGGCAAAATCTCACTGATTACTTGATGTCACTTTGATAAAGACCCCTCTTATAGCTTAATACTGAAGCTTTTATGTTTTCTGGTGAACTGCTTAAGTGATAATCAAATATGACCACATGAAAAGGCATCAGTTTTTAACATGACCTTTGCTGCCAGTCTGGCAATCCTTTAAAAATTGTTTGAATTTTTTTTTTTTTTTTTGCAGAACAAATTTGAAGAAAAAAGTGATTTAATGCCCTTTGATCCTCATATACTTGTACTCTTTTGTCAATGGCTATCTCAAGTACTCCTATGCTTATTTGAAATGTATATATTAATATAATCAGTTAAATAAAAAGGAGTGAGCTTAAATTCTCATGAATCTGTGGCTGGACCCTTTTAGAACAGACAACGGAAATGTTTGTAATTCCTTAAAAAAAATCAGTGATTTTTCCTACTTGTAGATAGTGAGGACAATCTGTTAACTCTTTGTGTTTATAAAAACCAATGAACATTTTAGGGCACAGTGAAAGAAATCCCTACTGTTTATAAGGTTATATACCAGAGGCAGCAGAGTTAGGACCAAATCGAAGACCTGACCAGGGTCCTAGTCTCAGCATAGCCTTTTGCTCGCTGGGTTACCTTGGGCAAGTCATTTAATTTATCTGAGTGCTTATTTTCTCACTTCATTGTTTTGAGGGTTAGCTAAGATTAGAAATAGCCCTCTGAAAAGGGCAAAATACTATGCAAGTATAAAATGATATCCATCACTGTTTTCATGTAATCCATAGAAATAATTTACTCTCTTAGCTCCATGAAACCTGAACACTCTTCAAAGACAAGTGATGTACTTGTTTCTTTTGCCCTAAATCTGGAATAGGAGTCAAATCCTATAGATAGAACAATATGTGCACGAAGAAGGGCAAAAGACCTTAAGGACTGTTCATACTGTGGCAGTTTTAGTGGCATCATGAGTTAAAGTACCTTTTGGAAGTGTATACGTTCGAGAGAAAGAATTGGGTGATTGTAAACTAACCTCGTAATAAACTCATTCTCACTTACGTTGCTATAGCTTTGGAACAAGTTTGTTGGGGATTTGGGCATCTTTATTTTTTGTCCATAAACTCTTCACCCTGAGAACTAACTGGTCTGCCAGCCTGCCACTTGTCATCCTAGCCAAGCTGGTGGGGAAGAATGGTTTTACATCTCTAAAATGGTGATCTCACAGGCTCGTTCTAAGGAAGGTGGAATCCTGTATATGCTAGACACAGAATTATCTCATTGCAGCAAGAGGTCCATGGGATTTTTTTTCCCCTGAAGACAGTTTCAATTTGGATGCTTTTTTTTTTTCAGATCATTTACACCAAATCAATTTGGATGCTTAATCAAGCTTCCTTTGATTCCACATACAGAGATGTGCAGATGTTAATAGCTCTTCAGACAGAATCCACTTTGGCTGAAGCACAGAATATGAATAGGAGAATAGTGAAGAAATCTTCAAAAGGTATATTGAGGCTTTAGGTTTAGACCCACTAGCCAGATATTCAGGTAGAAGGACTTCTGTGGAAGTTGGAAATGGTGGCACTATAGTTTGAGAGTTGGGGCTAATCTTTATAGAAGTAATGCTTGAAACCATGGCATTGGATGAAGGTTAGAAAGGGAGACAGTGCAGAGAGAGAAGGAGGTTAGAGTCTTTTTGAAGACTACATTTAAAGGGGGGAAGAGACAAAGTAATGAGCAGAGATAAAGACATCAGACCAATAGAAGCATAATCAGATCATATGAAGAGGGAAGGAGTTTCGAAGTATGGAAAGTAGGTTCTGTAGAAAGATCAAGGACAATGATGACTAAAAATAAGCCTTTAGGTTTGGCACTTGAATGTCATGGTCTTCTTTTGAATTCTACAGGCTGATGAGTGAGCAGGCAAAGTTGGGAGGAAACAAAGGAAGAGCAGAAGACAGTGTGATGCGTGAGGCGGTAGGGTTTCCCAGCAGAGGGGTATTAGGTGAATCAGTGCATCAGTGGAGGGAGGTGTGGGTGTGAGGGTGGAGAGGGTGACAGTGGGTAATGCACTGCTACAGAAAAGGAAGCCAGTGAAGATGGGGGCCAAAGCACAAGGGGAAAGGTACAGAGGAGACAGACACATTTTTTAAAGATAGGAAGAAAGCTGAGCAAAATAGAGAAAAGAGTTTGTCTAACCGAATGATTAGGAACTGTGGAGAGTGTGACAGACAGTGAAGCAGGAAGGCACGGAAGTATGGCCTGGGAGCAAAGAGGGCCAGGCTGGAATGGTCTCTCTCCACATCATTTCGTCCTTTCTCAGGCAGTGCTCAGGAGCCCAGGAGCAAGAGGGATGAGAGCAGACAACAGGGGAAACTTAAGCCTGGGACTGGCAACATGGGGAGAAGGGAGGGTGTTACAGAATTCCTAAAATGGTGGACCAGTAAGTAAAAATTCCAAAGAGATATTCTTTACTAGGATCATGACAGAAAAACAATACCACAGTGCATCTGAATCATGAATCAACTAAAAAAAAAGTCAAGATATTTTTGGAAAAGAAAAATGAGGGACGTCTTGCACTGAGTACCTATCAATCACTAAAATGTGTTATAAAGCTACAGGGTGTGGCATTGACTAACACAATAAGCAGAATGATCATTTGAACAAAAAAAGAATTAAAAAATCAACCCAAATATATACAGAATTTTATTAATTTTAAAGGTATTACTTCAAGTCAGTTGATGAAAAAAGAATAATTCAATTAATGGTTTTTGGATAATGGTTTAACTATTTTTGAAAAAAATAATCAATAGTGTCCATCAAAATAAGTTCCACATTTAAGAGTTTTTTGAAATGGATGTGACTATTTCTCTTTCCTTTGTTCAGTGAAATGCTTTCAGAGCATAAAAGCAAAGAAATTATAAAGAAAAATGGTGATAGATTAAATTAAATAAAAATTAAGAGCTTTTGAATGCCAAGAAAACACCATAAACAAAATAAAGGCAAACATTAAACTGACGAAAATATGAGTAACATTATAAAATAGGCAAAGGATTAGTGTTCCTAATAAATTAAGCACTGTACAAATCAATAAGGAAAAAGTTGAAATGGATAAAAAGGCAAAGTTGAATAGGTCCATTCACAAAAGAAGAAATACAAATGACCAGCAGGCATGGTTAGTGTTATTAATAACCAAATAAATTTAAAAATCAGCAACAACAAATTTTATTTGATGGAAATTAAGGAAGAATAAAAAGATTATAATGTCTAGCACTGTCCAGGGTGGAAGGAAATATGTACCTTAATAATGATTATAAAAATTGGCCTAGTCTTTTTTGAATTTAAACTAGTAATATG
The DNA here is from genome assembly GCA_023783475.1 of Daubentonia madagascariensis. Taxonomy (NCBI): domain Eukaryota; kingdom Metazoa; phylum Chordata; class Mammalia; order Primates; family Daubentoniidae; genus Daubentonia; species Daubentonia madagascariensis. The sequence goes on along the minus strand of JAKFHU010001436.1, from coordinate 4,096,115 downwards.
TATAAAAAAACTAAACATGTTCTTATCCTTTGATCCAGTAATTCAGTTTCTAGGAGTTTATCATGAAGAAAATAATAAAAAACATACACAAAAATTATGCAAGATTGTGTATAATGACGTTATTTATGACAATAAAAAAATTGAAAATCACATATATTCCCAGCTATAGGGGACTGTAATGGAATGTTATAGACTACTATGTGATCATTGAAAATTATATTCTAAAAAATATTTTGCGACATGAGAAAATCTCTCAATGTATTGCTACACTGTGATGTGAAATAAAATAGATAAGGTAGTACATATGATACAACTCCAATTTTTTAAAAGAAAATATATATGAATATATATGCACAGAACATATGAGTGATTATCCTTGGCTAGTGAGATCTGGGTGACTTTTTTACTTTTTACATTCAAAATTTTCTGTAAAATGTAGAGTATAATACAGGACAATAATTTTATTTTAATAAAGAACTGTGCTGGGTAAAGGGGACAGATGAAGTGTGATAGTGCACTGGGGGTACTGGAAGCCCACCAAGGGGTTGCCATTCCCAGGCAGATTAAGAGGGAGAACAGAAAAGCAAGAAAGGAGCATTTTAGGGTCTGTGGTCATGGAAGTGCAACATCTCTGCTTGATGAATTCCAGGGCTGGTAAAGTAGAAATGGATGACATTGGAACATTGAAATTAAGAGAGGAAAGATATTAGAACGGCCTTTGTCATACATATAACTTCAAAACTAGGGGCCAGGCACACTGGCTTACGCCTGTAATGCTAGCACTTTGGGAGGCCGAGGCAGGAGGATTGCTTGAGGTCAGGAGTTCAAGACCAGCCTGAGCAAGAGTGAGACCCCGTTTCTACAAAAAATAGGAAAATTAGCTGGGCATGGTGGTGCACGTCTGTAGTCCCAGCTAGTTGGGAGGCTGAGGCAGGAGGATCACTTGAGCCCAACAGTTGGAGGTTGCAGTGAGCTACGATGGCATCACTGCACCCTAATCTAGGTGACAGAGTGAGACGCTATTTAAAAAAAACCGAAAAAACCCCAAACAAACAAACAAACAAAAAACCCCAAAAAACTAGGGGCAAGTGATGGGGTGGGGAGGAGCAACGTTCTAGCACAGGCAGATGTCGCAGGGGAAGTGGGGGTGCTCAGCGGGCAGCGTTCTTCTCTCGACAATGGGTGGAGAGGAATGACAGGTAGTGCTGTGGACTTCATGAGAAAGGTGGCCGGTCAGGGCAGAGATCAGGAATAGGAGAAGAAAGGGAAGAGAGAACAGTCTCGCCCCTTACCGCGGACTCCACAGGGACTGATAAGGAGGAAAAATGAGTGACTTTCGTGGAAAGTGTATCAGTTAGCTAGGGCTGCCAAAACAAAATACCATAGACTGTGTAGCTTATACAACAGACATTTATTTTCTCACAGTTCTGGAGGCTGGAAAGTCCAAGATCAAGGAGCCCGCAGGGTGGGTGTTGGGGGAGGGCTGCTTACGGGGCTGCAGATGGCTGCCTTCTCACCGTCCTTTCATCGTCTTTCCTCTGAGAGTGCGCGCAGGGAGAAAGCTCTCTCTCCCCCTCTTCTTATCAGACCACCCATCCTGTTGGATTGGGAGCCCACCCTTATGACCTCGTTTAACTCTCATTACCTCCTAAAAGTCCTGTCTCCAAATAACAATCATATTGGGGGTGAAGGTTTCAACACATGAAGATTGGGGGACACAATTCAGTTCCTAGCAGAGAGTTTTTAGGGAAACAATAAAAATATTTTTGACAAAATTTTGGACAAACACAAGTTTCAGAAACTCAAGGATATGGAATTATATGCATGGAAATGATCAAACCCTTTCCCCCTGTAACACATGGCAGGTGAGAGAGAGGGCAAAGGGGCAAGGTAAGGCAAGTTAATTTGGGATGAGGTGAGACAAAACGAAAAGTCCTGAATGCCAAGAGTAACGCCGTTAGCATTGCAGGCCTTCGCTGGGCTCAGGCGGTGATAAAGCTCCCTAGAATCCCATCAAAGACTGAAGCAGCGAAGCTGAAATACAGGTCCCTTGAATGTTTCCCCAAAGCACCCTGGATGGAGGCAGGAAAGAGGAGCAAAGACGGCGTGGGGAGCACTATTCAGTTGGCTAAAATAAGCCACAAATTGAGTTCTTATTTTGATCATGTGTGAGGTTTGTTTGATCTAGCTGTTTTGCCTTAGAGTTCAGTTTTACATATGCTTCCGCGCCCAACCAGCTTGTGTATTTTCAGGATTTTTTTTCCTTTTCCCTGTCTCTTTCTTTCCCTTCATCAGTTTTTAGATCGGGGAGGGGAAGGACGGAGGGAAGTGAGGTCAGCAGACGAGGCTCATTCCCTGGTTTGTCAGACTGCGCTCTTGACCTCTCCTCAGGACCTGTGATTAATACACGCTTTGTAGAGGAGACTTGGCAAACCCCGCTCTCCGCAGGACTCGATTCATAATTCACAGCGAGCAGGAGGAGCAGGGTCTTTGTGGTGGCTTGTTTGCTCTTTGCTGCACAAAAAGCAATGCGTTCTGACCTTCGCTGTTATCTAATCAGGAAGTAGACAGTCCTGGAGTGTAGTTGAGTCCTCGTAGGGCTCTCTACAACTGTAAATTATGTTCGTGCTCCCCGGATCTGGGGCACGCCACACTTTACATTACTATTGTGTATCTTAAAATAAACAGCATCCCAAGCTGTTTATTTTGGTGTTACTATGTATGCAATTTTAAAACAGTGGTTACTTAAACAAATGTCTCTGTTCCCACAGCACTTGAAAGCCAGTGTTTGCTCCCGTGGCTTTGGATTTTGTCACTTCTGTTTGGATTATATTTGAAATCCACACTGTGAGCAGTTGGAATGAACCTGGCAGCACCTAAGAGCAGGACCTGCAGTTGGGCCCTGCCCTTCACCATCTGCAGCTGTCTTCCTCCTCTCCCCATGCTCTCTCCACCCTCTGCAGCTCCATTGCATGTGCACAAACCAGACGTTTTGCTTTCTCTTTGGGGTCTAAATGTGTGCCCATGAGTGATCTAGAAAGTCATTTACTTTAAGTTCCTGGGTACTGTTCAATGGAATTGAATTAAGTGGTGGTGTGATGACTCTACAAGAAAATACTATTCCCAAATACTCATTTATGATTTTCATTTTTGTATAGTAGATACAGGGCATATTCCATTGACACCGCTTGGCCAAGATGAATGAGAAAGGAGGGGTAGACAAAATCGATGTAAAAATATCAAAGTTAAGGCAATGACTTTGCCCTGTGACCCTCAGTCCTTATGCCTTCACTGCATACAGGGGTGAGATAGAAAGGTAGAGTGTCTTAGTAGCTCGTACAAGACTCATTTATGTGCAGGTAGACTTTGGTTTGATTCACAGGAGGCTAATTACTAGTGTTGTTTCTTTGGGCAAGTTATTTAACATCTCTAAGTCTTCATCTGTAAAATGGGTAGGATTGTTAGGGTGGGAGGGGGACTGCATAGAATAGAATATGTAAAACTGCTCATCTCACTTGAAGAGGTTGGTGCTCAATAATTACTCTTTCCCTTCTCCTTCCAACCCTCACCCCATGACATAAATTGTAGCTGTGGGTGGTCTGGGCATAGTCCCCTTGGTTTGAAGCTGGAGTTAATGTAGTGTGGACTCATCAGAGTCTGACCTGGCCTGCTGAGTGATGTTTGGGATAGTCATTACCCAGAATCTGCTTAACCATTAGCCATGGGGCCACAGTGCTCCAGACTTCTTCTTCATTCCCTGGCCTGTTTTTAAGGAGAGAAGCAGAGGCTAATTTGAAGTTTTTTATTATGTGTGCCTTACTCCCTGCCATTAGTAGAGATATCAAATTATAATCATCTTTCCATCTCAATGACATAAATTGCTTCTGTTGTACTAATACATTATAAGGGAACTTTGTGGATTGATTTGCTTGTTAATGAATGAATGGGTGAAAACCTGCTTGGATTCTTGGGTATTTTAAGAAGTCTAAATTCTAGTGGTACAATTCATTGCCTTTAATACACAGGCTAAAAATTTTTCTACACAAGTAAAATTGTTTTTCTTATAACTCAGTTGTGTAAATGAGATAAGAATTTGTTTTGCATATGTAGTTACTATTTATATTTTCAACAAAAATCATCACTACTTTGAAAAATTTAGATTATAAACCTATTAGATTGAAATTACATAATGTAATAAATCTAGAACATTAATGAGGTGATGTGGGTCTTATTGGTGAGATAGCCACATTCCTCCTCCTTCTGAAGCACATATACAAGGTACTATGCTTTGAAGCAGTGAAAAAACATTCCTTGGATCATTTAGATACAGGCGAGATCCAGTAATTGTTTTTCACTGCTCTCTATGATTCCACAAACATTACCATGTAAGATATTTTGAGCACGTGGAGTTTTAGTTCCAAATATAAAGAAAATACTTAGTGATTGAAAGCTTGGATAAGGCTTCAATATCTCCCATTAGCTGAGTTGCCTTGGGCAGGTTATTTAACTTTTTACCAGCCTCAGTTGCTTTCTTTGTAAAATGGGAATACTAATAATGCCTCCTGCCAGGGTTGTTAGGATGCACATGGGAGACAATGCATGGGCAAAGCGTCCGCCCCAGTGCCTGCATTACACGCTGGGGAAGCTTGGCTCTTGTTATTATGTTGGCCCTTTAAGGGGGGAAATATTTTTTAAATTTCTATAATGATTTTGAAGGTAAAATAAATTCAAAATTTTGGGTATCATTGGCTCACTTCTGTCCTAAACACCATAGGATGCCGTTTCTCCCGATGGAACACAGGAGAGGGGTATGAGAAAGAAATAAGTGGGGAACAGAAAGGGGACTTGGACTGTGGGTAGGGTCTCCGTTTTCACTGCTCCATCCCTTCTGCGGTTGGCCTATATCATCACATACTTTAGTTAGTGGTATTTTTCTTTTTTAAGTCTGCTTATCACCTTCCTAATAGTTAGACATAATTTGGCACACTTCCTGTAGATGTTCCTTCTTTCTCCCCGATTTCAGCCACTTCGTCCCCTTTACCAGGTTGTCTGTGGTTCGACCGCGTTTCCATCCGTCCCCATTTCTTTAACCTCCCACGTGTCACTTGCATCTGGCATTCAAATAATTGTATTATTTTCCATTAGTTTGCCTCATCAGAAACAGGTCAAAATTCTTATTAAGGAGAGAGTGGAAGGGAATGTACTTTTTTGCCCCGATAAAATTAGATGGCATAGTGACAATTGTGTGTTTGTTAAAAAGCAGTTAGTACAAATTAGAAATACTTCACAGCAGATGTGTTTTGTGAAAGGATATGCTAAAAAATTAAACAGAGAATACTTTCCGGTTATAATTTTAGAAAAATATTGTGCAATGAAGCAAATTTACAATTCACTTAAATCAACCTTTTTATAGAGTGTGTGCCTTCATGATAAAATTTTGACAATTCTGCAATTTGTTTCAGTGTTTCATTGAGGGGGTGGGAATCCATCTGCTAGTTATTTTGGGGGACACCATTACATCAATAAAATGATTCCTAAGTTATACACAGACTTCATTTTAAATTAATGTGTAGCTCTTTTAAGTATGCGTGACTTAGTTAAAGGCAAAAGTTTCTATTATATGCATAATAGTAGGAATTTCTTTTTTTCTTTCTGTCAGACACAATCCCAGTGTACTCTACTCTCCAAGAACCTTTTGGGCCCTGGTTTCTCGCAGACGTTTCTTATTCTTACTTCACTGAGACTCTTATTTGAGCTGCTGGGGGGACATTTTTTTTTAAGTTGCTACCGTTGATACAGTTGCTATTAATCACTGGCTGCCATGTTGTGACGCAGGTTTAATAACATCCCATTCAGTGGCTTTTGCAAACTGGAGGCTTACCAACAGCACTGGCCTTTGATATTCGACTCACACCAGGAAAAAGAAAATGTAGAGTTAAAAAAAAAACCTTGCAAATAGAAAAAAGAACAAAAACTGGAGAAAACAGAGTGAAATCAAAAACAGATAGCTTTCTGTGTGCAGCTTAGTTTGCCATGGAAGCAGTGAAGCTATAAATCTCAGCAGTGTTGTTTGGAAACTGAACATGAGGCTGCTAAATTTATCATTCATTCTTTGTTGTTTCAGGGAGGGTAAGAGCTAGCTGACTTGGCTAACTTTGGTTTCTGGCCCCCACCCCCATCAATAACATTTCATTTTTCTCAAAATAAAATCGAAATTTGTTTTTTTGCTGGATTAAAGAATACTGGGTGATTTTACCAATTGTTGGGAAAAGAAGGGGGAAAGGAGGACTGGCTTTGAGTCATCCATGTGTTGTGTCAGTGTGTAATTTCTTCCACTTCATGAATGTGACGATGGGGTGGTTTTTCTTCATTATAGAAGGAAAGGGTATACGCATCTCCTGCTATATACTTCAAAAAATTTAAATCCATATGTAGAATTAAAAAGTGTGGAGAGAGAAAGTTCACCGCCATGAGTAAAGCTGAAGCCTGATGAAGCTGCAAAATTCCCTCCTTTTGTTTGCACTAGTGTTCTATGTTGCACTGCACGGGGGGAAAAAAAGGTAGAAAGCAAGCCTGCTACAGATGTGACTAGTTATGAATATTCATGAGTGCCATCGCTCCTCCTTTCCTAGAGCATCCAGGCTTTTCTGATCTTCCTCTTGCACAGCTCCCAGATGCTCCCCTGCCACCCACCCCACACTTCCCCCACCTCAAATCTGCCCTCCCTGACCAACCCTGAAACAAGACTGCAGTTTATTTCAATAACAGCCTGGTATGATACAGTGATCAGTGGCCTTAGAAGTGTGTGTGTGTGTATGTGTGTGTGTGAATATACTCTTGCATCAAAACAAAGGGGGGAAAAGAAAAAAAATGTAATTATCCACAGTTTTATGAATTCAACTCCCCTTAATGTTCATTATTTAAACCAGCAGCAATTACAAGTTCAAAGGGGTTTAGAGGGCCAGCAACCCGCATAATCACTGCCAAATTAAGCGGGACTCATTCGTCACAGGAGAGTACACCCTGAGCAGTGAATCATGCATGCCGTGACAGGCTCTGATTTACATAAAGCAGAAATCTGTGCCCTCAGGGGCTGCGCGTTACTTCATCTCGGTAGCCCTGTGATACGTGAGTTTTCTTTTGGTGTTAGAAGCTGACACTGGCTCATAAATGGCATAGCATTTCACTAAATATCGACAGTAGTTATTCACTTGAGTGTATACTTGAGCTCAGATCACATGTTGGATCATGATGTAAGTGAAATTCCCAGTCTGGAAAAGAAAATAATTTGTTTCCCTAAAGTTTCTGAGTTAAGTACTTTCATGGTTAAAAAGACCTAGAATTTTGGTGCAGTTGCCGTTGGTTCCTTTTATCTCAATCTGTTCAGGTCTGTGGTTAAAAATCTATGATGCTGATAAGGAAACAAAACACCTTAGACCTATGACCTAAGTGCCCTAAGTGTCCTAAGGGATTGAGGAGTGCCTCGGAAGGCCCTTTCCCATTGGGCATTTAGAGAACTTTTGAATGTTACCTAGTGAATAGTTGAAGTAACCTGTGCTCTAAAGCTGGGCTTTATGTTACCAAACTTTAGAGGACTTCTGATTGGATGGTCCAGTAAACCTGCTTGAGGGCTATTGTCAGCCATTGAAATCTCTTGGGTCTAAACAATAAAAATTCCAGAACTGAGTTCAAATGGAAATACATTAGGTTTGAGATAACGGTGTGAGACACCAAAACAATATATGTAGATTTTTATCTCCCATTCTTGGATGTTCTCTTTTGTCCCTTAGGCAAAACTCTGTCTTGTCTTGTCACTTGTTCCCTCTTTTGGGGAGAGCTCATCTGTCCATTTGTGGCTAAATCATCTTGGTGTTGTGATGTCATTTCCCACTGACAGTCATTTTCTCCTCTTTTCTCACATAAAGTGCTGCATCCACACTTTAGGATTGGAAGTGTTTGGGATTTGAGAATTAGCTTGGCAATTTAGAAGATTACCTACACTTATAATTTTTTGCTGACTTTGAAGTGCAGATAAAGGTCTTGTGGTTTTGTCTCTTGTAACTTGGTCTGTGCTACACATATATCAAAGCAGTGGGTTTAAAAAGTTCTTTGCTGCAGATCACAGTAGTTTTTGATACAATGTGACAAAATGGACCGAAAGCACCCTCAAACAGGCTTCCTGGTGTTCTGCTGTTGGTAATGCTCTACCACCACCATTCAAAGCTTCCAGAGGTTTCACCTTGCCCTTCAGTTTCTGGACAATTTGTTTTTCCTGGGTTCTTTTCTGTATCCTCCTCCCTAAAATTTTTCACTAAGTGGACATTTTGGATGCCCCCCTCCCCCCGCCAAGTGTTAAGTTATGAGAATGTTGTCTCTACTGTCACAAGTATACTTCAAAGCAACTTATTTGTACTGGAAAGAGGAGTAAGCCAAGAATCTCAGTCCCAGGTTAGGCCAGCTAGCAACCCAGTGCTGGCAAGATTAAATGGGCAAGTCATTAAACTTCTCTGAGTTTCAGTTTCCTCATCTGGAAAATGGGTATATTCATTTCTATCTTGCCTGACCCACAAATTGCTATAAGGAGTGGTGGTTGTTATTTTTATTCCGTTGCCAAAGCTCTGAACTCATCAAACTGTTTGAGTTCCTCCTAAAATCATCTTTATTCCTCTCCTTTGTTCCTCAGAAGCAAGATCCTTTCTCTCTCGTTCCTTCAGGCCTAATTCTTACATTCAGGCTGAGCTTTACTGTAAGGTGCCATCTGGCATTCTGAGTAGAAGGAGTTTCCTGGACTCAATGAAATCTTCCAAGCCAATTTCCTTCCTTTCACCACCACCCCTAGTGTCCTAGTGAAGAAGAATCAACATTTTGACTATGTTCTCTTTTCTGTCCCCCGCTTCAGAACGAATCTTTTTTTTTTTCCTGCTTAAATAATTTCATGCCTTTTAAAACCCAAGTACTGTCGGGTTTTTAGGGTCACTGAGATTGATATATATATGCATTTACAGAAGGAAAAGATTAGTGGACAAATGTATGCTCTGTAATGTAGCCCAGAAGTGCTAAAAAAAAAAGGTGCATTGAAAAAGGGTCATTCTAGCCTTTCGTATGTCCATCTGAAAAATGCAATCAATGGTCTGCAAATCTAAATAAGATTTATAAATAAATTACTTAAAGATATTCTAATAAAGAATATAATGTAATTGAATTTGTATATATTAGGGCAATTTTAGTTAGAAATGCCAAATAGTAACTTGTACAGCATATTGATATACCTACATATGTAAAATAGACAGCATAGATACGCACACACTTGCACACGTGCACACATACAAACAAGCAAATTGTAGTAAGGTAAAACCTATGCAAGGTAAGTGAAGGATTATAACATTTTCTCGGTGAAATAAATTCATGGGATATTTTGGTGAGCACACTTCACCTGTGAGGCACTTTGTAACTAGCCTATGAATAGGATGTATGATTAGATTCTGAGGTTCAGTTAGCAATAACAACTTAAGCATGCTTTCTTTGCAAACAAATTATGTGCCTCTCTATTCACTTCTTTCCTAGCAATCTATGGTTTCTAACATGGCCATACCATTGGGAAAGGACTGAGGAAAAGGGAGATGTTTTAATGATCAAATTTCACCTTCTTTGGTCCAGCCTCTATAAAATCTTGCTGCTATATTGAGCCAAAGTACCCATCAATGTTCCTTTTATTGGACATGCTTCATATATTGTGATGAGATTATATGCATCCATAGAGGTTGTTAGGAAAAACTTAACATGCCACTGATGTGCGATGAAGGAAAGTTAATTGTGTTGATGCCACAAAACTGCATCAATGAGTAGAGCCCTCTGTCAGGAGTATTAATCTGCCTTGAATAAAAACTGCTAAACAGGCTTGTAACCAATAACCTAAGGTAAAACCTGATATTAATAAACCTATGGCAATAAATCAAACCACAACTATCTTTATTCACATAGGCATCTGTAGACTGTAAAACCATGCATAGGTGCTGGCCTATAAACATAATTCTCTTTCATATTGTTCACAGAATTTAAGCCAAATACAGTTACTGAAAATGCACATGTCTCTTTGCAATCTCTATCATATTATCAGTAACAAACACTTTCATTAATCAAGAAAATTAATTCTTTTGGACTCTGAGTCTATACAAGTTTTTATTTTAATAAAGAATTTTCTTTTTCTACTTGAAATGTCCATTAATAATTTGGCTATCCTGGAAAATTTCAACTACAATGGACTTATATCCAAGCCACTCCCATGTAATTCAACTGCATCTGAAAAGTGATCGTTGTGGAAGGTGACAGACTGGGAAATGTATGAGATTTGCACAACTGAATTTTGTGTGGAAATAAAAGATAACTACTTTGAAAAGTTATAGCTCTAAATTTAATAAGTTAGTTTTTACTCTGTGTGGTACAACAAATATCTCTACCACCAAATATACTTACATATACATAATTGATACATATAAAGCTATTTATATATATTTTCTTCTGGAGAACAGTCTATAGACTACATGACATTTCAGGTACATTCCAATACAATAAATCTGCTTCCCTAGCCATGTCTTCATAAGGAGCAATAGACTGTTGTTTAGTTTCATTTGCAGAATGGTGACTAAACCTAAAGCTAAATGCAGAGGGATAGGCAAAGGGAGATAGATATGATAGGAATGATGGTGTTCGTAAACTTGGACCAGGTTTATCCTCTGCTCCCTAAATCATTTTGGGTGCAATTAATATTGTGAATTAGACATTTGTGTAGGGTGAGGGAAGTAGAGATGTGAGTGCGAGTTTGGAAGGAGAAAGAGATAAAGCTAGATCAACCATAAAATTCTTCTGTCAATTAGAAAAGTTATTTTGTTCACTTTAAACAGCTGATCTAAAGAGCTTTGGAGATCCATCTAAAACAGTGCTTTCCAGGATTTTCCAGGTCATGGAAAATGTGAGTTAGGACACAACAAATGGAGTCTGTCCATCTCCCTTACTGCCATTAACAGTAGGTCATTAATTCAGAGTTTTTATTCATTTATTCATTTATTCTGCTTTTACCGTACAGCTACTAAGTATGTTAGGAGCTAGTTTGACTGATTCAATTTTTTATCCATATCCACATTTACTCTATATTCATGCATATGTATACACATGTTGGGATTGTTCACACGCATATATATTTTTGTTCTCAAGTCAATTTTTTTCAGACCCTCATTTTTGATTTCCAGACCCTTGTCAATAGCAGACTAAGAAAAGTGAAGAAATCTTTCAGTTTTCTAAGGATAACTTTGTGAAGCTCAAAGTGACTAGGAAGCAAGTTTCTAGATACTTTTCCCAAATTGAATGACTTCATAATAATTTAAGCATAATTCCTCATTGCCATAAACTCACCCCAAAGGATATATTTTAAAACACTTTCATTGTCTTAATAGACACAATCTTTTATGTAAATGTTTCTCCAGCCAGTATTTTCCCACTTACACAACACTTAGGTATCCTAGCAGTGCTAAAATAAACACTGGCTTCAGCTTAATAGGACAAATGTTTGCACTCTGCAGTTGTTTGTCGATGAAATAAATATTTTCAACCCAAAACAAAACAAGCCTGAACCCCAAATTTATTAATGTGAAGGTGAGGCTAAATTTATGTTGAGTTTATGCTCAAGTTGACATTTCATTTTAAGTTAATTCTTATGGTCACAGAGGCCATACTTTCATGGGTTATCTTAAGGAATCCAATCAATAGAAAAAAGTAATAATTTAAGAGAGAGGGGATATGTTTACTAGTTTAGGGTTCCATTCTGCTTTATTCTTAGCCTGAAAATTCTCCTTTATACCTAAATATGTGCAGCACAGATGTCATTTCTTATGTTTGTTCCCATAATGTGTTCTGGCACTTGTGTGATGCTTCACTTAAAAATACTTTAGCTCTTTCTTTCTTCCCCCAAATCAATAACTTTAATGCCTGCTCAAATAAGCTAAAATAGTTTTGATAATTTTCTAGCAAATGGCAAACTTTTGCCTTTTAGCAGTTAAAAACTTTCTGAAATATTTAAAAATCATTTTTGACAGTATATTAAAGTGAGTGAAAGTCTTTATCTAAAGATCCCACTCAACTTTTTATGTACTTAAAATATTACAGGCAAATTGAGGGGGTGACTTATTATAGAAATAAGTAGACTTAAATGAATAATTTTCTGAAAGAAAAGTGACTCTTTTGTGAAAGATCTCAAATGGCATACTTCATTTTGTGTGTTATCTTACTGGCTTTTACTTACCTAGGTTCATTTACAAACCCATGGAAATGGGTCAAAGGTCATTGTGAAACCTGAGAGCAAATGCAAAACTTCCCACTGTGGAAAATATGTAGAAGTACATTTTAAAACATTTGGTTTATTAAATTAGGTTGATTTTTATTACTAATTTACAAATCAGTCAAAAATGGAAAGCCAAGCTAATTGCCCTAGAGATTATATAATTATAGATGGATAGATAGATAATCTGTAGGCAGTTGGTGATAAACCTAAAAATAGGTTTTTGTGGGGGGAAAATTGAAATGCTCTTACTTTGAGCATTCTTTAAAGTAACTGGCTATATGAAGAAAAAAGGTAGCATAGGAATGAATACTTTTCTATTGTTTAATTCACTGAATTTAATATAACATTTAAAAAATATATTGTTATTGACAGTAGATGTTTCAGACCACCCATATATTTCTTACATGAAAGGAGAATGTTTGTTAGGTTGTAAAATCTTAAGGTTTGCTATGTAATGAAAAATAGTTTTCTAGGAGTTTGCAGACCTCTTGGAGACAACATTATGCTAGGTATTAGCATACTGATAAAGCATCAAGATTATTTATCAAAAATACCAGCTGCTTCTTTATTAACACAGCAGAGGTTTATGGACGTTAGTCTTAGGTGGCATTTTTAAAAATTGAAATTTTAAAGAATTGAGTGACAACAGGGATTTTCAAATAATGGTTCCAAGTGTGATACACAAGAATTGTAGGAAAGCTGGTTTTATTGATTTGCCTGCAAATAACAGAAAACTTTCGTACTGGCTTAAAGATAATGAAATTCCAAAGATTGTGCTTGGTGGACTTCAGGGGAGGTGCAGTCTCAGTGATGTTCTCAGACACCCAGAATGTCTTTCTGGGTCTTTCTCCTATCCATATGCTGGAGCTACCCTCAGGTTGGGTTTCTGCATAGTTGTAAAATGACTGCCAGGGCTCTAGGCCGCCTTGCTCAGGTCTCCTGATGGAGGGTGGCTTCCTGTGGATGTCTCTTATGAGCTAGGCTTCCCAGAAGCCTCTAGCAAAAGTCTTTTGCACACCAGTTGTTTCAGCAGTTGAATTGGCAAGTGAAACGGATTGCCCTAACATATTGGCCCTCTAAAGTTGGAAGACTCTCTAAAGTTGTATGATCTTGGCCTTCAGACTCATACACTGTTATTATTCCCATTTCACATATGAAGCAAGCAAATAATGCCCAGAGAGATTAAATATATTTGCCTGGACTTACTCAGCTAGTAAAAGGTGGAAGAGAGTCCTGAAATCTCAGTAATCAATGTAAGATACACAGATTACTTATTCTTTTCATATATACCTAATAATCTCCAACCTCTTCCTTCTAAAAAAGGTATATTCAAGTATGATTCGGTCTGGAAACAGTGCATGAAGGAGTGTCTTCACAAAGCTACATGAGAATGGCTTTAGAAACTTATAGCCAACAGGAGTTTGTTTTTACTTTTATTCAGGTGTTTAGCATGGTCATTGGCTTATTCATGGGGAAGCAGACTTAAGTTTTTATCAGATGAACAATTAACAGTTTTGTGTCTCTAGTGAGCCATGTCAGTTGTAAGAGGGGAATTTTTGAGGAAAAATAAAAATCCATTGGCACTAGCGTGAATGATTAAGAGAGGCATATAGCTATCAAATATTGGTGGATAGAGAACAGGGACAAGATGGTGATGAAGGAAGGTATGATTCAAAGTTGACTTGCAGAAATTGGAGGTTAACAGTATAGTTTATGAGCCACAGATTAGGCTGTGATGGAGAAGGTCAAACCCCTGAAAGTGTTAGATAAGCTGGCCTCTTAAATTTCTCTAAGTAATAGAAATTGTAACCATTTGCATAAAATGAAATTCATTTGTATGGTTACAGTGCCCAAAACATTTTGTATCCTTCAGAGGAAAAGAGAGACTGTCAGACCATGGCTTAATTTGAGACTTATTTATAGGTAAGTATCTTTATTTCTGACAAAATTTTAATAATGTGATTGAGTTGTATAGTATGAAAACCAGTAGTGATACAGAATCACTATCAAAAGTCAGTGTTCAAAACACTAAATAAATGGAAACATTGGTGGCCAAAATAAGCATGCAAAGTATAAAATATGTATGATACCCAGGCAAGATTTATTTGTTTAAAAATTTATATAAATAAGTACTTAAAACAAGGGAAGGAGGTTATAAGTAATTGTAAAGCAATAAAAATAAGGCAGCTCTTTACCTCCCAATGGATCTCTAAGTGCTTTACAGAACCCTCCCATTTCTTTGAGAGATGTATAATAGATTCATTCACTTATATACATGGGAATAACTTGTCATACCTTTAAATTCCTCTCCTACGGGGATCAAATTAGTGTTGGGAACTCATTGTCAAAAGTTATGTCATAATGGTTAGGGGTCATATGAAGCTGGTTTACGGAACACAGTGCGTCAGTTAGTAAGTAGCCTGGGATGGTGGAGTGTCTGCAAGAAGACACTACAACATGCCAGTCCCTGGAGCCAGGTGTCCCTGCCACCCACACCTGAAGTCTTCGGGTTCTTCAGAGGATCCGTTGGAGTCCTGGTTTGTTCCATTTGTTTTTTTCAGTCAAGTCCACTGAGTCTCTGCTGAAGACCCACTGTTCACTTTCCTCACAATCATCTTTTATCCTTTTACTCTTTTTCCTAAAAATGTCCTTTGACCTCTCAAATCAGCTTTATGTTTCATTCAAAGCTTACAACAAAGCCCACTTCAACCAGGAGTGGCTGGATAAAATCACGATGAAGGCATGCATTAATTAACATGACTTCTTTAGCAGTGTGCTTATGTAACAATAATATGGAAAAGACATAAAAAATGTACTTTTGATCGTAGACATTTCAGCATGATTTTTATGAATCCTTTTCTTGGAATTTTTGAGACCGTTGTATATAAAATCAACCAGGGGCTGCAACATGGCTTTACTCTGCCTCATAAGCTTTTTTCTTTGGTATTTTTGTATTGCTGTATCACAGTTGTACATATTTTGGGGGTACATGAGATATTTTGATATAGGTACACAATGTGTAATGATCAAATCAGAGTGATTGGGATACCTATAACCTCAAACACTTATCTTTTCTTTTTTTGTGTTTTGGGAACCTGCCTCATAATCTTGATTGTATTACTGTGATGTAGTGTTTGTTGGCTGCTATGGCTTAAAGCCTACCAAGGCATGATGTTAGTGCTGTGCAAGGGATCTTGCTGGGCTTTGTCTGACCAAGGCTGGGCCTTGTTCTTGCATCTCCCTGGGTATTATCATTCTGCAGTGTCAAAAGTAGTAGTGACAGGCCTTGAGGCAGAGGTGTGGACACATATAAAGAGCAAGCAGCTCACCCTGAAGCACGTGGGGCACCTGGGACATGCCAGCATATCCAAGGGAATCATCTGTCGAGGCCATTTCCAGCTCTATTATTCTATGACTCTATGAAGTTTTCTGACATCATAGCAGATAATTTTAATTTTCCTGGAGAATTGGCTGATAATGCCTAGAGCAATGAAGGCCCTAATCTGCTTAGGCTGAGTTTTGCACTTGAACATCACAGCTGAGACTTATTGCTAGAATTCTGATTTTGGCACCCTGTTCAAGATGGCAGCACTTATTAGCAGAAATTGATCAAGTTCACCTGCTCTCTGAACAAGGAGAGCCCTTAGTTACCCTAAAGCATTGACATAGATAACAGTTTCTTTTTGAGTAGAGAAAGGGGCACTTTATATATTTGTTTAAAAGTATTTTTCTCTGATTTTAGCTTTGGAATGGTAAGTGGAAACTGATAGTCATGACCAGCAATTAAAGTCATGGTAGTTGTGGAGACCCAAAAGCCAATTTGAGATTTCCCATGTCAGCTAAGAGGGAAACTTTATTTGCTCATTTATATTCTACCTTAGTCCTTTTGGGCTGCTATAACAGAATACCATAAACTGAGTGGCTTATAAATGAAAGAAATTTATTTCTCACAGTTCTGGAGGCTGGGAAGTCCCAGATCAAGGCACTGGCAGATTCAATGTCTGGTGAGGGCCTGCTTCCCGGTTTAAAGATGACCATCTTCTCACTGTGTACTCACATGATGAAAGGGGTGAGGGAGCTCTCCAGGGTCTCTTTTATAAGGGCACTACTTTCATTCATGAGGGCTCTGTCCTAATGACCTAATTACCTATGATAGACCCTACCTCCTAATACTCTCACATTGAGGGTTAGGATTTCAACATATGAACTTTGGGAGGACACAAACATTCAGTCTATAGCACATTCTATCATGGGGAACAATATTCTAGAAAGGAATTTGGAGGGAAGACTCTAAAAGGACTCTAAAAGGAATTTGGAGAAGAAGACTCTAAAAGTCTGAACCACTTCTTAGTACATAAAAAGGCCTGTTGATATTAGTGAAATATACTGATTGGCTACAGCAGATGTCTTATGGAGTTCAATATGTGATGATGTTCTTATCTCTAGGTGACATAACCCCTGCCTTTTATTTGCTTATTTTTTACATCTGCCTTCCTTGTCTCATAAATTTAAAAAATTTAAATGTATAAAATTGAAGTCTAAAATTATTAATAATTCTAAGACAGAAAATTTAGCAAAAGGTCTTTTTTTTTTCCACCCTGCAAGACTTGTTAGTATTACATTTGAGCAAAAGTGAGGGTCTGATGAATGCAAAGCTTTCAGCTTCCTGAGAAATGTTTTCTGGAGTGTCACACAGAGTTGCTGGCCCAGCGAGATGAGAATTTGCAGGGTTCACTTAGGGCTGGAAGGAGGGTCTCTGCTGAAAGAGCAGAATAATCAAAGGGCATTCCTGTCCCACCACACAGCAGCTTGGTTTGCTCCGGGCTCCCTCTGGGGGTGTCACACTAAACTCTGGAGAGCTCAAGGCTGTCCTCCAGCTGTGGTCAGCCATTGAAGGAAATATATTTCTGGAGGTGGATGAGCAATGAGCCCTCTAGGAGACGTGGGTGTTGTAGAATTTCCATATTAGTTAGGTACTGGGAGGATGGCTCTGAAAAAAACCAATGCACTTAAAAGGAAAAAAAACTGAAATTTTATTGTAGCACTGTCTTCTTAGAAATCTGCCTGTTGAAAACAAATAATAAAAACTTTAGTTGTCACCCAGAACAGCCCCTCTTCCTCTGCAGCTCTGTGATGAAAATACTTTATTACACCTATTTCATTTGTCTTGTTTAAATGAAATAATTGTAGGAAGAGGCAGGCCAAGATGTGACATATAAGAAGCTCCCTGATCCTCCTTCATGAATCACCACCACCAAAACATAGATGAATTGTTGAGAAAAATTTCTACGTGGTGAGCAACCTACTTTATTCAAAATTCACTTATACCAAAATGTTACCTGACTCATGTATTCATTTATTCAACCAACATTATTTAGTGGTCTTTTTTTCCCCTTCTACAATCAAGTACTTCACTAATTGATAGGAGGATGCAAAGATGAATGAGAACCAGAATCTACCCTCAAGGAATTTAAAAACATGGAGGAGAGAGAGAAATTGTGAAAATGTAACAAAAATTAAAAGTAGAAAGTGAAAACTGTCAACAGAAAAGCTTGGTACAGGGCTAGGGGAGTTGGAGGAAGGAAGAATTACTTCCAGCTGAGGGAATTAATGGCTGCTTTGAGGAGGCTGCACATGAGGGAGGAGAAGGGAGAACTTTGAAGGCAGGTGACAGGGTGGGGGCTAGTGGTGGGAGCAGTAGAGACGGAGCCAGGAAAGGATGGGAAGCAGTGATTGGCAGGGATTGGTTCCGCAAAGCCTAAGAAGAGGCTGCCTGAGCAACGGGAAGCGATGTTGGGAAGGTAGATCTATTCCGACTACAGAGAACGTTGGTTAAGTATTTCAGATATGATTGGATGGAGAATGAGTTTTTGAGCAAGAAACTGATGGGATCTAGTAGTAATTCTGAACAGTTAGTTTGGAAGAGTTTAATCAGGTGAGTTGGAATGCCAGAAGATTGGGGATGGAAATATTTGTTACAAGGCCTTTATATAATCAAAACAAATGTTTCCCAAGGTATGGAGAGTGTATGAATTGCAGTATTTATGGTAAATCTAAGTGGTATTCAGATTTTAATAATAACATAGGTTTAAGTACATCCTAAAAAAATTAAATTGCACATCAAACCTCTGATTCCATAGACTATTGCCATGGATGAGTCTAAGGGAAAAAAATGTAGGTCTATTAAATTTAAAATATTAAATAAATAATATAGTGCATATAATATGCCCATATTGCCCAAATCCCGAAGGCCTTAAGGGAATGACTAAAGTTGTGAAACCCTGATCCAGGTGAAAGTTAATGGGTTCCTACCATAGGGCATGAGGAATAGTCTGGAGGAAGAATCTGCTTATTTTGGCAATCCAGGTATGGTGAGCAAGGAAAGAGGGGCAGCAATCCAAGATACTGCTAAGGTTTTGAGCCTGACTGTATTAGAATGCCAGCAACCTTTCAAAGAAATAAAGCAGGAGTAGGTTTATGAGAAAATAAGAGTTCAGTATATGAGCATCAGGAGTTTGAGAGGCATTTGAAATGCAGAACTGAAGAATAGCTCCTTGAGAAAGCGTGTGCTTAGGAGTGATGGGAGCTAGAGAGGATCAAGAAGACATCAGAGAGATAGGAGGAGAACTGAGAAAATACAGGGTCCTGAAAGATCACAGCAAGCCTGAGCTCCCAGTATGGCCCCGTGATTGGCATACGGTAGTTGCTAAATG
Source organism: Daubentonia madagascariensis (assembly GCA_023783475.1). NCBI lineage: Eukaryota > Metazoa > Chordata > Mammalia > Primates > Daubentoniidae > Daubentonia > Daubentonia madagascariensis. Next base: position 4,077,068 of record JAKFHU010001436.1, on the reverse strand, counting down.
AACACTAATGAAGAAGAAAAGCATCTGCAACAGAGTTGAGGTCTACAAAGAAGGTTGAGGGGCAAAAAGGAGAAAATACCATGAATTTGGCCATGAGGAAGTCATTGGTGACCTTTGGGTCTGTAGAGTCTCAATGCAGTGACAAGGGCAGAAGCCAGATTGCAAGGAGGGAAGGACAGAGTGGGGGGGTCCGGAAGTGGACTCTTCTTTCAAGAACTGTGAAAATAGAGAGGATGCTAGCTTGGGAGGGGGTGGGGAGTGGGAATGAGTAAGGTTGCTTTTATTTTTTGTTGTTGTTTTGTTTTTAAGAAGAGGGTACGTTCAAGCATATTCGTAAACATACAGAAAGGGTCTGGTAGAAGTAAAGAGATTGAAAGTTGAAGGAGTGGAGAAAAAAGGGCAAATTGGTGGAAAAAAACAACCAAGAAGGGGAGATGTGAGGAAACCAAAGGCACACATGGGGAGGTTAGCGCTGGCAACGTGGCAGAACAATTCTGTCTCTGGGACTGGCTAAGGATAAACACAATTAGTGACGTGAAGAAGAGGAGTAAGGAGGAAGCTCATATTAGGTGATTTTGGCTGTTTCATTTGGGTAGTAAGGTCAGCTTCAAGTAGTGAAGGGTCAAGACCAGGGTTTGCTCCTTGAGAAACATGGAAAGCTTGGCAGTTTTCAGAGCAGAGGATGTGGAGGGAACTATGAGTGGGCAAAGACTGAAAAAGACAGGACCCACTCAACTTCAATAGCTCTTCATTGTGGAAAGCTGAAGGGTGGGGAAATTTTCTCACCGAAGTTGAGGTTGGCAAGTTTGTGTTGTGGTGGTAAAGAGTCTTCTATTCCTAATTAGGATGGAAAGACCTTATTTTCTATTTAGCTTAGTTCAAGTATCTCCTAAAATTGCAGCAGCCCTAATCTTCTATTTCTCAAAACCCCCCTTTGTAGTTATTTTTAAAGCCTTGGTATAGGTGGATCCTGTTAATCAACTTCAACTGAGACACTGAGACCTGAAGAAATTATTGGCTTTGATAATGAGGTGACTGCCTTAGGTACCACACTGAATTCGCTCTTTTATTTTCTCGTGACATTTAAAATGCTTCCTTGCTGGGATACGGAGAACTTGAAGACAAAAAACAGTACAACTTGTTTCCATGTGGGAGGTAGGAAGAACATTGCTTTTGGAGTCAGACGGTTCTAGATCTGACTCTTTGGCTTGCTAGCTGTGTGACATCTCTCTCTCCAAGCCTCTATTTTCTCGTATGTTAAAAAATGGTTTAAAAAATTTAAACAAGGAGTTTAAAAATTATATTTTCAGTAGAGTCACTATGAGGACTAAATTAATTAAAAGTGCTCAATGCAATGTCAAGCACATAGTAGTTAGTCAATAAGTGGAAGCTAAATTATTTTCCACAGTTATCTCTCAAATTCCACTTTGATAGGTTTTCACAGGATGTCTTCTAAATGAATTCTACATGTGTTTGCCCTTGGAAAAGTACATTTGCTGTAAGTTAATGGTTAAAGGAAAGGGATATATTTGTCCCGTGGCTAGATGAATGAACACCCTGGCCCTGTATTCTTAAAACTGAAAACTCCCCGCAGGTTAGATTAAGCTGCTCACTGTAGGCAGAAGCCTATGATTCTCAGAGCAGCATCACTCTCTGTGGTACTGTGCTGCATGCCCTTTACTTGTTCATTTTGCTGAGCTCAATACTAACTTCCTTCCCCCAGGCAGGCAAACTAAGTGTCACTGTGACATTTTCCCTCCATTTGAAGAGGAAGCATTGATCACTAAGAGTTGACATTGGTTTACTATGGTGAATTAAACTAGACCTATCTTGGCCTCGGACACAGTTGTCGTGGTGACCATGTCTGTTTGGTTCATCTCTATGTCTGGTGCCTGACACAGATCCTGGCATACAGTAGACACTCTATGTATTAAAAAAAATGAATCAGTAAGATCCTTGTGAACATGATGAAAAATTATTGGCTAGTGAGAGTTTGGTTGGATGGCTGTGTAAGGAAAGACAGCACAAATAGATTGCTGGCACCTGAGTTCAACTGGCTTTGTCTTCAGCTGGGTTATATGCAATTATTTTTAAAATAAAGAATTGATTGAGGACATTGATGACTCTATCTGTAGATGGAGAGAGAGCCAATGTGTTAAATGGCAAGAGCAGAATCCAAAGAAATCCTCAGAAAGAGCACAGCAGAATGAAAAGAACGGTCCATGTACAGTTAGATCACTTCAGATTTGAATCTTGGTTTCACTCATGCTTGGGGAGTAACCGTCAGCAATTTACTTAACCTTCCAACCTTAGTTTCATCAGCAAAGTTAGAGGCAGAATCCCTAACTCACAGGGCTCTTATATGGATGAAAAGTGTTGGTGTAGTGTAGAGGCCCCCAAAACAGTGCACTTTATGCAAAATAGGAACTCCTTAGCTTGTTTCCTACTGCCAAAAACAGTTTGGGATAGATTGAAACAATGAGCCGACTTTAACAAGCTGAAATTATAAAGAAGCTAAATGCAAAGAATGCTTGTGTACCAAAATTCAATTACATAAATATAAGGCAGGAGCTATGTGACAGAAGGAGAGATTTTAGCTGACAGTAAGCACAATTTGATTTGGAAGGAAAAAAAAGCCTTGTATTAATACAACAAGCTATCCAGAACGATAAAAGTCAGACAGAGTGTAGTCCACACTGATCAGACTGGCTTTGGACTATGGCACCAGTTATGGGATCCACCTTTGAGGGGGGACATTGACAACCTGTCACCCATTGTGAGGAAAATGGTATGAAGGAACAAGGGATGCTTGAATTGGAGAGGAGAATATTTAAGGGGACAAGGTAGCTGCCTTTAAGTGTTTGAAGGGTTATCATATGAAAGAAGGTAATGGGGCTTGCTCTGTGATGTGACAGAGGACAGGACGAGGATCAGTGAAGGTGAGGGATACAGGTTCCAGCTCGACCTCAGCCAGCAGCACTTTCTAAGTACCAGTTATCTGAATGTGGAATGAGCTGCATGCAGAGGTGGTATGCTTCACGTTCCTAAATATGCTTAAGCTGGGTATGTTTGTACTTTGGCACATGTGGTACAGAGAGAAATCAAGAATTGGCTGAGATACTGCACTACGTATCACCCATGGGCCTTTCCAACCTCATGACACTGCGATTTCCTTTACTTTTCCTAACTCAAAGTTAGCAAATGCCCTTTCTTTCTCAAAAAAGGTGGAATGCAGTAGAGTTTAAGGGCAGACAATAAAAATTAACCTAAAAGAATAAAGATCTCTTCAGCCCAGCGTGTTTGTTTATTTGTTTTATTTTGTTTTAAAAGAGCCATTAGCTGAATTTCATTCTTAACCTTAATCAGATTCTCTTCTTAAGAATTCTTCAAATACTCCACAAAGTAAGCAATCTTTCCTCTTGCATCTGGCAGTTTTTGTAAAGACATGCTCAAGGCATAGCTCAAAATAGAAGCTATATTTCCTGACTTCTAAATCCCTGGGCTATCTCTACACAATGCTTCTTACCCTGAACTTTCCAGAGGCTGTTTGAATTCATCCTTCCAGCCCTGGAGGGCTTCCCTTTCAGTGATTCACAGCTCTGTTTGGCTGTCCAGTTTTGGAAAGGTTAGAGGACTTGACAAGTAAAACCTCTGAAAGTAAAGTAAAGGGAGGCCTGAGTACAAAGGTGTGATATGTAGGGTCACTCCCATTTCTGTGTTGAGGAATGCCGCTTAGGTCTTGGTCATTAATCACAAGACTGATCAGCCCTCAGCTCTCAAGCCAGCATGGAAGTTATGAGAAAGTCAAGTCATCCACACAGGTTCCATTGCCTTTCCATCTGCCCCATGTCTCTTCTTTACTCACTCCACTTTGGGGCACAATACTTGACCTGCTAATAAAGATGAAACACTCTGCCTTCTTGGAGGAAATCTTGGTGAAGTTTTGCAGGTCCCCTTCAATTCCCGGACTTTACTTTGAAGAAACACATAATTAGGCCAAGAACAGACTATTACTAAATGGTACACAACAGCAGAAGTTCAAGCAGTATTTATATTCAAATCTGCTGCTAAGATCTCATCTACATTATTAATTATCCTAACTTTGGATTAAAAAAAGGGGGAGAAGGGGAATAGTTCGATTAGTGGTAGCTCTGCAAATTGTCACCAAGAGCCATTGGTTCCCCGAGGCTGATGACTGCTCCACATTCTTCCAGTGTGGACACCTAGAGCTGTTGAAAAGAATTGAGACGCTTGTCAACAGAATGGAAAGCTGGACTTCATCAAAACAATTTTAGCCTGCGAGACTAATGACCTTTCGTTGCTGTTTGTTTTAGTTTGGAACTAAATGAGAAAATTGTTTTAGATAACAGTAGCTTTGTCTTCCTTTCCCAAGCATTTTATTGGGAAAAGCCAAGTAGCACAATTGTTAACCATTTTTTTTTTATATATATATATGTGTGTGTGTGTGTGTGTGTGTGTGTGTATATATAAAAAACAGACTAGAGGAAGTGGTTAACTAGCCCAGAAATCTAACTTCAAAATGAATAATGAAAAATAGTAATGACACAAAGCATCATGTCTAAGGAGAAAAATGTCCATTGTTTGTTCACATTAGCACAATAATCATAGTCCCACATGATATAATGCAACATTTCTAAGTGCTACTTGCCTCCATTTTTTTCCCCCCTTAAATAGCTGTAAACTGAGCTACCTGATGAACAGTCTCTAGGGACAGGATAGGATCACCCTTGTTTCCTGTTCAGCCTTGCTGAAGGGGAAAGAAAAAACCCTAATGAAAGAAAAGAACGTAATGGCTTTGCCATTAATCCAGGTAAAAGGTTTAGGAAAGTTCAAAAATCAATTAATTTTTAAATCTTGATCACTAAATTTCTTTTCTGAAGAGCAAATAAATTCCTGGCTTATAAGACTTAGAAACCTGAAAATCAAAACATAAATAAAAACAAGAGGTGTACAATCAGCAATATAAAAACCCTACTGGAGAAAGTGAAAGTTAGGTGGTTTTCATTTATCTAAGGCCTTTTAGTAGTCCATTTGAAGTGGCTGGCGTGCAATTTAAAAAATTGTGCATGGATATTGCCTTCCTTGGTTAAGTGTGTATGGGTGGGAATGTATGGAAATGTTTAAAGTGTTTAAGTAAAAATATCAAATAGGCTTTATGTAAACCACCAGATAATTTACAGACATTTGCAGCATTGACCATTTCCCTTCAGCTCCATATCGGGGTGGAGAACAGAGACGTTTGTTGCATCGTTGTGAAGCAATGAAATTTCTGTAAGTCGTGATCTGCTGGCATGTAATAACTCGATCTGCTTCATGCAGACAAAATATATTAAAAGTATGGACGAGTGAAGTTTGTGCCCCAGGGAAAAGGCGAGATAATGCATTGAAATTGTTCAGAGGTAGTTAGATGCCTAATGGTCTAATATGTGAGCTATGTGAGGTCTGAGGTCTGGTTCTCATAAATTCTGGCTAGACTGATCCTGTAATTTCAAGCAAAGGATAAAAGCGTTAGCCAGAATCATCAGTGTTCAAGGTCCATGATGCTAGATATTACTCATGTAAAGATTTTAAAAAGAAAAAAATACACTTTAAAACGAATACTGTGCAGTATGGAACCTGCGGCCTTGGGGTCACATGTGGCCTTCTGGATCCTTGACTGCAGCCTTTTGACTGAATCCAAATTTTACAGAACAAATCCTTTATTAAAAGGGGTGCAGCAGAGAAAGATGAAGCTTTTCTTGCCTACTTTGGTTCTTAAAAAAGAGCAATCTTGAAATCAGAAGGCCTCAGGTTCCCCACCCCTGGAGCCATGTACAGAAATAAATTAACTGGGAATTTATGTAAACCCTTCACATCTTTTCCATGATGGGGTAGGATTTTTGATATAATACAATAATGTGCTGCATGAAAAACCATGTAGGATCTAATTATTTCAACTTCAAACTGACATATCTGTGTTTAAATTGGAGTAAAAAACATGTTTGTAATAAAAATTTACCATTACGAATGGAATAATTTAAAACCAATTTGGACAGATTCAGGAGTGATTAGAGGAAAAAGTTCCCAAGACATTTGGTAGTCTTATAAATGATTTCACAAAATATGCTAAGACTATCCGACCAATTACATATGGCTGAATACTGAATCCTCAGATTTGAAAGGAAAATTCCCTAAGAACTGGGCTTTTGAAATTAGGTAAAGGGTGGGCATGGAAACCCTTGCTAACTTCCTCCTTTATGTAATTTGTTTCATCATGGGGGTAGAAGTTTTGAAGTTTTCATTTGCAGTTTCTTTTCTTTTTTTAACCAGCTCACTTATGTTTGAGTCTACAGTATATTTATACAGTCTTTTCTGCCAGAATCGTTGACAGTATTTTTAAATGCTTTCCCTCGCTGCCTAGGTTATACCAAGCACCACTCTCCTTAAGTTCTCAAAACTATACCACCCACACACACATCATGAATAGAGATGTGCATACTTTTTTTTTTTCTTTTGAAAAACAAAGTGTTCAATCTAAAATTACTTTGGCTTTATTGTGACCCTGAAAATCATCTCAACTTCACACCTTATGGAGGTAGCTGGTGTGAGTTTCTTCTGTTTGATCCTGGTGACAAGGCTATCATTCTATAATTTTGTTCATAAAAATGTCTACATTTACATATACATAATTATATAATTTCTTTCTATTAGTACCATATTTTAAAGCATTTTGACATTCTATAAAAATCTTAGTATAAGGTACCCTTTGGGCTAAAATACTTTTAATCCAGTCTTCTGAATTTCCTTAAAGACATTTGTAGATTCAGGTACAATGGATTACATGAATTTGATTTTTAAAATTGCTGAATATGCTTAACGCCAAACTGGTCTGCCTGATAGTGTAGCAAATATACACAGCCATTATCTTTTAATATCTATAATACACAAATACTTTGTCAGATATCTAGGAGGTGATATTTGTTATTTACAAATGAGGTAATTAGTCTCAAAGACTAAGATGATCTTTAAAATCATCCTTAAAACCATCAGATTACAAACTTTGCATCAGTCCTGCTTATCTTTACCCTTTTTCTTAAACAAATACTTCCATTTCATTTATTCTTCACCTTGAGGAAATATACTCAGAGATCCATCTACCAGTTAGAACATAAAAAAGAATTATAAGAAATGATATGGCTATTTATTCTTACATTTTGATGCCCCAGGAGACTTTGGACAAATGGGTCAATTTTTTTTTAATGAAAGTACAGTAGGTGGATTATTTAAACTGATAAGAACAGAGACTACACTTGGTCTTAGCCAAAGGTCCAAGAAGCAATAGATGGATTGTTTAACTACTGGAATTCTCGGAGTTTCTTTTTGCCTCATTTAAATAATTACAAAATAGGAAAAGATTCCAGAATTGAACTCTTTCATGGATTTCCCTCCGTATCATTTGGAAGAAAATCCTAGCAACAATTCACCTACCTCTGGTTTTGAATAATTTTATCGGTATGCCCATCCTTCCGTAACTCCTCCTACTACCTTGCCCTTGACATTTTGCCGCCAGTTCATGAAAATAAGGTGACTGTATGACAATCCTCAGCTACAGATAATTTGCAAGAATTAGTGGTGGAGTCGAGTTATTAACTTTTCATTATATGTTCTATCCATTAGGGAGACTCATAGTTTTAGCAGGAAGGGTAGGTATTGGGAATTTGGAATTAGTGTACATTTTCTATTCAAAGGTAGGTAATGTGATTACCTTTTGATTATTTCAATTCTAAACATCTCAAGGCAAAATTCAAAATCCGTGCTAGAAAACCTGAATAGATTCCTTGAATCACCCCCCTTCTCTCCCCTTCTTCCTCATTCTCCAAATCTTTTCCAGATTGTTTGCAGAATGAAATTATCTAATTTCACGAGTATTTGTTCTGAGAAAGCACTACAATCTCTGGTAGAGAGAATTCACAGACCCTGTTTCAAGGCCTGATATCTTAAGGCAAGACCTTTTTGTCCCTGAAATATCACTCTTGATTCGATGAGTACTCTGAGAGAACCATGTGGGCCAAACATCCCCAAATACATCTACGAACCAGTATATTGGTAATGCCATTTATGGTAAATGACAAATGTCAACAAGCTGACTTCTCAAAATATTTTGCTCCACATCTCTGAGAAACACATAAAATATTGTGATTTTTATAAAAGTAAGTTAACTTGGTTTGAGATCTTTTAGAAAACATTATATGCTTGTAATTGTCACTTCATTATTTTTTTCAAAAATTTGTATCACCAAATCAAACTGTAGCAAGAATTTATTCAGGATGTTTTAATAGCCATTGAGGCACTGTTTCAACATGTACCTCTGCTTGCTTCATTATAATATTTCTGAATTTGTAACTCTTGCCACTATTAAATTTAGTTTTAAAAAAGACTTTAGGGACCGATGCTGAATTATTAATTTGAACATTTTGAACTTTTCAAGTTCTAAGTATAGTGGAAGAAATACTGAGCTAATTTGACTAATTAATCTGGTTGATTATAGTATATTTATCTAAGCAGAGTCAATCTAGCAGACCAAAAATTTAAGGAGCCTCTAATAAAACTATAACAAAGCAAATTAGTAATTTGGTGACTAAAAAAGTTATTTGATTGAAAATTGGCACTTTAATATGTACTTTTATTCATCTTATAAAAAGCATAGCTTGATAGCTTTAAGAGTTTGTGCTTTGTACTTACATTATATTTCTAACACTCACAAAGTATCCTGAACTATAGCATAAATTAACATTTTTACCTCCAACTATTATGCTGCAAAAGTATGCCTAGACTAAAGCATTTTATTTTCATTTTCTTCAGGCTCTCTTGCTGCACTATACTATCCGCCTTATTTAGTTAGTGTACACAATGAAGATGCATGAGAGAAATAAGCTCTCTTGTTTGTTTAAATGTCCTACGTACAATAATGTGGGTGATGGCAGAGTTAGTGAAAATGAGATCTCCTTTTGCTTTGTGACAAAAACCACATTTAATAGGTCTAATTTTAGATGTAGTCACTGATTCTGTCCCATGATAAAAGAATAAGATGTGGAATGTGCCCAAACAGAACTTCTAAAGGTGTATGTTAAATCAAAGACTGTGCCTTTGAGTTTGTATTAAAAAAAGAAAAATCTCATTGATTTTGTGGAAGAATTAAGGGAAAATTTCACTCTATGGATTGCTTGATGTGAGGGAATACTAGAGCGTTTTGCTTTAGTCTGATACTTAGGAGACAAGTCCCTTGAGTAGGAAGCATGGCTAATTCTGTTCTTTAAAGTGCCTAATGTGGTGTTGACATACTCAAATGTTAAATAATATATTTTAACATGAAGGGAAAGCTCAAAGCTTTCATGAGGTAAGGCTGGAAAATAGTTATACATGCCCTTGATTCACAGAAAATAAAGAGGCAAAGAATTCACATTCATTTATTCATTCCAGGAAAAATCCTTACGGTTTTATGTTTAGCACATGTTAGATTTACATTTCCTAGATTTTCAGAGCTTCAAATCCTCCCTCAGAAAAAATTTTATCTTAATAGCTCTCAATATCAGGGTATTTTTTTTTCCGACAATCATATCTCCCTCTCTGGCACTCACACTTTAAATTATTGTACTAAAAACATTAAGTTTTTGCTTCTTTAAAAAATCTATACTGTACTTAAAAACGTCAAATTGTACACTTTAAATGAGTGCATTGTATGGTATGTGAATTATATTTCAAAGCTGTAAAAAAAAAACTATACCAATAAGTTGTACATTAGTGCCTTTTTTCATCTTTCTTTTTCGACTAATTCCTTTGCTAAGTAAAAATTCAAACCAAACCAATGATTTAAAAAAAATATTTCCAGATATGCCAAAAAGATATACTTTGAAAATGATTTAGGTGAACAAGAGACTATATTTACAACTCAGGCACTAAAAATTGCCATCTACTTTAATAGTAACGAATTTATAATTTCTACACTGGCTCTATTGGCTGATTTGATATTAGACAAAGTTAATTTTTTCCTACAGATTTCACAAAGTATGGATTCATGTATTCATTTAACCAGCAGATTTAAATTTTAAATCAAGTTGTATTCCTTTGAGAATGTGTAAAAAAATAAGAACTCTGCTTCAGAATGAAGATTCAATGCCCTGCCTTCAAGCAACCTACAACCTAGTGGGGGAAACCAACAAGTGAGCCGACATGTTGCTGTACTATACTTACACTACAGAAACAGTTGTCGTACGGTATTCAATAAATATCTGGCAATCACCAAATAATTGCTGACAAACCAGCAATTAAGCTATTCCATTATGTGAAATGTAGCACATTGTCTTCCAAATATGAGTTGGCCAGTAATAGCTGAAGTGCAGTAACACCACTCAAGTTGTAATAGCAGTTAGATTTATATGATTAGACCAATGGTAATGTTCATTTTCACTTAGAAGGTCTCAGGGAAGAGTTTTGATGACTTAGGAGAAGTAAAGAAACCTTGGGTGGAGAACATATCTGGGCTTTAGGCAGTTGCAGTCAGAGCTGACCCTGTATGGCTGGAAGTCCATGTGAGCAGGAAAGGGAATTGAAATTGAAAGAAAAAGTCCTGAAGGCAAATATTACTCCTCTCCCAAGTCAAACCCAGGCCAAGCCTAATTCTCTTATATTTTCAAAGCTAAATACCATCATGAACATATGAATGGTAGCATTGGTTCAGCTGCACAATGAGAGGGCAGCTGGGTGGTGACAATGTGAGCAGCAGTCATGTTGGACTGAAAATTAATTGGAAAACCATGAGCTCTAGTTTGGATCTATCCCCAGTTGTCTCTAAGTGATCACTTAACCTCTCTAGTACTGTCCTGACTTGTTAACTCTCAAACAGCATGATTCTTTGTAAGTGTTAGGCATGTTTTTGGATGGTTAATGAGTGAGTAAATTGGAAATGTCAACCATTGAAGATAAGAAGAAATATGATTTTAATGGTGGCATTTTGAAGTTTGACAATGAAAGGGTTAATTAAAGATGTCTTTACAGGAGTATCCTGGAAAGGATTGATACCCCATTTTTTTCTGCTGGCCTTTTTTACTTTCTTAAAACAAAGTTTTCCTCTGTATATTACTTTAGTGTCTTCTTCCATGAAGAAGGGATAGGATTATTTAGTAATAAACAATTTATGACTATATTATAAAAGATAATGAATTCACCTTCTTAAAATGCTTTGGAAATCCTTAGATGAAGACAAATTGTTGTTTTGGGGACATGCCAAATCTTGAACATGTCATTGAAGAGACAGAAAAGAGTTATCTTCATATGGGGGAATGGTTGCTGGTTATTGTTTTAAGATATTTCCATAGCTAATGGTTATTTATTGTAAATCTCTACTTTAATAAATCTTTTCCTTCTTTCCACAAATCCACTAGGTAACGACTTATGCAGTGTGCCTTGGAGTATTCAGTCCTGGGCCAAGACAAACTATTTTCCTCACAACTGTTATCTATTATAACAAGTAAAGTCATAACAATTGTCTAGAGAGGACACTTGTAAGAAATGACAATATTTTTGCTGTGGCTGAAAGGTTTCCCAAGCCAAATGACGGGAATGTCAGCTAACATTCATTGTCACTGAATGTGTATTTCCAATACAATTGGGAAATTGATAAACAAAGAAAACATGTTGATTTGAGGTTCCCCAAAGGAAAAAGTTCCCTCCCCTCAAAAAAGAATCTGATATGAGCCATTTGGATAATAATAAGTATCTGGCATTTTTAAATTTATTTTTTATTGCATATATGCAAGGTGTACAAAGTGATGTTTTGATATACATATATATGTGATTACTGCAGTCAAGAAAATTTTCATATCCATCATCTCACATAGTTATCTACCTTTCTTTCTTTCTTTCTTTTTTTCTAAGAGTGCCTAAAATCTACTCTCTTGTCGAATTTCCTGTATACAATACAATACTATTAACTATAGTCCTCATGTTGTACATTAGATCTCTAGACTTACTTATCCTACATAACTGTGGCATTTTTAAGAGTCTAAAATGGTATTTCTGTGAGATGTGTGAGCATTGCTAAAGCACAATATTATATCCATCAAAAAATTGTAAAACAGCTGAACCAAGATTTTATATATCTGATGTTCAGTGCAAACAGTATCTTCAACAGAGAAACTGACTGTTGTGTCATCTTTGATTCAATATCAGTGGTGACTTTGGTGACTGAATCAAGTGTTTGAAAAAAACTAGTCATATTTGAGATTCATTTAGATCAAATGAGAATGATCCCTATGAACAGAGAGGGATATGAGGGACTTTCAGCCCTACAGTTGACATACTCTTTCTTTGCCACCAGAGTTTTACCATTTTAATACATGACCTATAACGGAGTGGATCTCATTTTCAGTGACCATTTAGTCAGTTAGTTTTACCATAACTTCACTCCAGCCCCTGAAACCATAACCTGATTTTTGACTTCCCTTTGGAAAGTTCACAACCAATGTCACCGTACCCCAAGAAAGGCTTGCAATAGGTAGAATTTCTAAGTTTTAGAAGTTTACCTTTGACTCTATGATCTTCTTTTCTCTCCTTTTCCCACTTCCTTATATGCACTCTCTCCCTCACACACCCCACCCCACACTCAATGATCTGGCAGCACTATACTCCAGAAAGTTTTGTTTCGACATCTAATTCTTTTGGGGTACACACTTTATCACCACCAAGGATATCCCCAGTCACACCTCCCACACCACTTGGCCTAGTTTCCTGCAATGTGTACACTCACATTTGGTGAGAACATCCTGTGTAACAGGCATGATCCAGTGAGGAAAACAGGAATCACACTAGTTATTTTTACAGAGGGAATTCAATATAGGCATTCGGTTAAATAGGTGTTAGTAACCTGAAAAAGCAAAACAAAACACACACAAAAAAACAAGGTAATGCTTTTGAAAGCTATTACCATCTCTAGGCCTAGGGGACGGAAGGGAGAGGCTGGAGTTAGCAGATCTTAGAAGGTCAGAGGAGGAGATTTGTGGAGTTTAAGACTCAGTCCTCTGAGAAGGGCCACCAGCCAACTAGTGCTAGTACTGGTACCTCAGGAGCTGGGCCTTAGATCTCTAAGAAGGAGCCTTGCCAAACTCATCTGGATACCTCTACATGGGCATAATGAAGTTGATTCTGGGAGTGCTAAAGGAAGCTGGAAACTGGAACCAACTGTAGCCACCAGAGCAAAATACCAGTGCCTGGGCAATGTGGGTGGAATATTAACAGCACAAGAAAGAGAAAGTTCTTCTTCCTTCTCCTGCCTTGCAGTCTTCCTCTAGTGCTCCCTAATGTCACTATCTAACAGGGAGCCTGAGGGCAAAGCAGAAATGCAGTTTGTAATGTCCTAGTCCCAGCATCCGAAAGCAGAGTGCTGAAGAGAAAGTTTGGAGCTGAGACACTGGCTAAATAGAGGCTACCCTGGACACTACAGGTGAATACAGAAGGCAGGATTATGTTTAACTAGGGATAGATGTGAAACCTAAGAATACAAAACAAGGTTAATTTTTGCTAACAAGTAGCAAGACTTGATCATCTCCAAAATAAAATGATGTGAAAATCTGGGGCAACAGATGCCATATCAAAATGGATCTAACCAGCAGTTCTCAGTATGATTTCTTCCCAATTTCTTGCTCAATGCCCATGAAAACACAATAAATAATAAAAAATTACAATAGCACTAGAAACTAATACTGATAGAATTGGGGGAGAAAAGAACTTATTTATAAGGCATATGGAGCTTCAACTCATAGCACATCCCTCTTTACTGCATAAAAGGATTAACATGGTGAGAGGTAAGAATATGCTTCACAGCTCTATCACCATCTGCCCGCTGACCTAGTGAACCAGGAATTGTGCCAACCAGAAATCTGAGCAGGAACCCCTGCCTAGCCCTTGGGAGCTGCTCTGAGAGAGTATCATTTCCCCTACACTTCAGCTGTCACCCTTCTACAACAAACAGATACTGAAATTCTCAGGAAGTAAATGAACAGAAAGTAGGAGGATGTTAACAGTGGTGCAGGGCGTTCTAATAGATGTGGTCCTTATGAGAAAGCCATCGTGGAAAGTGGGACATGGATGGAAAAAAATACTAGCTGTGAAGAATGCAAATTTCAGTTTTCCAAGCATTACATCCAGTCAGAATAAAGCAAATAACACATCTGAGGAGGCTCTAATTCAAGATCCAGAAGAAATAATCAGAATATTATATTATGAGAAAACAAGGCCTTTATGAAAAGGCAAAATTATAGAATGGAAAGTGAAATGATGAGATAAAGAGTAGGAGAAGATAAAAAGCAAACAGGAAAAGATGAAAAAGATTGAAAGGAAGCTAAAAGCACAGGAGCAAAATTAAAATACACATGGAGAACAGTCAAGAACAGAATTGATCCTGCAGAAAATCAGAATGCGATGGAGGAAGACACATTTGAACAAATCTCCCATGACGGAGCAGAGAAACACAAAAAGGTTAAAAAAAAAAAAAGGTTGAGAGGGGAGAGTGATGATATGAACAGCAGAGAATGGAGGACCAACAGGCAGGTATTCTTACTTAAGAAGGCTAAATAAAAATACAATATGAGTGGTAATCAAGAATATAACAACAAAAAACACACAAATTCCCTGAAATGAAGAAAAACAGTAGAAAAGTTCAATGAAACTAAGAGTAAGTTTTTTGAAAAGATAAACAAAATTGACAAAATTTTAGCTAGACTAGGGAAAAAAGAGAAAAGACTCAAATAAAACTATACATGAAAGAGGAGACATGCAACTGATACTACAGAAATACAAAGGATCATAAGAGACTACTATGAGCAATTATGCACCAAAAAATTGGATAACCTAGAAGAAACAGATCAATTCCTAGAAACATATAACCTACCAAGAGTGGATCACGAAGAAGTAGAAAATCTGAGCAGACCAATAACCAGTAATTAAAAATCTCTGAACAAAGACAAGCCCATGACCTGAGGACTTCACTTGTGAATTCTACCAAACATTTAAAAATGAAATAACACCAACTCTCAAATTCTTTCAAAAAATTGAAAAAGAAGAAACACTTCCAAACTCATTTTATGAAGTCAGCATCACCCTGCTACCAAAGCCAGACAAGCATGTTATAAGAAAAGAATATTATAGGCTAATATCCCTGATGAATATAGATGCAAAAATCCTCAACAAGATACTAGCAAACCAAATTCAACAACACATTAAAAAGATCACACCGTGATCAAGTGGGATTTATCCCTAGGATGCAAGGATGGTTCAACATATGTAAATCAATAAATGTGATATACCACGTTAACAGAATGAAAGATAAAAAGCACATGATCATCACAATAGATGCAGAAAAAGCATTTGAAGGAATGTATGTTGACATAATAAAGGCTGTTTGTAAGCCCATAGCTAACATAATACCCAACAGTGAAAAGAAAGTTGGAAGCTTTTCCTCTAAGATCAGGAATAAAACAAGAATTCTCACTCTCACCACTTCTATTCTACATAGTGCTGGCAGTCCTATCCAGAACAATTAGGCAAGAAAAAGAAATAAAAGGCATTCAAATCAGAAAGAAGGAAGTAAAATTGTCTTTGTTTGCAAATGACATGCTCTTATATATAGAAAATCCTAAAGATGCCACCAAAAAATTTTAGAACTAATGAAACTCAATAAAGTGCAGGGTACAAAATCAACATACAAAAATCAATTGTGTTTCTATACATTAACAATGAACTATCCAAAAAAGAAATTAAGACAACAATCCCATTTACAATAGCATCAAAAACAATAAAATACTTAGAAAAAATTTAACCAAGGAAGTGAAAGATCTGTACACTGAAAATTATAAAACACTGATGAAAGAAACTGAAGAAAACACAAATAAACGGGAAGATATCACATGTTCATGGATTGGAAGAATTAATATTGTTAAAGTGTCCATACTACCTAAAACAATCTACAGATTCAGTATAATCCTTATCAAAATTTCAGTGACATTTTTCTTAGAAACAGAAAAAGCAATCATAAAATTCATATGGAACCACAAAAGATTCCAAATAGCCAAAGCAATCTGGAGCAAGAAGAACAAAGCTGGAGGCATCACATTACCTGTTTTCAAAATATATTACAAAGCTATAGTAATCAAAACAGTATGGTACTGGCACAAAAACAGGCATACAGACCAATGAACTAGAATAGACAGCCCAGAAATAAATCTATGCAAGTATAGTCAATTGATCTTCCACAAAGGTACCAAGAGCACACAATAGGGAAAGAATAGTCTCTTCAATAAATGGTATTGGGGAAACTGTAATCCACATGCAGAAGAAAGAAATTGGACCCTTATCTCACACCATATGCAAAAATCAACTCAAAATGGATTAAAGACTTAAACATAAGCACTGAAACCATAAACTACTAGAAGAAAACATAGGGAAAAATATTCTTGACGTTGGTTTGGGCAATAATTTTTTGGATGTGACTCCAAAACATAGGCAACAAAAGCATAATCAGACAGATGGGATTGCATCAAACTAAAAAGCTTCTGTACAGCAAAGGAAACAATCAACAGAGTGAAGAGACAACCTACACAACAGGAGAAAATATTTGCAAACCACATAGCTAATAAGGAGTTAATATCCAAAAATGTATAAGGAACTCAGACAACTCAATAACAAGAAATATATAACCCAATTAAAAATTGGGCAAAGAACCTCAATAGACATTTTCTGAAGAAGGCATACAAATGACCAACTGGCATATGAAAAAATTCTCAACATCACTAATCATCAGGCGAATGCAGATCAAAACCACAATGAGATTTCATCTCATACCTGTTAGAATGGCTATTACCAAAAAGACAAGAGATAACGAGTATTGTTGAGGTTGTGGAGAAAAGAGACCCTTGCACACTGTTGGTAGGAATGTAAACGGGTATAGCCATTATGGAAAACAGTATGGAGGTTCCTCAAAAAATTAAAAGTAGAACTACCATATGATTCAGCATTCCCACTTCTGGGTATATATCCAAAGGAAATGAAATCAGTATGTCGAAGACATATCTACACTCCCATGTTCATTGCAGTATTATTCACAATGGCCAAGATACAGAATCAACTTAAGTATCCATTGACAGATGAATAAAGAAAATGTGTGTGTGTATATATATATATGTACATACACACACACATACACACACACACACAGATACCTTACCACACACACACACACAGATGCCTTAAAATAAAGATGACATCTCAAAAGGGAGAAAACAGAATGGATTATGTCATTTGATTCCTAATGAATTAAAAGTTGTAAAATAAGAAATAAAATGGAATTAAAATGGAATTTTAATCAGCCCTAAAAAAGAAGGAAATCCTGTCATTTGTGACAACATGGATGAACCTAGAGGACATTATGCTAAGTGAAATAAGCCAGGCACAGAAAAACAAATACCACATGATCTCACTTATATGTGGATTCTAAGAAAGTTGAACTCATAGAAGCAGAGAGTAGAATAGTGGTTGCCATGGGCCGGGGGTTAGGGGGAGGAAAGATGTTGGTCAAAGGGTACAAAGTTTCAGTTATGCAGAATAAATAAGTTTTGGAGATCTAACGCACAGCATGGTAAATATAGTTGATAATACTGTATTGTATACTTGAAATTCATATGTATTAATCAGGATTCTCCAGAGAAACAGAGCCAATGGAGAGATATATAAGATATTTATTATGGGAATTGGCTCATGCAATTATGGAGGCCAAGAAGGCCCATGTACAAGTTGGAGAACCAGGAAAGCAGTGGCATAATTCAGTTCAAGTCCAAAGGCCTAAGAACCAGGGAAGCTGATGGTGTAACTTCCAGTCCGCAGTAAAAGAATGTGTTATAAAGATAAAATCATAACAAAATACATAATATCAAATAATAACTTTAAGAGGTAATGTCTTATTTCTATTTGAAGAAAATGACAAATGAAATTGAGGGACACAAAAGCAAACTTGAGTAAAGGGAGGGATATATTGTAAAGATATCAATTTTCCCCAATTTACACATTAAAATCTTTAAAAGAAGTTTTTGAGGATAAGCCTGACAAAAATTATTCTAAGTTTTATTTTGAAGAATAAATGTGCTAATATAGCCTAAGATTTTTTAAAGAGCAGTAAAGATAGGATATTGCCCTACTTTAATTAATTTGCATTATAAAACTATAGTAATTAAGACAGCTTTAAAACTGGCACCAAAATCAAGGTACCTGTCAGTGGAACAGAAGAGAAAGTATAGAAACATACCAAAGTTTATATAAGAATTTGCCTTAAAATAAAGATGACATCTCAAAAGGGAGAAAACAGAATGGATTATGTCATTTGATTCCTAATGAATTAAAAGTTGTAAAATAAGAAATAAAACAAGCCAGGCATGGTGGCTCACACCTGTAATGCCAGCATTGTGGCAGGCTGAGGTGGGAGGATCGCTTGAGCCCAGGAGTTTGAGGTGAGCTGTCATTGTGCCTACTGCACTCCAGCCTGGACAACACAGCAAGCCCCTGTCTCTTCAAAAAAAAGAAAGAAAACAAGAAAATTGCTGGAATATAGTATAGTTAGATAGTTATGTAATTTTAAGTTAAAGAAGTCTTTCTGAGCATGATCTCAGGAGCAGAAAACTGTTAGATATAACTATTAAAAAATTAAATTTCCTGTATGGCAAGAAGCACCATAAACAAAATTAAAAGACAAATGACAAACTGAAGGGAAATATTCACAATAAATATGTGACTACGTAAGGGTTAATATTTTTGATATGTAAATAATTCTTATAAATAAATTAGAAAAAGTACCCCAAAAATGAATTGGAGGTTTAATACAGTAGAGGCACATCTTTTTTCACGATTTGGTGAGGCACAACTTTTTCATAAATATTCTGAATTAGAGTATACAATGAAAAATGAAGAATTTTCAAAGTTATTAAGGAAAAAATCTCCTAAATTTCTAATAGCATTCATATTGTAGAAGGGTTTTTGTATATAATCCTTTAGGGCAATACATATTTATAAGTGTAAAATGTAATAGACTATGTATAATAAATAGGATTATATAAAATACACCTTGAGAATAATTTTAATTACATATAAGTTATTATGTTGCTGAGTGTGTACAATTTAATTAAACATGCATTTGATGCAACTCCACTCTAAGTAATTCATTAGTGAAATATGTAAATGATCAGTAACCATGAAAAAAATGTTTATCCTTACTAGTACTCAAGGAAATAAAAATTAAAATGATGCCAATTTTCACCTGTCAGATTGACAAACGTCAAAAGGAATGATAGCACCAATGTTGGCAAGGATGTGGGAGAATATTATGCTGCGGAGTGTCTGTGTGGATACAGGTTGTGCATCCTTTATCTGAAATGCTTGGGACCAGAAGTGTTTTGGATTTCAGATTTTTTTTTTTTTTTGGATTTTGGAATATTTACTGATACATAATGAGATATCTTGGGGATGGGACCCAAATCTAAACACAAAATTTATGTTTCATACACTTGTTATACATATAGTCTGAAGACAATTTTATAGAATATTTTTAACAATTTTGTGCACAAAACGAAGTTTTCAATGTGTTTTGACTGAGACTTGTCACATAAGGTCAGGTGTGGAATTTTCTACTTGTGGCACCATGTCAACGCTCAAAAAGTTTCAAATTTTGGGGCATTTCAGATTTTGGATTTTCAACCTAGGTAGTCTTTCTGGAGAATCAAAAACCATAAAAAAAAAAAAGCATACCTTTGACCCTTCATTTCCACCTCTTGAAATTTTCCTAAAAAGTTAATAATAATCTAATGAACAAAAGAGTAGGTAGATATTGATTACAGTGTTGTTTATTTTAGCCATACATTGAAAGCAATCTGTCTACTAATTGGAAACAAATTTGACAAATTGTGATGAATCCGTATTGTAGAATATTATGCAGCCATCAAGAATGTAATAGTTGTAACAACCTGGATGGAAGTGGAGACCATCTCCCTAAGTGAAGTATTGCAAGAATGGAAAAACAAACACCACATGTACTCACTATTAAATTGGAACTAAATGATCAACACTCATGTGTACATATGGTAGTAAAATTCAACAGAAATCAAGCAGGTGGGGGGGGGAGGAGGGGATGGGTAAATTCATACCTAACGGGCACAATACACATTATCTGGGTGATGGACACATTTATAACATTTACTCAAACTGTATAAAAGTAATTCATGTAACCAAAATCTTTGTACCCCCATAATATTCTGAAATAAATAAATAAAAATTTAAAAAAGAATGTAATAGAGACATATATTTATTGATATGGGAAAATATTCATACAGTTTTAAAAAGCAAGTTAGAAAATAGTACAAGTAGTATGAACACTTTTTTTGTAAAAATCATACAAACTCAAGTAAATATATATCGGGAAAAGTTTGGGGAGGTAATGACACAAAATACTTCCTGTGCCTTTTCTGGGTGGGGAATTATTTGGGACTTAATTTGTTTTCTTTTTGTTCTTC
Source organism: Daubentonia madagascariensis (assembly GCA_023783475.1). Classification (NCBI taxonomy): domain Eukaryota; kingdom Metazoa; phylum Chordata; class Mammalia; order Primates; family Daubentoniidae; genus Daubentonia; species Daubentonia madagascariensis. The sequence goes on along the minus strand of JAKFHU010001436.1, from coordinate 4,056,465 downwards.
TGTCTTTCCTAAGTTTTCTACAATTAACCTGCATTATTTGGATAACTAGTACATTTTCTTAACATTTCAAAATAAAATGATCCATGTAAAAAACAAGAAGTCAATAAAAAGCACACTTCAGTGCCTACAATACCAATGACAGTGTGGTACAGTGATAAGAGCACAGATCCTGCAGCCAGCCTGGCCTGGATTCATCTCATCTAGATTCTGCTACCTCAGGCAGGTCATTTAACATCTCCAGATTCTGCATCTATAAATTGCTCCGAGGATTAGCAAACATGTAAATCACCCAACACACAGTCTCTGTCACGTATTATACACTTAGCAAAAGGTTAATCCTTACTGTTATTGTTGTTGTAAATGCCAAAAAAATTGGCCTCAAGACCAGAAACAGATTTGTGTTGCTGAGAAGAAACTTGGATTAATTGTTAAGAAGTTTTTGTGTGTAATGTATCATCTTGCCAAATATCGAAGGTGTACATTTAGTCCGTGGTTTCAGCAAAAGAAAACTCCTTATCAAAATTTGTTACATGTTTGAATTATGTACTTGTAGAGCATGTGCTCTTCTAGAGGGCTAAAGGGGTAACTTTTTCAACTTGGGTCGTTTTAGGTCCTAAGCATGGTATTTTGTACATAATAGTTGACGAGTAAGCAGTGAATGGAGTGGAATTAGGATTGCTTGCTTGGACTCTCCTCTGGTTAGACTTTTGTTGCTGAATGCACTTCACTGTGTGGCCTGTGATCACTAAAGTCCTGATTGCTAGAAATCACTTAAGAAGATAAAGATCAATCAGGCTTTCCTAAATTTTACCTTAAGGAATTAGAGATAGAGAGTTCTACAAATAAAAGGCACCTTCCTTCTGTATCAGCTTTTATAGGACCTTTTGTGGCTATTATATGATGAGTTGTTATTTATTGATATTTATTAATGTTATGAGTTGACTGTGTGCTAGGCACTGTGCTATTAAGTCCGTAAGGATTATCTTCTTTAATGTGACAACTCTGTGAGGTAGGTATTGTTATTATTCCTTCTTATAGACGATGATCCTAGGACTTAGCCAAGGTCACATGAATAGTAAATTCATCTGGGCGCTTGAACTTGATTCTATTTGATGTCAAAATCTATGCTCTTAAGCACTTTGCCATTCTACTTCCCCATTCCTTCCAATCAACAAGATTCTTTTTAAGTTGGTGTTTCAGTGTGCCCCATTTGTTGCTATATATTTTATGGATTTGACTTAAATCCTTTTCTTTAATAGTGATGCCACGAGAAGCCTGGTTTTAAATAACTGTATAGAACGTTCTTGAAAAGTCTGCTTTCCTTCAACTGAATTTTGGTTCTAAAGCTATATTATTGAATGGTTATTTGTATACTTAGAACACCTTAGGACAATAATCCTATTTGAGTTTTTAAGTGTTTGAAGGCAGGGGTTGTGTTTTACTTCCCTTTGTATCCCACGCCCATAGCAGGTGGTCAGTAAACATTGAATTGAATTACATGTCTCCATTGATCATATTAGAAAACAAACAAAAATGATCATTTTCTACTAATCTGTAAATTACTCTCAGCAAATGAATAAGCAATTCAGTCTCAACCCTTAGCTCTACTGCTATCTAGGTTTCTAGGCACAAAGGTATAGCAGCCGCAGGCTCCCTCAGCTGTGCTGTGTTGTCGTGGTTAAGAACGGACGTTGCCAATGGTATGTACGTGTGAGTGTGCACACGTGGGTGCGGCTGTGCCCGGAAGAAACCACTGTCACCCACTTGCGTTTCCACTTGCTTTCTTCCTTTTTTAAATCACTTTACAATTACTCCTCTTTTCCTTTTAATTTCCCTTGTTATTTTATACGAAGTCTTAATGAAATTCTCTTTTTAAAAATTTATTTATTTTTTTAATTGAAAAATAAAAGTTATGTATATTTATGATGTACATAGGATGTTTTGAAATATGTATACATGTGGGATGTTATACAAGCTAATTAACATATGTATCACATCACATGCTTTTTGTGGCAATAGTACTTCAAATTTATACTCTCAGCCATTCTCAAGTATACAATACATTGTTATTAACTGTAGTCACCATGTTTTACAGTAGATCTCTTGAACTAATTCCTTCTATCTACATATTTGCTTTCTTAATGTCGTATCACCTTGGACTCACCCTGGGAATGGCTATGCACATAAACGTCCCCTATTGTGTGGTAGCCAAAACAGTAAACAGTTGGATGAAAAAAAAGCCCATTTGGATTCCTAGCACCACCACACACGAGCTATGTGACCTTGAGCACATAGCTTACCCTCTCAGCAGCTCAGTTTCTACAAGATGGGGCTGGTAATATTGATCTCAGAGTGTTGCAAAGAAGGGGAAATGAATGCAGGGTGTGTGTTTGTACAGAGCCCTTAGCACGTGGTACGTGTTCAGTAAAATCGTGGAACTCTGAAAGAAAACTTATTTTTTGTGAACCCACTGCTTTTCCTTAAGAAGTTTCATGATTGTACTTTGAATAAATTTAAAGAACACTGAAACACAGATACATGATTTAAAAACTAAGAATGGTAAAAGGCAATCGCAGGCCTTTGGGGGAGTATCTGCTCCTGAGTGATGTTAGAAAAAACTTCAGCATCCTGGAATTCAAACAGCATTCTTCAAGCAGTTCAACCTGCACTGATTTGAGGAACATTTTTGTTTGCATAAGTAAAACACTAAAAATGTTATTGAGCTATTCGATGGAGGAGATGTATACCTGGTAATGTAAGACTGTGTTTTCATGCAGTTTTTATTCAAGGCAAAACATAAACCAGCGAAATGAAAACAGAAAGTGATAAGTAACATGGCTATATTTTCCATGAACATATGGTAGATGTTTAAAATGAGGTATGTCAGCTATTAATTCCCCAGGTGCTTGCCTTAGCCTTGATAATAAGGTTGTTCTATGAAGGGATTTCCCATCTCTTGATATTTTGATCTTTGGGAAAATATAAGACTGACTGTTCTCTCCTTGACCCATGTTAGCAGGCATATTAAGAAAGCATTTTGCCCTGATTGGCACACAGAGGTTTCAAGAACAATTCTGATGGGTGTGTCTTTCCTACACTCAGTTATTTTCTCACCCCAAAACCCCAGGAAAGCCAGAGACTAGGGAAAGCCTGTTTCGTTCAGTCATGGTGATTTAACAGGAGGACCTGGTTCCTCGTGCCATGTCCATCTGATCCTGCCTTTAGCTTATGGGTGATGTTAACCCATGTAAGTCAAAGCCGCAAACTTAAACATCCAGGAATTATAAGGTGGGGTGAGGGTCAGCCCTAAAGGACAAGATCTTATTTCAGCATGATCAAATGACTTCTACTTGGGAAATTGCCTTTTTTGCTTCTGTTTTTCATATTTAAATGTTAACTTGGCATGTCATAGCTCTCTAATAATTTAGGAATTTGAGAGAATATGGGGAATCATTGAAATATTGATAAATGTAAAATGATTGAATTTTCAGAATATTAACAATTTGATTTTTGGGGTGTGAACAAAAACGTTACAAATGAAATGGCTGGACTTATTGACCCTACTCAAGTCAACTTCTGTGGCTTGGTGGAAAGGAAACACAAAGCAAATGAAATGTGTATTAGCTTGAAATATGAGCACTTAGAATTCTGAAATCCATTTTTTAATTTCAATATGATGTTTGGAGTTTTCAAATATAAAATTTTAGATTCAATATCAGCCCTGATGTAGAATTTTCTAAAATAATGAAGAGCATGCATTTCACAATACAAAATAACCAGACAAGAATTCATCTTTACCTGAAATTTTGGTGACACTCTTCAAACTTCTAGGAAATGGAAATCTGACTGATTTTTATTAAGGTGATTTCAAAGGCAAAGGTAAAAACTGCTCTCAGGGCATGATATCTGGAAAACGATGAGGGGAAAATTGATCTGAGATATTACTGAATTAAGTGCTTAGAAGTATGTAATTATAAATTCTAGCAGGTATCCATAGACAACAAGGCATATATCATCTCTAAGCATCAAAAGGTCAATTTTAGAAATCAGTGGATTTATATATCTCACAGACATTTCAGATGGAGTATTAGTGTTTTTTTAATGATAAGAAAACAATGCAGTGGATTTATGTATCTCACAAACATTTCAAATGGAGTACTAATGTTTTGTTAATAACGAGAAAACAATGTCGTTAGTTTTTAGGTTTTTTAAAACTCAAAGTACAGTTATAGTTCTTTAGTGTTAATGTTTTAACTTCTTATTAAACATCATCACTCCAATCATCCTCTTCATATTAAAGAGAATACATGTTTATTATGTACAAAGCACCAAACCTGGTTCTTCTAATTATAGATTATATTTCACACAGCAATTGGATACTTTAAAATAGGTGGATGTTTTGGGTTTACTCATTCAAGGGGCTTTTTTAAAAAAAATATTTTCTAACACCAAAGTTCCAGGCTCTTTAGTCTATAGTTTTATACCTACTTTCCTTTCCCACATTTTAAGAACGCAGATCGAAGCCTTGAAAAGGCAGCAGTGGCCAAATACAAATTATTGTGTTTAATCACAGAACATCTTTAACTGTTTCCTCATCAGACATTTTGAAACAGAGATCTTGCTACTGGGGCAAGAAGTGGTGTGCCAGTGTTGCACCAGATAGTAGAAGCCCTTGAAAAAGTCCTTATATGACCTGACCTCTTTGCAAAACTCTGTGTCTATATCCTCAAGCTTAGTGGAATCTTTTTTATGCTTTCTATTTGTAAATTCTCTACAGCTTATAAGGCACGATCCTGTCATTTCCTTATTTAATCATCCCAGTGACCTATAAGGTAGGTATTATTGTCCTATTTTATAGATGAGCAAACTGAGGCTCAGAGAGATCCGGTGACTTTCCAATGGCCAAGTGAAAAGCTGAGTCTTTTTTCTACAGCTATATTGGTATATATTGGCAAGTACAAGGTATATGTGCAGATACAGACTACTTCTAATACATACTTAAGGGATTTGAAAGATAGTTTTTGTCAACCCAGTACAAAGAAATCTTTTCTTAGTACTAGGCAGTAGAGGCAGTTTCAACAGATTTGTAGATTTGTAGATATGGGAAATTGGTTTCAAAATCAGGAGTCAGGGAATTGCTTCATTGTTTTTGATACACAGAAAAACATAGCTCTAAAAACTGTCTACAACTGAGTCCTCTAAATTCTGCTTTAAAAAAAAAGAGAGTTGTTACATACTTGAATCTTAAACCCTAGTAAAATTAAGGACATTTAGAAAACAGGAGAAATGGTAGTAGTGAGCAATGTCCCTAGAACTTTAAATGATATGGGAATACATCATTGAAAGAAGGAAAGAACAGGAAAATAAAAACTTTTAAAAGGCACAGAACAAATAAATGAATTTTTAAAAACAGTTATTATCATGAAAGCACAGTTCTTTAAGGGTGACCACTGCTTGGTTACTTATTACAAATGTGGAGAAAAATTAATATGCTTCTGTATTTGAAAACCTAGTAAGTGGATAATATCCTTCTATGAGGTTTTTTGTTTGTTTGTTTGTTTTAAGAGGTTTAACTTCTGAGTCAGCTTGGCTAGGGAAGACAGCCATGTACAACCAAAAGATGTAGCACATGTGCTCCTGTGCCATTTATTAAGGATCCTATGAGTTGTACGAGTACTATTTGATGATCCTGTCCCACTTGTTCAGCTAGGCCTCACCAACCACAATTGAATCATTCAGTCCTATCCATTGAGCAGTGCCTGTATTGATACAGCCTCTGATTTATTACTTAATTTCAAGCTGCTTAGAAGTGACTTGAGGTTATTTTTGTTAGCTTTTTTTAAGAACCTTAATTCTACCTTGACATTCATTTACTCACTCATTCATTCCACAAATCTTTATTAAGTATTTCGTATGAGAACCATCTTCTGTGCTAGGCACTGGAGATATAGTGGTGGATAAAACGACTAATGCAGCTGCTGCTCTTGTGGTGTTTATAACCTGGTAAAAGGACACCTGGGGTAAGTGCCCAAAAGAAAATCACAGGGAGCTTTGAAAGTTTGTATTAAGAGAGAATTGACCTGATTGGAAAAGTCAGCATCAATTAATTTGAGATCTGAGGCAGGAAAATGTGGGCATTGGGGTCTGTGAGATGAGGTGTAAGGGAAAAGACCAGGAACAGCATGTGCAGAGGCCCTGTGGCAGGAGGAAGCATGGTCAGGTTGTGGAAATGAAAGGGCAATGTAGATGAAGGGGAGAGAGCAATATTGACAACGGTGTAACATGACTCTGGAGGCTTCCACCCAAATCATCTGGTGCCTTGGAGGCCATGGTAAACATCTGGTCTTTAGCCTGAAAGTAACAGAAAGCCACGGAAGCATGTCCAGCAGTAGAGTGACAAGATCACATTGGTCCTTTGCAACGATCACTCTGGCTTCAGTGTGGAGAACAGATTAAAGGAGGGCTGAAGTTAATGCCTACAGACTAGTAAGGGTCTGTCTTTTTAGTTTAAACTCACTCCTTTTAGTTATACTTTACCTCTTAATGTCCGTTCTCTTCCTAATATATCTTGTCGTAACTTTTTTGTGCTACTGAAATGAACAGAAGTTTTTCTTTTTTAAAACTTCTTATTGACACCATAACAGAACATCATAAAAAATTGTTGCCACCTGAAAAAAACCATATTCTCATTATCTCAATACAATTAGTTTTATGTTCAGACTTTTTTACTGCTTCTACATGGTCTTCATATTGGTATTGCAATGTCTTTATCATACCCATTGAGATGTATTAAAATCTACTGACCTGTTGCTCCACACTTGGACATTTAAGTAAGAAGTTCTAACTGAGGATGACAAGACAGTGAAATGCTGTCCAAATATGTTCTTTTTCACTTTGCAGCAATAGAAGCTAAGTTGGGAGAGCATATTCTGCCACTCTCAACCCCAATCATGTGAAAATACCCCTTTATGAAGAATGTAAAGCCTCTGAAGTATTTGTATTAAGAGTAATGCATGTTGCTTAGGCTGTTAAAGAAATATTGATTTCTGACCCTTAACTGGAATACTTAGCTTTCATTTTTCTTCTTTTTACATAAATTGTGTTTATTGTGTTCCCCTCAGGGAGAACTTAAAAGCATTTTGTGTTATGAAGGCTCCGTTCTAGGATCTTACTGCTTTTGAGATGAATAAGTGGAACGCTTGCTATCACTGGAACAGACCTATTTTTTTCTATGTAACAAGGCATACAAGTAATACAGGGCTGGATTTGGCCCCAAAACTTTGGAAGTTCCAAGCCAGTTTCTTACGGCCAAATTTAGCTTCCAACTTTCAGCTGATGAGGAGCTTTGGCATATAGGCAATCTAATTTTTGTTCGGCAGAAATCTCCTTGGATGTTTTTAATATAATTTTAAAATTTGTATTATCAGGTGATGCTGAAGCATTTCTCAGAAATCGGCTGTAAATACTTGCTCAGAAAACATTATGCCTTAAAGGTACTTTATACCAGCCTTCAAGGTATTAGAATGAAATGGGTTGGCACCAAAACATTTCAATATGCTGTAGGAAATGAAATATGGCCAAACAGGTTTTTATGTTCTGATTATTCCTTTTTCCTGTTATTAGCCAGAGGCAAGTAAATCAACTTTACATCCCCCACCCCACCCCCACCACCATTTTATTTTTATCAACCCCTTAGGAAGTTTCAGAGTTTCTTTTGCCTATTGTTTGAACACATATAATGGGCAGATTAAAACTTCTGAATGTTTCTTATCTATTTATCTGTTGATGAGATGTTGCTTTAAACACATTTAATATTACTAATGAATTTAATTACACATACTGTAGTTGAATTAACACATTTTCTATTATCTGCTCTAATGTGACACAGTGCCCTCCCACAGCCATCTTAACCTAAAGCTTTAATTGCTTTCCCCTAAGCCTCAGCTCATGTTTGATTTATCTGATTTCTTTGTATAAAGATTCTCTAGTTTACGATGTGTACACAAGTCATTAAATTGGTGTTGATGTTTATGCAGTGAACTTGCCAACTGGTTACAGCAGACATCCCTTTATGAATTTATGATGGAGCAATAAAGACAAGTGTCAGAAGCCCCTTGTCGGGAGGGGAATCACTTCCCTTGTGCTGTGTTGGGGACAGTAATGTGGACACTTCCACTAATTTGTATAGCAAAGGATGATGTTGAAATCCAGATTTTTCACATTGTGGGCACTGTCTAATTTCCTGCAGTGTGTGTGCATGTATGTGTGTGTGAGAGAGACACACAAATGCTACAATGTTTGCACTTTGAAACAAAACTATATTATATTTGAGAATTTTAACCAGGGACTCATTCTTTGTAAACATGACTGGATATATATCTAGGTTATTAGAGAGTCAGTGTCAATAATCTAAAATTATCCAGCTATAACAAGTAAGTGAAATATTTGAAGATGAGGGCCCTATATTGTTTTCTTATATCTGTACTTTTTTTGAAAAAATGGGCCAAAAAAGACAAATATTGTTCTGGAGTATTAAGTCATAAATAGCTGAAATTTACATTTTTTTATTGTGGGACGATCTTCAAAGATTATAATGGTGAATTTGATTTACTAACAAGGAGCAGACACAAGTCTTCCTAACCGAGAACACAAACATGCTAACTTAAAAATAGCTGTGTATGTGATGTATTAATGCTTCCTCCTGTGTACACACACTGGTTTGGTGATCTTTGCCCTTTTTACTTCTCATTAATATCTGAAATCAGAAGTCAAAAAAGTTGGTCCTTAATTTTTAACATACACCACAGAGGATTTATTTCTAAGTATTACCAAATGGTCCTGTGTATGTGTAAGTTTGCTTTCATATAAATAATACCTACAAATAACCAAAGAATTAAGGTAAAATGTAAGAGCTCAGAAACATAGGAAGAGTGAGCCAAATAGGGAAAAAACACTTTCATTTTTGAAGAAAAGGATGGACGAGCAGGGAGGTGGAGAGAAGGAAGGAAGGAAGGTGTTCCAGATGGTTTTGAAATTTGTGCAGTAGAGGAGAAGATTCTCAAATGTCATGTGGTTTTCTGAAGAGACAAAAACAGGACTTTGATGTTGATGACAGAGTAGATAAACTGGAAGTGAGATAGTGAAATTCATTTTTATCTACATTTCCTCTCAATTCTCACCCTTTTTGCGAGCTCTTTTTCTCCATCCTGAGAAAATTCAGACAATTAAATGTAGTTAAGCGTGCAGACTAAGAGAAGAAATACAACAATGTCTAATTAGCAAGGTTGTGGCTGATGATGAGGACTTTAAATATTTGCTACCACTTACAAATGAAAATGACTGAAACAACATAGATATTCTTAAATGCTTTCAGCAAAAAATTAAAATAAACAAAAAGAGTAAATTATGGCTAGTTTACATTTCAATATGAGAAAGCAAATTGAAGAGGGCTGGTTTTGATCTACAGCAATCACCTGTTCAGTCAATATGTTTCTACTGAGACCCTCCACTATAAAGCTTCGAGTTAGCCACATGCAGAACAAAGAGACGTGTGAAATATGGTTCCTTTTGTTAAGGACCTTACTGTCTTACCCCCAGTATCTATAAAGCATATCTCTCCTACATGAATAATATAAATGCGGTATGATCCAGATGTCAGCTGATTCCTTTGACTGCACAAGTGAATCTCTTTTAAACCAACACAAACTTGGTATAAATTTCAGCCCCTTCATCAGGTTCCTCAAGAAATCCAATCATATCTAGGATTTTGTGAATTCTCTAGTTTTACCGAAGGTTTTTAGTATCATGGGGAATGTCACATTATATAGCATACATATCACTTGAAAAATTCCCTTTATCCCATCTCTTCCCAGGCCTCCCGTCTAACCTTAATCACCTTCCACCTCTTCTCCTAGGCAGCTCTCAATATAGCTTTTCAACCATTTAGGCTGAGTATCTTCCTGCTTTGACGAGAAACTTGTCTGCCGCTAGAAGCACAGTCCTGGAAGATTTATTTCAACCCCTGTTTTTCAACCCCTAAGTTTGTCAAAGATCCTTTTCAATAGAACTGCTTCTTCCTACAAAGAAATTCCTAACCTGTATCAAAAAAAATTAAAATTTCTCCATATGATTTTTAGATGTACAGAGAAAGGAAGAATCACTTCAAAGTAATGATCAAGGAAGCTTGACCTTGAAGAATGGCATATTGATAAGAACAGGATTTATTATGCTGCTTCAACAAATAGCACCAAAAATCTCAGTGGCATAACACAAGAAGAGTTTATTTCTTGGGCACACAAAATCAGTAGTGAGTTGAGGCCACTCTCCAAGGCAGCTATTCCTCCATATGCAAGCTCAGCATGTAGGGTTTCTTCCACCTTGTAGCACCTCCAGCTTAACAAGTAGCTCCATGATTACAGCAGCAAGAGAGAGGGCCAGGGGAGTTCATAGCAGCAGGTGAATGCTTCAGCCCCCAAATAGCACACACACCCTCAACCACAGGCATTTATTTGTCTAGGAACCAGTCAAGTGGTCCTGCCTAGTTCATGGGGAGGAGAGCTGTGGAGGGGCTGGGAAACATAGTCTTCTATGTGTATAAAAGGAGGAGAAATAATGGTGAGCATTTGAATATCTGCAAGATGGGAGGTGTTTTGATGGCAATGATAAAAGAATAAAATGGACAAAGAAGCCAGTGTGGTTTGGTTAGGATTTTACATTTGTGTTGCAGTGTAGTGGGATATAAATTTGGAAAGATAGTTTGGGCCCATATTGTGAAAGGCCTTAGAATGTAGGCCAAGAATCTGTTTTATTGGTGACATGGAGCTGTACAAGTTTGGGGAAGTGTATGAACCATTCATTGGGTGTCTTGTGCAGTTGCTGGTGGTGATTGCTGGGACTGAATTGTCAATTTAGAGGTATAAGATCAATTAAAGATTTTCTTCCAAATCAGCTTAGTATGAGGAACCATCTACCTTCTGGTGTTCTTGGGGAAAACGCAGAGGACACTGTCCTAATTCATCTCCCTGAGTACACATGCCCCAGCTGAAGATTCTTTTTGCATCCTCTCTCGCTTTATTCAACCAAAATGCCTTTAAAAAACCATCACTTTTAAGACCCACTAACAGATAAATAAGATGTTGAAGAACCACACATCACAGAAAACATTTGTATTTAGAAACACTGGTGATATTCCTGAGCATTTAAAAGGTGTTAGGATATCTGTTAGAAAGCAGGTTTGTTAGGATGACAGGATTGATATAGAAAACTCCAGTTACATGGCAGAGCAATGGAAACCATGAATGACTCTGATTTATGACTATATTTACCCAGTATGAATAAATAAATAGCTGCTATTTATTATATGCTTAATTACTATGTGCCAGACACCATGTTAGTATTTAAATCTTTTAACATGACCCACCAGCCCAGAATGGCCTGGCACTGGCACCAGCCCCCATCCTTCTACTCAGACCCCTTCACTCTGGGCAGTAGGGCTCTGGGCTCCTTGCCTCGGGGCTTCTTGCCATTCCTGCTTCCTAGCTGGCTCTGACTTCACTCAAGTCTCTGCTCAAATGTCACCTTCTCAAAATGTTCTCCCTGGCCACCCTACGTAAAAGAACAGCATCCCCAGTCACTTTCTATATCCATACAGTGCCTTATTTTTCTTCATAAAATTTGTCACCACTAGACAAATTAAATATTTTTAAATTTACTGCCTACATCTCTCACCAAAATATAAGTTCCATGAGGTTAGGGATTTGTCTCTTCTGTGACAGTGCCAGGCACTCAATAACTATTTGTTCAATTAATAAATAACTTATTTTAACCTCATAAGACCCCTACGAAGTAGGCACCATTATCTTTCCTATTTTATAAATTAAAAACCCAAGTCCTAGGGTGATTCAGTAGCCTCTTGAGGGTTTCACAATTAGTAATCTGCAGAGCCAAGGATAAAAGCCAGGACTGTCTGATTGCAGAGCCCCTACTTTTAGCCACAATACTCTTCTGACGATGCTATACTAAAATCATGGTGATTGAAGGTTGGTGTAAAAATTATTCCTTGAGAATCCAGACATTAGATGTTTATGCTTGAGCCCTTTCTCAGAAATTAATATATATTAATTGAAAACATGATAAATATTTCTATATGCATAAGAAAGTGAACTGACTTTCCCTCACAGTCCCCTATAAAAGGTGTCTTGTGGAGCTAATAGATGGTGATCTTGAAGAGCGAATTTGCTCACATGGGCCAAATGTTTCCTCCTGCAGAGTGGGCTGCTTCCCAAAGAATTAGCCCTCCTCAAAATGAATTATTAACCCCAGAGTCCTGGCCAAATTCCCACTTGGATAGCCTAGGAACTGTTCAAAACTTGGAATCTATTGAAATTAGCCTGGCTCGATTGCAGTTTGTGCATTAATCGTGATATAATAGAGTTTCTCCAGAGATTTGAGCATATATTTTTCTAAAATGTATAAGCTCACTTTGTCTCTTAGGTTTTTTTTTTTTTTTTTTTTACTTTTTCTTTCCCTCCTGAGATACGGCCTAAATTTTCTTTATAAGTTTTTGGTTTTGTTTTTTAATTTCCCTGAATAAATGACTGTGAGTTCCTTTTTCTCTTGGACTTGCCAAACCTTTTTCTCACTTGAATGACTAGTTAGTCTCCTGGTCATTATCACAGCATGCTGCAGACATTAGCCACAGAAGTTTCCAGATCCCCAACTCTCTTGCACAAGCATAACGTGGGTTAGGGACAAGGTTCACGCAATGAAATTTTTCTAATTTTTCCTTTCAAGTTCCTTCAAGGAGCTTAAGTTCTATTGGGAGGCACGTATATATTTTAAAGTTTAAGTTAATTGACCTAATGGTGGAACTATTCAGGACTCCCATATTCATTCTAAAATTATGGCTATTAATTTCTTCAGGCAGTTTTGTTAAATGTTTTAAGCCACTTGTCTGGGCTGTGAGCAAGCATTATAATGTCACTTGCATTAAGGAGGGACAGAGAGGTATGAGTATAAACTACTAAATCTTAGGTAAAACTAAAACAAATACCTTAGAAATCCATTGTCTCGCATGGTTTTGATGGCAACTGTAGACCTATATGATTACTCAAATCTTGCCAACATCACATGATTATTTTATTCTGTAAGTTAGCTGTGCTTGCCTTGAGTTAGTATAATCAAATCTTCAATGTAATGGATTATATTATAACAGGTAACATCAACAATGTTTTCATATCCTAAGCTCTCTCTCTAATTTATGTGAAGAATAATAAAGATTTTGTTAAATGGCAAAAAATTATTCCTAGGAAATAGTTAGCTTCATAGATTTTCAGCATAGGGAAAGAAATTAAGAACTCATAGCTTATGTCTTTGCATTTAATTCTGCCTGGATCACAAACCAGTGCTAAGTCACAAATGCTTCCTGCATTCAGCTCTTTACCTTTATCAAGTGACATGAGACAATGGATATGAACCACGTGCACTTAGAACTTCAGCAGCTAATATTAGAAAAATGCTTTGAAAATGACAGATGGAAAGAGCTATAAATGCAATTGTTAATGGATTTATGTGCTCACTCTCTCTCCTTCCAACCTATTTCTACCAGTATTTTCCAAAAAATTTCCCAGAGCTCCACCTGAAGTATGACCTGATGACACCATAGCACATGTGTTTCCTGAGTTGTTTGAGTGTTTCCAAAATGTATCTACACTTTAAATTCTCATGTTTATCCACTAGGGTATTAAATTGTGGAAAGTGTTACTGCCTTGGAGTGACAGTCATATACTTCTGCCTAGACTATTGTGATAAGTTCTGTGGGGCTTTCTACAGGTTTTTCCCCCTCCTTCTGAGTCAATATGGGCTAATAGAAATATATAATTCCTCATGGAAAAAATCCATTCAGATTTCTAATAGTATAAATAAATTGATAGGAAGTATGCTTGCTTTTAAATCCATAACATGCAGAAATTTCCCCTCCCGTTGTCATCAGCCTCCTCCCAACTAGGTGATTCTAACTACTAATGTGAGAAGGCAAATGCCTAAGACTGGTAATTCCCCTGCTTCCCTTGTGCACTTAAAATGAGATATTCCATGCTTCAGTCTCAGGTCAAACACTGAAAAATACTCATTCTCTTACCAAATATTTATTAAACTATACTGCTCTCCTAGATATTTTTCTAGAAGCTGGGCATACAGCAGCAAACAAAATGCCGAAGTGAAAATGCAAGTGCTTATTAATAAATACACCAGAATGTTTCCTTTGGCATTTCTTGTAAAGAACTAGATTTGTTCACAAAGATCTTAGAAAAGCATTAATCCACTGGGGGTATTAATTGCTTTGCAAAAATGTTATTTATCTTATAAAAGGACTCACTTTAGCAAATAGCATACTCCCTTAGTAATTCAACTTACAATATTTCAATTTGCATTTACTTATGTAGAGCACAGTCCAAGTTGAAGTTCACTTGCTGACAGGTTTTAGGCTTACTATAAATCGTTTCCCAAATGTCCAAGGATTTAAAGAAAGTAATATCTCCAGAGAGTGCGGGTCTAGGTTCTATAACATCTTTAGCATTCCGTTCACTTAAAATGAAAAGGAAAAATGTGTTCAGGAACTTAAGGAAGAGAAAAGAGAGCCTAACTAGTCAAATGCCAAAATGCCAATTCCAGTCCGTGTTTCTACATTGCTCTTGTCACCTGGCTTGTTAAATATCTAGCCCAAGATGTGGCAGCTATCCATCAACGTTTGTAGAACTGTGCAAATATTACTATGATAAAATGCACATAGGCTTATTCATTCCTTTTAACAGTGTATTCCCAGGCCATTTCAAAATTGGCTGGTTAGGTTGGAAAAAAGGTGAAGGCCTTATAAAGTAGTGGTTTATACATTTCTTCCTTAATTTCCTGTTTGTGCTGTACACTGTATGAAAATTTTACATGTTCAAATACCTGAACTGAAACGCCCTTCCTTTAGTTTCCTCCAGGTCTGACTTGATACTAAGTGGATACTGATTGCCAGCTGAGACTGTCTAAAGAAGGAGAGTTTGTCAATATAGTTTCCTCAATATCCAGATTAAATTCAAGTCACAGTTATATGTGGGGAGTTAGATCATGAGCTGGGTTGTGACTTTTATCCACACTTTGGCCTCTTTGAGATAATTTTTTGTTTCTCCTATTTACCTCTCGCTGAAAATTGCTCTGTCTTACCTCCTGTAAGAAAATGTCCTCATTTAGATAAAGCTTAATCAGTACTTCTGTGGTATATATTTAATACATATGAATAGTATCTTGGATTTGCCTAAATGTTTTTCTGCTACAGTCTTTCTTCCTTTAGAGTCTAAAGGCCATTTCTGGCTTACTTCTTGCCATGTGGAAATCCTTAAGTGTTTTGGTAAGTTAGAGAACTAAACCTACTAAGCTTATGTTGTGTGAGGGTATATTTCCAATTACCCAAATAGGAGTATTTAAATTATTTAAGTATTTTAATGGTGTATATGATTCAGTCAGTAATACATAAGTAGCTAAAATACCTTCAAACTTTTCTTCAAACTACAGTTGGTCCTTTGTATTGGTGGGTTCCACATCCAGGGATTCAACCAACTACAGATTGAAAATATTCAAAAATAAAAACAATAAAAAATAATAATACAACAATAAAAATAATATAAATTAAAACAATACAATATTACAAGTATTTACATAGCATTTACATTGCACGAGGTATTATAAGTAAAGTAAACATGATTTAAATTATACAGGAGGATGGGCATAGGTCAAATGCAAATACTGCACCGTTTTATATCAAGGACATGGACATCCTCCAATTTGGTATCTGAGGGTGTCCTGGAACCAATCCCCAACAGATACCAAGGGACAACTGTACCTTATTTCAGATGAAAACCTCATCATTCTCCTATGGTCAAGTAGTCAATTCACGTTGCTCTGAAATATTAGTACTCTTTGCATTAATACTAAATATGAGTCACATTTAAGCTCATCTGCTAAAGACACAATATACCAGGTATCGGAAATACTAGAAGGCTTTGCCCATTACACAGAAAAACCATTTATTTAACAGGCACCAATGATCAGAATGGATGCTCAACTAATTAAAGCAGATGTTGGCCATACTGGTTCATACCCTTTGAATTTAGCTACATTAAAGGTTTGTCTTTTGCAAATTTGGTTTTTATGGAGACAGCCATCTTCAAGCCTTCTTAAGTCTTTGTAAGAAATATTTTCATGCAAAAATAGAATTATTTGTTTCTAAGAATGTAGAGATATACTACTAATTTCTAATATACAAATTAGGAGGAATAAGAGGTAGCTATTGTTTTCTATAAAATCTTACTACTTAAATGGATTGAAAAATATGGCCAGTATAGTAACTTTGTATATTCATATTTTAAATGTGTCCCTCATTATTCCTATTTCTTTTGTCCAAGTTGATGAGCAGACACAAACATAGTGGAGAGGTAATTAGAAGACTACTTTCTGCTGAGGTCAACTTGGCTACACAAGCTAAGAGCCCTTTCCAAATATTTTCTGATTTGCTGTCCAAATGAGGAAGAAAATAGCCACATCTTACTATTTAAGTAAGCTATAAACATATATTATCATATAACTTTATTTTATGCCAAAACTACTTTAAATTTTTGTGTCTGTATTTTCTTTAAGTCCATAAATTTCCAATTTATTTGGATTTACTCAGCGTAGCATTCAATTATGGTGGTAAAGGGTTAAATACTATCAAATGATTTGATATTTTAATATCTAATTACTTTTATCTTGAATGAGTGAATCTTTAGTCAATAGATATCCAGAGTCATGAAGATGTATATATATTCATTTTGTTTGGTTATGACATAAATTAGTTTATTTAATTACCAGAAGAAATATATTCATAGGCATGATGAAAAGACATTTTAAAGGTACTCTATTTACTAATGAGTCGATTTTGTTGATATATAAATGGGAAACTCACAAAGTGATTTTTTTTCATCTGCTCAGAAATACTTTATATTTAAGTATTCATGTGTTCTAGAGCTTAGGTAAAACAGTAACAGGGCCTATATATGCACAAAGATAGATACTAATCAGTTGCTTTGGTCTACATACAAATTGGAAACTCACAAAGTGATTTTTTTCATATGTTCAGAAATACTTTATATTTAAAGTGTTCATGTGTTCTAGAAATTAGGTAAAATAGTAACAAGGCCTGTATATGCACAGAGATAGATTTGTGGCAATACCTTGCTCTGTCTCCATCTTGATTTAGTTTAACTTTCACTACACAGGCTGCTCTTAAAAAAGGGAAGGAAAAACAAATTGATAAGATAAAACCATAGAGAATTCCAAAATAAATACTGTCAACTGACCTTTTTTGATGGCCTGGTAAAGAGTTTTCTTATTATGATTGGTTATTATAATTGCTTAATTTACTAGTACAGTGCTTAACTAAGGTAAATACTTGAGTGATAAGCTTGTCTTATTTTGTCGTATTTTGTGAACAGACTGGTAATGATGTTTCTCACATATTTTAAAAAGTCAGATAAATTCCAAAACATTTTAGGAATATGGGACTACAGTTAAGAAAAAAGCCAAATGTTTTGAGTCCGCCTTTTTAAAAGAGTGTTCATCTACGTGTATAATTGTATCCGACACTCATTTATATGCAATAAGAAGCTCTATATATGTCAGAAAAAGAAAGATGTTCTGAACTTGTGAACCAAGTTTTTAGTACTGGTGTTTTACACCTCGGAGTTTTTGTCTTGGTGAACTTTAGAATGAAAGAATTAATTCTTATTAAGGGATTGTGTTTCATGATAGCCCCCCTGATTAAAACCATCTCTATGATATGGTGCCAAGAAATGATCAGTCACTATTAAGGTTCTCTTTTTAACCACTGCTGTCCATCACAAGAAGTCATTAGTTTATAGCTACTTCCTTCTTGTTTTTATGACTTTTTAGCTTATCATTAACCCCATTCTCTTATCCTATACTCTGAGATGAGCAAAGAAGATAATATCCACAGCATTTCCATTGCTTACTCTAGAGATAATAACCTTTTTGAAAAAAGATAACCCTCAGTTTCTTTAAACAACCCCTTCCTCTTTAAATCCATGCTAGCTTTCTCTTGTCAAACTAGACCTTCAGTGTATTCTTACGGTAAATCAGACAAAATTACTCATTGCATGGTCCATGCAAATAAAATTGGACTAAACATACTGGAATTGTTTATTATAGTTTTTAATGTTGCTTAATAATTCCTTATTATTTACCCCATATTTTTTCACCCAGACTTTTTTTTTCATGTTATTAAAGAAATGTTATAATGGACTAATTGCTAATCCTCATTTCCTTCTAACTCAGTCTCATATGGCACTGTGTCTGGACCTGTTAAAAAGGATTGTTGTCATAAGATTAGATACAAGTATCTCGGTTGTCTAGACATTATATAACTCTCTACCACATAATTCAGATCTTTGTTTTAAAGCAACCCTTTAGCCTATTTAACAAGAAGAAATTAAATGTTAATGAAACATCCCATGAACTTATTTCTTTTCCACAGCTTCTCAGTGTCACCATCTGGATTTGCCAATTTCTTCTCAGTCCTCTACCCAAAGTTTTACTCTTGTTTTAAGTAAAAACTGATTTTCATTATTTCAGGTTTGATGTGGATAAGAATTTGGTATGTTCTGCCTCTTTGTCTTCTTCCTTAAATCTCCCTTCTCCTGTACTATCTAGCTTTCACCTCAACTAACTTCCCTTTCTCTAATTTTAAAATGGTATTTTTAGGATGCAAAGAAATCACTTGTTTGCATTTTCAAACTTGATTAGTTAAACACGCATTTATTAGGAACTAGATAAATGTCAGGCAAGGAACTAGATTCTGGAAGTAAAATGTGGATAGCCAGTCTCTGCTCTCAAGGAGCATATAGTCTAATAGGGGAGATAGACAAATAAGCAAGTATTTGTAATACAGCCTCGAAGATGGGAAAAAGATAGGGTGGCATAGGAATACATAGGGTATGGGTGTTATTGAGTAACTTGCAGGATAAAATCTGGATATTGGCATCTATAATTATTAGGTAGAAATAAGATGTTCCATAAGAAGTGTTCTTTGAGATTATGAGTGTGAAATTTCTTCTCACGGGGGAAATCATGGACATCTTAAAAGAGGAGGAGGTCAACTAGGCTTGCTCAAGCCATTTTACCCCAGTAAGCTTCAGTTTTGTTAGGTGTAAAATAAGAAGTTTGAATTAGATGACCTCTAGTGTCCTTTCTAGTTCTAAAACTCTGAGTCTGTGAGTTTTTCTTTTGCAGTTCACTGAAAAATCTAAATAGACTAAACCTGTTTTGAAATCTATTTCAACAAATGACCCATAAAATAAATAAGCACAAAATTCAATTTTTTGGAAAAGTGGTCTGGCTGTAGAACTGAGTGGCCACATAAAATATTAATTTGGTCATAGTGTGGAAATGTGAAATGATTGTTAAATGAGTCAAGGCCTTATTTGTGGCTTTTGGTTCATTTAGTAAGATTACCCATTAGCCATGTAGGCAGCATAACATGCATGGCCAAGCAG
Source organism: Daubentonia madagascariensis (assembly GCA_023783475.1). Classification (NCBI taxonomy): domain Eukaryota; kingdom Metazoa; phylum Chordata; class Mammalia; order Primates; family Daubentoniidae; genus Daubentonia; species Daubentonia madagascariensis. The sequence continues at coordinate 4,036,876 of JAKFHU010001436.1, read as the reverse complement.
CTCATGGGAGCATCCTAACAAATGTTAAATAAAAATTATCTTTCTCTAGCCTTAGGAATGAATTCCCGTTACTTTCAAAGTAAGACCGTGCTCAGCTTTAAAGTCCCAGTCAATAGGAAAATAATTATATTCATTGTGCTTGAAATTCTGAATTTTATCTGCAAATGTTTTCTAATATGTTTTTCTAATATATTTTTATGGCTTTTTGGAAGTTCAGAGGTAAAATGAGTATTGTTGGTATCTGACCATCGCTTAATTCCATCACTCCTATTCATATAAACTCCCTCTGTACTGTTAGAATGTGTATACATAATGTTTCCCTTTGCAGATACAAAAAGTGTTGCTCCTTATCCTAAGACACTTTTCTCCTTTCAGTAATTAACTCGGGTATCTTAAAAAAATTCCTTCTCCATTTTTCTATTTCATCTATATCTTAATAATAATAAATTTAATAACAGTTCTTAAAATCTCTGTATAATAATCTGTCAGGCTTATTCAGTGTTCCTTTATCTTATCTGCAGAAGAAAGTGTACTTTTCTCTTTGCTCTTTTTAATGAGGCCTTCCCACTGTGGCTCTAAGTATCAAGCAAACGTGTTAATCTCTTAGGATCTGGCTACTATTAAAATCTCTCAAACCTTTTCTGAATTTTAAAGGATGTGATTATTATAATTCAATCTATTTACTTCCATGTAAACTCAAATGGAAATGAATCTTCCTGAAATAGTCACATTTTCTTCCTCCCAAATATATATCTGGCGTCAAAAAAAAAAAAAAAAAACCTCTAATTTGAATCTGAAGTCTGTTTCCATGACACCAAACATCTGGATGAAAAGTCAAAAATTCAGTAGATGTTTTCAAATATCCAAATATTGTGTCCATAAAACAGTTAAATAATTGTCTGAATCTTTCCATATTTATCTGGGTATTTATGCATTATATATGTGGCACAGCCAGTCCTTTCTATCCGGAAACAGTACCAATTTCAGAACTAATGTAGTCAATAACAAGTATGTATTGAGCACTGTGGTAAGTGCTGTAGAAAGTTCAAGGTTAAATAATTCTTGAACTCTGCCCTCAAATAAATTGCAGTCCACTGAGGGCTATAACACAAGTGTACATATGTACATAAAGACAATATGGAGTGAATAAAAAACACAAGGGAGGAAGAGAGAACGCTGAAAGTTTGGGGTGGGAGGAGGGACTGGTTCTGGCTGGGGAGAGTTTTCCACTGTTTGGACTGACCACAGTTGATTGGTAGGGCTTGGACGTGCCAGAATGGTGGAAATGGAAGAGAATGTTGTGATCACATACCATTTGAAATACACTGTCTTTCAGCAGGTGGGTAAGGGAATTGCACTGAAATCAAATAACCCTAAATTAGCCAGATGATTGCAATAGTTTTTGTGTCATTTTGCATCATCACAGCCATTGGTTGCTGTATGTTTTTTGAGTCTCAATGTGTTTCTCAGGTATTTTGATTAGCAAATTTATGTTTATCCCCCTTAAGGGTTTCAACTTTACATATGAAACATGCTGAAATTTATTCTCTGTGGTCATTTTAAGGAACATCATCAAAATTCCACTTTATCCTTTGCTTTTCCTATTTGGATACAAATTTTTCACAATTCCATATATTGTGTATGCTTAAGCTTCTATATTCCAAATTTTGTTGGTTTTTTTTTTTTCCTTCGCTATTGAGATCACAACTCTGGTAAACTTTTTTTAAATCCCAAATTCTCAAGTTTTTGCTGTGTTTGACCAGAGTCTGTAGATATAGATTAAGGCAGAATGAGTCATTTCTTTTTTCTTCTTTTCCTTCTTCGTCTTCCTCCTCCTCTTATTCCTCATTCTTCTCCTTTTTTTTCTTTCTTTTTTTTTTAAACAATAGACAACCATTTTTAGCTGCAAGGGGAAATGAAATAAACTGAGAAAGGTCTAGATAATCTCAATTGGGCCATGTGTATTATTCAGTACTCATTTATTGGCTCAAGGGACTGAAAGGTGAAGGGTGGCTAGTTTTAGGTAAAGCTGAAACCAGGTGTAGAAGCGACGTCAGGAATCTGTTTTCCCTATCTACTGGCTCTGCTTTTGTCTGCATGAGCTTCACTCTCAGTCAGGTTCTTCTCATTTGGTGGCAGCAATGGCCATCAGCAACTCCAAGCACACATGCTACTGACTGAGTGAGTAAGCCCAGTGAAAGGAGAACACCTCTGGCAGTTCCATGACTGACTCTTATTAACCTAACTGGGCTTCCATCTTGAATGCAGCCAGCATGATGACTTGTGTTGATTGGCTAAACCTGGGTCACTTGACCACCCCTGAGCAAATCCGTAAAGTAAAATCAGGGCACTATTACCAAAAGAAAGGGGAAATGGTCCTTCAGTAAAAAACAATGTTAGAATGGGAAAGTCCTCCACTAAATGTCAGGCAAGCAGGTAGTGTGGTTATTCCAACTCTTACCAATGCCTATTTATATGACCTCTTATATATTACTTAGCCTTGTGAGCCTTCATTTCCTCGTCTACATTAATTAGGTCTCCGGTCAAGGTCTGTCTAAAAACCTTTTGACTCTAATATTTTGTGGTTCTGATCTCAAGAGCTAGAGACAAGGATAAGACATTCAAAAAATAACAGAGATTTAGATATAGCAACACAAATCAAGAAATGCATCCTGTTTCATGTGTAAGTGCTTCAGGTAGAAACAGAAGTTAGGTGGGCAGTGGAATAGCAAGGGGTTTTTACTGCATCCTGATACAGTGTTTAGAAGCTCAGACAACTTGAAAGAAATGTGTGTGTGTGTCAGAGAAAGAGAGTCAGTGAGATTCAGAATTAACTGTCACAAATCTTATTATTATATTCTCTCTAGATGTTTTATATCCCATGTACATCTTTGGTAACCTCTTTATTTTACCATTACAGGGACTGTGTCTCAGGCATAGTCTTTGTTGAAGGTGACAGAACTACTGACAAAGCTTGGACAAAAACTTGTGTCTATTTTTTTTTTCATTCTTTCTACAAATATTAAGAGACACTGAGACAGAGTAGGGAGAAATATAAAAGTTAAAAATCTCAAGGCTTTACCCTCAGAAAGTTATACTTAATAGAGATGTAAATAAGACATGACAATGAAAGCTAAAAATGATAAATACCAAGTAATGCTATGGGAATTTGATGGAAAGGAGATTACTTCCCACTACAAGGATGGGATAGGTTTAAAATATCTTTATTGTTTCTTATTTTACCTTCAAAGCTCATGAGAAGTATACATCCTATTCATAGCATAGGAATTCTTGTTTATATAATAAAAAGGTGTTAAATTAATGACCATTGAATAAATTTGACATTCCAGGAAGATGCACTTATTTATTCAGGGGTTAAGTCCTCAGCATGTCTATTTGTACGCCATTTCAGTAAGCATGGTCCTAGATCAATAAATGATATCTGCCCAATGGGTTTTCATTGTCCACATTAGGGACATTGAGAGGGTTTCACATATCAGTGGCACCATCAAAATCATGATCACCTGGATTAACTCTATAAAATATTTGTCTTGGAGGGGAGCAAGGAAAATGAAGTGGCCATCATAATGGTCAGGTTCCAAGTATTTGTTCAAACTGAGATACTGCCCAACAAGTTACTTGACCATTTGTCTAAATAGTTGTATTACGTCATCACAGAAGTGATTTGACAAACTGCATATTGTTCAGTCTGCAAAGCATTTGTCTAGTCAACTTTATAGACCAGCAAGTGAGTCAGACTCATAGAGTAGGAAAGTACCTTGAGAGGTAGAACTGATCCTGGAGATATCTTGCTTTAAAAAATATCCAGTGAGAGTTACCATAACACAAAAGTATAAAATGTTAAATAATTATGGTTTCATTAAAAAAATGGAATGTATAAACTAGTTACAATTATAATAAATTAATTATAATTTTAAAATTTGTATTAGATTTTAAAAATTGTTTGAAGCAGTATACACATAGACAATCTGGGAGTATATAAACAAAAAGTTTCCACCCTGTGCCCTAGACAACATGAGCCATTATTCAATGTGTATTTTTCCAGATGTTTTTCTTGCACTACAAGCATAGATATGTGTATATTTAATTCATTTATTTATTTATTTATTGAAAATAGATAATATATATTGTTCTACGACTTGCTTTTTTCACTCAATAATGTATGGGGACAACCTTTCATGAGACCCTCACATTTTATTTAACTATGATCCAGTTGATAGACATTTAGTTTAATTCTAATTTTTTAGCCTTCCAAATACAACCTTTTCATTCATTGTGCACTTCTAATTTATGAGGTGATTCAAAGTATCACTTAAAATTTTAAAACATCAGTATAAATCCTTTCAACATAGAATAAAGTTTATGATAAATCATTTTCAGTTTGGACATCATTGGAGAGGGGTTAATCATAAAAGAAGGTGATTATTAGGTGGTTTCACCTGCAAAACTGTCCCACTGATGTATTCTGAGGATATTGTGGATCTATTTCCATGTACCTGATAAACCAGGTTAACGCTGAAAGGGAAAAAAAAAAAAAAAGAAAAAGAAGAAGGCCTAACCAAAGTCAGTATCTTGAATAAAGATGATATCTTACTTTCAAATGAATCCTTAGGAAAAAATGATTTAAAAATATTTTCTATCTACATTAAGTCATAAGCCATAGACGTCTTATTAGCTTTTTGAACAGCTGTCAGTTGATATTCAGAGTAGAAGGATCTTTGTGATTTACTTCTTCCGTTCAACAGTGGCTTTAGAATTATTTTGAGATGTGAAAAACTTTAACCTGTGCTGGTTCTTTCTTGATGAAGGGAATCATCATCATCGTTACTATGTTACGATTTGTGCTCTGATGTGTAAGCTGAGCCACCTCTGGGCCGCTGGACCAGAGTGAGTTGGCCCCCAACAGTGAGCAGACTAAACTAGAGCTTTAGTCCAAGAATATGGAAACTGACAACAAATTATTGCTTGTGGTCTACTTCCAGTTTTCAAGTGCAAACATACCAAAGTTTATTTTAAATTTGAGCCAGTCAGACATTTAGTAATATACATCAAAGAAGAAGTGAAGGCTTCCCATGTTTATTATTTCAATATGATGTCTGTTCTAATAAAGCAGAAGAATGCATATGATAGACCATGTAGTAGAAATTCTCTAGTTCCACAGTTTGGCCTTAAATATATACATATATTTGTAAATTAATCCAAAACACATTGCCATGGTTCCAATTCCTCTGGAAGCTGATTGTTTTCCACCCCTTTTTTTAATTTTAGAAATATAGTGGCTGACTGCCAGAGCACTTTCAGATAAACAGTCCACCCTCTGTATAAAAGGGGCATGGAATCACGAATGTTCAAAAACCACAGACCGTTATTTAAATAAGTTAAAGTTATGATGGTCTTCCCTATTAATTAAAAAAAAGCCATCTGTGCAAGGTGAATTTTGGTAAGGTACCAATTTTTTTAATGATTGTAGATAGAATTTGCAACTGCTTTCATAGTGAAAGTACAGCTCAGGGATTCCCAAGATAAAATGCACTGTTTATGTAATTCTGTGGTCTTCAACTAAATTTCTAATAAAACACTGGAAAGAATTCTTGTTATTCAATCAGAGTTTACAGTCAAACTTGAAGGAATTGGCTCTCCAGTAACATTCCCTTGCTGTTCTTCTACTTTCTTAACATCCTAAACCTTTATTTCATCTAAACCTTATCTCTCTCTCTCTCTTTCTGTCTTTCACACACACACCCTATAACCCACATTTTGTCAGAACTGTCTTGGGCAAATGCATCACAACAGTGAGTAAGACTAAATACACAAAAAAGATCGAAAACTCTGTGTAAAGAAACAGTGCATTGGAAGACGTTACCAATGCAGATCTAGACTCTCTGGTGATGCATCCTTATTTTCATTTTAATTTTTGCTATTTGCAAAATTTCTTTCTGTGAGACAAATAACCTATCAACCTAAGCTCTCAAAATCTTAGCAGGGCAAAAAGTCAGAAGGTGCTACTCCCTTGAATTTGCCAGGAAAATGCCAAGATGAGAATTTTTTTATTTTTTTCGTCATTTCACCCCACCACCAGTGTTTTCAGTCAATTAGAGTTTGCACTCTAGGCCTTTTCCAGTTTGAAGCCACACCAGCGTCAGTGATGAGCAATCCTTCTTGTTTGTGCAGTCATTCATTATCTCTGTTACCAAAAGGAGAATAGAGGACAATTACATTGTTTGGACGAATCAGAGTGTTAGGAGGAGTATTTGTCATGGTGGCAGAGTGCAGCACCTGACAGGCAAGGATTGATGGCCAGGAATGAGTGTGAGTGGCCAAAGCAGCCTCATAGGATGCAAATTACTGACTGTGGATTCCAATTTATCCTGTTCATTTTTCTTGCCCGTGCTGAAGACCATTAGTGGTTTTTGAAGCAGTGAAGGGGTCATTACTAATGTGGGTAGGCTTGAAGCAGGAGGGGGAAAGGAGGGGAAAAGCCTTCTGTAATTACACAGCTTTCAGGAACAGGCTGGAGGCCCTAGCCAAAAAAGTGTCAACACCTCGCAATCAGAAAAATTTATTTTCATTTTATGCTTAACCCATATTAACTCAACATTATCATCTTTCTTTGTTAACATTTGCAGAATATTAAAAGCCTGGCTTCTATATTAATACAAATCTAGTTAACCCCTTTTGCTATACAAGGGATTTTGTTTAACCTAATGGCATTTGGGTTTGCTAATAAGTAATTGTACACATTTTGGATAATGTATGCTATTACAGAAGATGAAATACCTGAAGAATAAAATCTTAGATGATTGAACAACATTCACTTTCTCAAATGCTGGAATGATTAGAATGCTCCGAATGGAA
>JAKFHU010001436.1:3977500-4025000 GCA_023783475.1 Daubentonia madagascariensis | reverse complement strand
ATATTAAACAAAGATAGACTTTTGTAGTTTCTCAGATGCTTTTTGTAGTTCTTTGATGCCAGGGACGTAAAATTAGGGAGCCGTAGGAGGGAATGGCTTCAAATAACTGTGAAAGTTAGACATTTTGAAGGAAAGTTTTGGGTATTAACTCTCTAATATTTTCTTAGGAGACATATAAGCATTCATTGACAAAAGAGAAAAAAAAATTTTTTAATGAGGAAGTTCCTGTTTGAGTAATTCGTTGAGATGCATTTATACATCTTTGACAATAGTAATCATTGAAATATGGCAAAGTCTTAACTTTGATAATTAAAATCCCGTAAGCTAAAACTACTATGGGAAAAATCATAAGCTACGTCCATATTCTCCTGTAACTTTCCTCAATGCTATACCAGAATTACAATATTAACTTTAAAGTTCCTATCTCCAGATTAATTTTAAAAGGAAGAAATACTGTACTTTAAAAAACTCGGGTCACTGCAATAAATATAGCCTACTTGTATACCAACAAACAAAATCCACAGGGTAACTTATTGACTGAATACAGGTATACCAGGAATAAAGGATTTGCTTTCTTGAGAGAAGACTGTCTCCAGGCCTCCAGATAAAAAAGCATGAAACTTAAATTTCAAAGAACTTTCCAGTTGAAGCTGGTTCAGAGAGTTCCTTTGTATGATCGATTATATTAATATATCCTTATACACCCTCTCAAGCTGACATAAAATATCTGTGTCCTCCCTGCCCCACCTTCCCATCCAAATGGTCTCACAACAGTTATTCTAGGTCTAACAGCTTTTCATAATCAACACTTACTTTGCAGGACTTCTTCATGGAAAGCAGCAGTTTTGTTTTAGCTATTTCAATTTGGCCTCGTTGATGAATTTTTCTAGAATGTATGGGAGCTTGTTCAATTAGGACTAAAGGACTGTGCTGAGAGAAAAGAACCTGTTTCCCTTTCTAGCCCTCTTCTCTTTCCCTTTAGGAAGGCTCATTAACTGTCCAGGTGACTTGGTTTTCTTATGTGTAAAATGGAATGATGCTGAGACAAAAGGAGAATTTGTGTGTGAAAACATGTTGTAGGTTAAAAGCACTCTGAAAATAAAAAGTAGTACTGTTAGAAGATCTTCTCAGCCCTGATTAAAATATGGACAGGAACAGAGTGGTAGCCTAAGGAAAGCAATCATTTTCCTCAGGGATTCATCAGCCCAGATAGGTTTGGGTGCCCAGATGCTTTTCTTTGCTGCTTATACTTGAAGGGCAATAATAGTGTACTAGGTAAGTTTCAAGACAGAGGGTCAATTTTAGGCCTTATGTCAGTGAATCTCTAAGCCCAATTTGCAGCCTAATTAGTAGGATGCAGGGTAAGTGGTAGAAAAGGTTGCACTTTTTTACAGCAAAAAAAAGTCATTTTCAAAAGTGTGTATGTTGTCATTCCACCGCAAAGAGAGCAGACACCAGGAAATATGTTGTAATATTAGGACATCAAGAGTAATCTGGGATTTGAGTAAAATAATTTTGTAGTAAACATATGGAATAATTGGCCAGTGGTGCAAGAAATCTAAATGAGGTACAGAGACAGCTGGACACTTTTATCTCAAGAGAGAAAGGATTGAAGGATAGAGTGATAAACCAGGGAGGTGGAGTTGAGATAAACCTAAAGGGAACAAGCCTGCTGGACTAAACATCCTCTCTCTGCTCAGCAATTTCCACTACGGCCGTTTGTTAAATGCATAGCTGCCGTCTTCAGTGATTATTTCCAAGTAACATCTATGTTTCTGAATAAAAATCCATCTGAGTCTCAAGTCAGATTTGCCAGGTGCTAGATTCATTGTCAGCATTTAATGTGCTGAAACTGCCGATGCTTAGGAAATGAATACAAAAAAAGCATGCTTTTGAACTCCAGTTTGGTGAGCTTGAGGTGAAATGCTTCTCTGTCAGATAACTTCCTATGCCAGAAAAATCTGTACCCATGGAAGGAGGCAGAGATGCCAAGGGGTGCGATTCCAGCTAGCCCCATGAGGTCGTTTGCTAAACCAGAGCGTTTTCTTACCGATTGTCGTTCATGGGGTGAAAGAACTCAACTTGTGTTAGCAGTAGGGTTTCCAATCTCTTTCCATCTCTATACAGCTTCCAATCACTCTGTCTCCGTGATCGTATTATCATTTCTTGGGGACCTGCAATTATTTCTGAGAAGAAAACCAAAAGAAGGTGGGAAGAGAGATTAAAAGATGTGAAAAGAAAAACACACATGATTAATGTTTAACCAGAGGGATTGCCCTGAAATTTAATTGGATTTCATTTTGTTCTGTCTACAGCAGATGTTAACTGGGGGTGACCAGGGCATGGACACATGGCATACCAATTTTGAATAAGAGGAAGTATTACCATATTTTCCCATTTTACTTCCTGCAGCAGATTCATTAAATTCCCACACTGATCTGAACCTTGAAGATATTTATTATACCTAGGCAGCTGTGTCTCCAATCCATTGCCGTGTCAGATCAGCATTTCTAGACGTCTTCTATCCTGTAGAGATGGGAGTACCATTTCCAGAAATTTAGATTCAGACCAAATTTGGGCAAGCAGCTAAGACTCAGCAAGAGCCTTTTAAAAGTGGTAAACAAAAGGAGTAGAGGGGGAAATAAAGGGAGGGAATGCCAGTGAGGGGACGCAAAGGGGAGGTTTGCTGCAATCCTTTACATTCAATTATACCAGCTCCTTTGTGCTTTTCCCTTTTGCTCTGCAAAGAAAGAATGAAATATGGTTTTCATAGCAAGCTGGCAGCATTATCTCAGGATGCATATTTCTTTGCTAGGTTGGAATGCCAATAAGGGGAGAAAAAAAGTTCCTCGTTTAGAGAAAAGTACGGTGCTACAGAGAAAACACAAAACAACAAAAAAGGAGTGCAACAAGTTTCTGAAACAGTTCCAAAAAAATGCCCCTTAAAGAAAATAGTTAAATTAGAACTTTTTGGAAGATAAAATTTCTCATGCTGAAAGTTACCATTTTTTCCAAACTCTCTAAATGTGGAAAGAAATTTGGCTAAACCTGTCAACTCTTTCATATTTGAAGATTTTTAGAATTAGCCCCCTCTCTTTCATTGATGAAGACAATAAACTCCAGACAAGTCCCGCATTAGGCACAAGGCTCTACCTTCTTCTGCACTTCATTATACCAGTATTGGAAGAGAGACAAGGTTTACTCAAATAAGTCCTTTATCCATCTCAATTGGCATGATCTACATGGTTTCTCAAAGTAATACAGAAATAAAAGTCTATATTTCAATGGCTTGCATGATTTTAAAGTAGGATAATACCGACTTAGCTATTTACTTATTTTTAAATAGGAAAAAATGAAGATTACTCATTGAAAATATTACACAATTATCCCATAGCAAATGATTCAGTAAGTATTCCTAGCCTCAGTCTCAGATGGATAAAGTAAAACTTATATTTAAGAAAACATTTTTTAAAGGAATTTTCAAATTACCCTCTAACTTATTTCTAGAATGGAGAAAATAGAAAGGGGGCTTGTAGAGGCAAAGTTTAAATGAGCCCCTAGATTAGCAGCTGTTAAAAGGAAGAATTAACCAATGTCATGTTATTTACTGTCTCAAAATTTTTTACTCTTAAAAATAAGAGTCTTGGTGGCTACAGCCTGGTTGTAAATTTTCAGTCCTTTTCACCACGATGGTACCTTTACCACTAATTCTTTTTTCTTCATTTCTTCCATTACCCACATTATTGAGTATTCTTTAAATTCTTTCTAAAAATTCACTCTCAGAGAGATAAGTACTTTATGAATAGTCTTTGACCCTCATGTACTTCACTCATTCATTCATGCATTCATTCACTGGAGAGCAGCCTTCTAAAAATTACTTAATTGAGAATCTGCTCTGTTAATGAGTAAATGTAGGTCTTATTAACCTCATGATCTTGAGGACTTGCTTTGTTGTTATTGTTGTTGTTTTCATTGTGTAGGATTTTTCAAGTATAAGAGAGTGAGCATCGGTTAGGTGGCGCTTCCTGGGGCTTGCTCCAGGAATTCTATCCAATTCATGACACTTAAAATTGCTCCCTCTATTCTCCAAACAAGGAAAATCAAAATTATTGGAAACCTGGGCAGAAAAATCTTTTCAATATTGCTTTCTTCAGTCTTTTTCCTGCTTTATTGTTTTATTATAATCATAATAGAAAATCTTATTTCCGGTTTGGTTTGGTTTGGTTTGGTTTTTGTGCATGAATCAGAATTATTATTGCTGACTGATCTTTCAGCAGAAATTTGCAGCTAACTCCCAGCCCTCATGCAGAATCGTTAATTCTGCACTCAGGTTGAAACACATGCAAGGTTCTTTCTGTTTTCCTCTTGAAAGGTAAACATTTAGAGATATAAGATTTCCCGGGTTTCTCTAGATACAGCTAATCTTTTAGATAAGGCCCTTCAGGCTGACATTTCAGGCTGTTTAGTGTCGGCCTCTTGAGTTCCAAACTTCCTTAAAGCCTTTAGATAAGCAACAAACTTTAGCAGTGATTACTCAAGGAGTGGTTGAAACAGTGAATTAGTCCCCAAAGATCTGGATTCAAATCTACCTCAAAGCTCACAGGTGAAAAATCTCCTTAATGATCTTGGCTTAATGGTTTCAGCTCAATTCTTGAGGAAGTAATGGGTGATCCTTGACTAAGGGTATATCATGAGAATGCCTGCTAAAGGATTCCTTTTTCCATTTTTATCAGGTAGATCTCTGTCATAGAGATGGTCACAGATATTTGCATAGTTCCACGTGTTGGCATTTTGGTAATTTCAAAGTTAAACTCTCCTCTATTGTGAACCTAAATTTTGGATATCGTTTTGCTGAAAAAGTACAAAACACATGCTAGCTTCCTTTATCTCTGCACATTGTTTTCTAAAGTTCAGAAAAGTACTCTCTTCAAAAGAGATTCTAGTAGTCTAACGGATGAGATTACTGAAAGTAGATGCAATAAAATGCACAAGGGGATGGACAAAGTAGTTGTTGTTGTTGTTGTTGTTATTGGTCCTGTTTTGACCTGATTCTTACTGTTTTATTTGTCAGTGCAGTTGAAAAGATGCACGATATTCTTCAGTGCCCATGGGCAAATTTCCTCTTCATAAAGGTTTGTGGAGAGTAACAAAATGGAATTTGATCACAGCTGGTTTATTTCCTGTGTTACCTGAGGCCAGGTTAGATAGGGTAAATTCCAAATACTTTCTTAGCTGTGAGTTACTAAATCCTGATAGTCTTGGATCTGTGTGACTCAGTGTAGCTCTTTGCTTTGCTCTTGACAGGTTTCCTGTTATCTTGTGATGTTCCCATGGATTCTGTGTTTTTGTGTTTGTGTTAGGCGGAATGGGCAGCTGTAGAAGAAGAATGTGAAGGAGAAAAGTAGAAACTCCCTGTGGAATAGAATAGTAAAAGTCATAGGGATTAACTTTCCTTGTAATTTTTTCATAATGAAATTACTAAAGCATTGTCAGTAAACAGGAAACAAGTGATGTGTAAAATAGTTAGCACCAAAGGGAACATAATAGGTTACTTATTAAAATCCATAGACGGATTCTATGACCCCATCGGGTCCAGGGACCAGAGGTCACGTGACTCAGTGTGCCTTTTCTGAGGTGAGCACCCCAGTGTACTTTGTCAGCTTATTGGCTTCTGACATTAAATAAGCTTCAGGTATGATTTATTGAGTAGCCTTTTGACAGGAGTGAGAAACTGAAATCTTCTAGTCTTTGCTGAGCCTCAGCTCTGTTTTCATTACCTTCTCCAAGTATTACATTTAGTCAACCGAGTTATGTGTAGTTCTGGGAGCATCTCTCCTGCTCCCAGAAGTCATTGTTCTACTCATAATAAAATTATGCTATCAATTTGCCACAAGAGAAACACTGGAGTTCACTAAATTATTGCCATGTGTTTTGCACTAAAGACAAAGTGATACCAATTAAAAAAAAAAACCACCCCTGGATTCTGTTTTTTAATAGTGTGCGGGGAGGAGTGAGCCTAGCTGGCAAGGGAGGTCATGTCTCCCTTCTACACATTACAAATTTCATTTTCCTTAATTAGAAAATGGCACTTATGGAGAATGAGCAGGGGGTTTAAGTGGGAAAAGGAGAAAGAACGAAATCTGAGCTGAGCCCTAAATAATATGTCAGAAAATGACAACTTGCCTCCCACAAGACTATTTCTTTGAAAGATTTGCTAGGTTACATTAGGCTCAGATAGATTTTCCTAGAAATGGGGCCATAACCCACAGACTAAAAAATGCCCCAGATCCAAAGCTCAGCAGATAAGTCAAATCCGTACTTTGGTTCCATCACAGCAATGAGTACACTGTAGCTCTCACTTAGGGTAACATTTTTAGGATGCTGTGTCCCTAGGGATTTGAGCATTAGTTATGATGTAAGAGTGTCATGTTTTTAGATTATTAGCGGGAACTGATATCCTGCCATCTCAATTCATCTTCTACTAGATTCATTAAAGAATTGACAATAATTTGACCTCAGAAGGAAAGCTTGCCTATCCCATACCCTACATAAACAATGCCTGCCAATTTTCCATCAGGTTAGTGATGAAGTGACTTCAGAATTTTAGGTGTTATGAATAAGTTAAATTTCATTACAACAGAAAATCTTTATATAATAAAAATTATTTCCAGCCCCAGGCAGTAGTTCACTAATTTTAAATAATACTTCTAATGACACAATTTTATTAAGCAATTGTGGACAAGCCCATTGCAATGCATTATAATGAATCATATTTGTTCTGAGAACAAACAGATAAAATTTCTTTAGAAAATTGGCACCTCATGGAGATGATATGATTTTCCCAATAATATCAGTAAATCGTTAACAAAGAAAAACATAATGAGGACCTTCATTTCTAGATCTTCCTAAAAATTCTTGCATAGCCTAATAGCAACACTTGCAAATACATCAAAATGGATCCAAAGAGAAAATGATTCTTCTAGACATCACAACAGAATAAAATTAGTTGTGTTTTTATGAGTGAGATCCCTGACCTTTGGCTGTGTTTCCAAACTAGTTGACAGTCTGAAATAATTTCTGAATTGGTTTGGGATTTTTTTCTGTCTTTTAAGGGACAAAGGGATTATTCAGAACCACAGTGCTTAACTTTTAGTAGGTACTCATAACTTTTGTTGAATTTGAAAAAGCTAGAGAGAAGGCTGGAGAAGAAAATATACAGGAAAGCCAATTATTGAGGTGAGAGGATGACTATTAGGGTTCCATTTCTTAGAGGAGATTAGATTTTAAGTGAGCTTTGAATCTGAAGAAGGAACTGTTTTAGTAGTGGGATAGAAATAGTATGAGAGACCTTGAAAGTAGGGAAATTGAGTAAAGGAGTCTGGGAGGAAAACAGCTCTCCCTGGCTAGAGAAAAAGGCATTTGCAAGTGCACGAAACACAGTGAGAGAGACAGACACCCCAGTCCACAGGGCTGTGATGGGAACAGCATTGAGGGAGGTTCGGTGTTCAGGCAAAGGATGATGCAGTGTAGTATGTTAAAAGGAATAGACTGGGACGTAAGTGCTTGGGTCTAATTCCAGCTCAGACAATTTGTGTGATCTTGGACAATTTAGCCTTTCTCAGTGCCTATTTCCCCATCCATAAAAGAATGGGGACTGGGTGATTTTTAAGGTTCTTTCTGTCTTTAAAATTCTATTATTTTATGATTCTAAGCCTGTGAGCTGAAAAAAAAATCTAGTCAAAGCAAGTAAGATGAAAAATGATTTTAACTATTGTATCTTGAATTGATTAGAAGAAGAGATGGAGAGACCAGTCATAGTAGACTATAGGTGACTTAAACAGAACCTGAATCAGAGATTTAGCTATTAAAATGAAGAAAACAAAACCAATTTTATCTCTATTGTTAAAAACTGTGGCAGGTTTTGGTGACTAATTCAGCATGGGGTGAGAATAGAAAAAGGAGATACAACTCTGGGTTCTTTGCCTTGGGAGCAAGGGCTTGGGGATTCTTTCCACAATGACAGCAGTTTTGAGGGGGCCCGATGGTTTCTTTAGGAAGATGATTTGTTTTCACAATAGATAGCATAAAATAAAGATGAGCCCTGTAGGGGAAGAGGTCAGAATAACAGGAAGCACTGTGGGACCACACAAGGGGAGGGAAAGGTAGGTCTGAGGGTACAGATGTTATTGGAGCCCTGGAAGCAGATGAGCTTGTCCAGAAAGAAAGAGGAGGCCTTCGTGACACATAGCAATGGGAGGAGCTCAGGGGTTTAGGGGCAAGTCCACACTGATTACTGTTATTTAGAGGGGCCCTGAAAAGGACCACACCATATATACACATACAAGAGCTTCCTAAGGCAGAAAGCTATATAGAACAAGATTTCAATACATAGTTTTAAATCTCCAGTTGGAAAGACCAGCTAGGGTGGAGGGAAAAAGTTTTACATCTATTTAAAGCACAAAGTTCTTCATAAAAATGGAGGAGTAGGCAAAGTAAAGAAATCCATCTCTCTTCTTCCAAGTTTAGGTAGGATAATAAAGGGGTAAATTTTTGTATCATAGAAGTTTTGATTCAAGTAGGTATCTCACAATTTTCCGTAGTTGAGAAGGTTAAAAATCTTGTAAGGGCGTGGAAAATCATGGATTTTTTAAATCTTTGTGAAATTCCTTGGCATCCTGATCCCCAACAGGTCAGCAGCAAAACAAAAACAATCTTCTTAATAGTGTGTTGTTGATCTGGCTGTGGAGCACATGGACCTTTCGCTGTGGATGAGCACCGCTCTAAAGTAATTTGCTTCAACAGTGACCATTCATATACTTTTGCTTTGTCACTTTCATAGTGATTTATAAATTTTTAAAAGGCAGCACTAGAGAAAAATGAAATACCATCTTATAAAAAGTATATCCTATTTAGCTTTTATGTAGAAACTATGCACAATGCCTTATCTTGACATTTTGATAAGCTATTTCTTAAATCTCTTCTTGCAAGGTAGATACCCCTATTCGGAATGGCAAAAGAACTCGCATAACAGGTCAAAGTTACAGGTAGAGTTTCGCAAAAAGCCGTTGAATTTGGAGTCATTGAGATGACCCCATCCAAACAGTTGCCTTCATTTGTCAAGGTTGTCTAAACTGACTCCAGACATTGACATTTTGAGAGCTAATTGTCTGTTTTGTCAACTCCTGACTATACAACAAGGGAGGAATAAATTTGGGAATCTATGAGTAGCTATAACTATGCTATTTAAATATTGAAATCAGTGGGATGTTTGTGATGTACCTCCAACATCACATCGGACCTCAAAATGCAATTTAATCAGATCTTTCCTCCCTCCAGGGATGTCCCCCCCATAAATTGTACTTTACTCTGAAATTTCTCTAGTCTCTAAATCAGTTTCTCACTAGAGAATTTATTTCCTAAACATCTCTTTCTTGGGTTGCATGTTCACCATTTGTATTGACATGTTGCTATGCCAAAGTTCATCTTTCAAAAATAAGAGTATTCTGTGTCAGGTCTTCTTATTGAGTAACACTAATACCAATGAACCCTAGAATCCCAAACAAATCTTTTCAATGAGTTTGAAAATTTTCTGAAACAATTATCTTTTCCACTCAAATGCAGTGAATGAATCATCCTTGTTATCCATCCAGCCCTGACTATATTTGGAATAATACATGAAAATTTTACAATTTCTTCAGAAAACTGGGCATTCATAATAAAAAAAATAGTATGACAGGTTGAGTCATTTTATGAGAATATGTTATTTTGTGACTCTTAAATCTTTATTTAAAGGGGAGCATTAAATACAATATCAAACATACTCAATTCATAATTAAAGTAGAGCTAAGTTTTATAATAAATCTCTCACATGGTTCCCAGGAACATATGCCTACCAAGACTCAGTTGCACTTACTTTTTGATAAGCCTGTTCTCAGGAAAGGAGACGTGGTTGTTTACCATCAACTTTATGGAAACAGTTAATCTAACTGAAGAAAAGTTTTGTGCCACTAAAACAATGCACCTCCCACTTCTTGAGGGCAGAAACTATGGTCTATTTGCTGTCCAAGATCCTGGGTGTCTAGTATAGTGCCTGGTACACAGTAGATACTCACCTAATATTTACCGAATAAATGCAAACATGGTGAATGGGTATTTGGTGTCTGTATCAAAAGATGCTCCTAAAAGGTCTTATCTGAGTAGTAAAAACTGTTTAGAGGTACTAATACTTTATTTAGAGGCAATGGGAACTTAAAATGTAAAATAATATTCCTGTCAATTCTGAACAGTTGCTAATAAAGTGAAGCTTTAATAATTGAGCTAAATATTGGATAATTTAAATGAAATAAATTATAAGTGGAAAAGACCTTTTAAATAATATAATCTAAAACTCTCACTTTACAAAAAAATTGAGGTCCAGAGAGGGGAAATGATTTTCCCAGGACCACTCAATTTGCTAGAAGTAAAGGCCAAAGTTGAACAGATCAAGTCCCCAGGTCCAGAACCATTTCTAATACATCACCGCCTCCAGAATCCTTTCATTTCAAGTATTAAATTATCTCAGAAAGAAAGAAAATACATAAAAGGAAATATCTTGATCATATAGTTAGTTTCTTTTCTTTTCTATGTAATTTCATAGTGCTGTTGTCAACTTGGTTTTAAGAAAAATTAAAGGTCTCTCTATTTCTGATTATTATTATGTTTTGTGTTCATGAATGATCTGAAATATTAATTAGTAAGACATTAAGAGTTGAGATTCTTACATTATGTTTTAAATAAATTTTATTAAATGAAATCTTTATAATTCATCCAAATGGGTATATGTAATTTTTTAAAAAACGAAACATTTAAGGAATCTCAAGAAGTCTTGAAAAAATTCACTTTGGATTTGGATTTGGGCTGAGTTTGTTACTGAGTGGCTTTTGACTTGAAAACTACTGTATGCAGAGACGAGGGAGGGAGGTTGAGCCGAAAACATCATAGGGCACTTACCTGAATTATTTAATAAAAAGAAGAGTTTCTGGATCTGAAAAAGATGATACTAACTGAAACAAAACTACCATTAAAAACTTAACAGCCAGCTAAGAGTGGCTCCCACTACCATATTGAATCTGTGACCTTGGACTCTAACCAATTATGAAGACCCAGGGCAGCCACTGAACAAAGCAATTACAATGGGAGTCAAACTATTAAGGAGCCAAGAGTTCAGTAGCTTTTATGTTGCTGCCAGGCTATCCCTAGAACAGTATATAATAGGAATTGGGTAATATTAACATTCCCACATGGTAGTTTAAAGCAACTTACAGTATATTCTAATCCAAGCAGATTTTTCATTTTGATGACTATGGGAGTGGTTATTTTATTTTTATATGTACTTTTACAAACATCTAAATTGAAATAACCAGTAGCATAAAATTGCCAGTGATTTAGCTGGCTATGAACTTGTAACCAAATACACTCAGAAGATTTTTTTTTCCCCTTTAGCTCTCAGGTAAATTTCACTGCATGACAGCATTTCATGCTAGGCAAAGCTCATACAGAAGATGAAAAAGCATGAAGCATAACACACATCACAAAGCCAGTACAATTTCTTGTTTATAAAGAAAAACAAGGAATATAAGCTAAGTGGAAAGGTGCTGGTTGAAAGGTATTTTAAATGCCTTCGAGTTAAAACCATCGGGGATCAGAAAGCAGAAGGCAAATTTTAGAGGCTAGTACACCAAGGGAAGAGGCTGATGAATTGCCTTGTGCACGTTTTAATTAAACTATCATCTTGAGATTTTTTTGTGTATTGATTTGCACAGTACTTAAAAAAGCTTCTTTCCCCCCTACCTCCCTCCTTTGAATGTTAAAGCTTTGTGCCTTCAGCTTGACTCTATGAAAAGAAATTACTCATCTTTGGAATTGTTACGGAGAGAAAAAAAAAAAACCAAATGGGTGGACATGTTCTCTTCTCCTTTTCAATATGTTTAAATTTCAACTGTTCATATAATTATGCTGGCATGTATTTCTTCCTGGCTCTAGTCATGCAGAAAAATTTTAAACATGAGAAATTGGACAACTCTAATGTGGTGTAAAATCTACTTACGCATTGTATTTCTTTCAATATTCGTTACCAATAGTATGCACATTGTTAAAATTAAAAGAAAATGTTAGCTTTTATGCCCTAATGCATTTATGTGATATACATAGCTGCCAACTATTTTATTAATGTTGAAAAGAGGAAGTTTGAAAAATAAAAGAATTGTTAGAGATAGGGTTGGCTTTAGGTAGAGGTGACAGTGACAGCCATTTAATAGTAATCACCACTTGTATGGCACCAATTATAAGAGTACTTTACCAACAATAATTAGTTTCCTAACACCCTAGAGTCAGTTATTCTTAGTTTTTCTGTACAGAGGAGTAAACTGAGGCATAAGTTGAAGTGATTTTCCCAGGGGCTTTTGGAAAGTCATATAAATAAAGTTAGACAAAAGCATTAGGGCACTCAATTTCCATATCAAAATGTGAAACATCATATTCTTAGATAGTAGGATTTTCCTGTTGATCCCTCCTGAGTAAGTTCAAGATTTGTGTCTCCAAATTTCTTTACTTCTCCCTACTTCTGACACCTCCCACCTTCCCCCCCACACACACAAATGCTGAACAAATGGGAAGAATACTTGGCACTAGAGTCTGGGAGTCATTAAAAGGATTATCTCTTTCTGAGATATCAATTTCTAAAACTGGTCTCTAAACCATGCATGTCATGTAAGAATAGCAGGATGGTCTGATGGGGGGGGGTTAAGAAGAATTCCATGATGTAGATGGAGATCTCCTTCTTCCTCAGTGGCTGGCTAGATTCTCACGCAACTGTGTGTGTGTGTGTGTGTGTGTGTGTGTGTGTGTGTGTGTGTATCCAAGCTGAGGCTTGTCCTTGTCAGTAGTGGCCTTGGGAAGACCATCTAATTTTGGGGTTTTTTTTCTTAGACCACAGACTCTATAGAAGACTGAATTGTTCTGATGCTGAGATAGTGTTCTCACCTGTTCCAGAGTGAGCTCAAGCTACCCACCTAATTTTCACTAGCTGCCCAGATTGGAAATGATGCCCAGCAGGATTAGAACTTTAAGACTCGCTCTGGAGTAGAACAGACTCTCCTGACTCTCTTAGATCAGCATCCTTATGTCTGTTCCTGGAATTGCCCATTGGTGGTGGTGATGGAGAAGAGGGTTTAAAGATAGCTTGCATATCATGTCATACTAATGGTCTGCACGTGACAGATTTCAGAGTTGTAATTTATTTATTCACTTTGTTCCTCAGTCAAGGTCTGATCTTTGGAAGAGCAAATTTTTCCAAATTTTAATCCCTAGTAATAGACTATGAATTCCTTTCTCTTTTACTTTTTGGCTACTAAGCCACCTTCAACACAGACTCAGGGCTTTTCCTCATTCAGCAAAAAAAAAAAAAAAGCTGTAATATACTAGTTCTGAACCTTTGCTTGGTCATGGACTTCTCAGAAGAATGTGTACACACACACACACACACACACGTACAATTTTGCCGACAATCTTAGGGCCCTTCCATGGACCCTCTAACAATTAACCCCAAAAAGAAATGAATAAAAGCAAACAATGACAAAGAAATTTCTACTCTAATAAGTCTGTTATGTTAACTAACCTTTAAAAAAAAAGGACTATAATCACTATTCCTCCTTTTGTTGGTCGTTGAATTTTAAATTAATTGAATTTTTAAAATGGCAACAGATGGTTCTCACTTTATTAGATTTTAAACTCATAAAAATTATGAGCCATACCTTTTGGTTTGTTTCGTGTGGTACAGTCAGGGCCACCACAGAAGCCTGAGCATTCTGCACACTGCACAACTCCAGGGGGCATCATACACACAGACGCTCTGATTGGCACCCCCAGAGTCATGCAGCTTGGCATCCCTCATCAATGTCTAACACATTAGGGATATGGAATGACACCACCCAACAGCACATCAATTTTAGCAAAATGCTGTTTCAGTCATTAGCTATTAAGTCTGTTTTGGCTGTAATTATACTCTTCTGAATGGTGACTTTCTTCTTAATGTTTATCTCTGTATGTTAAAAAATACATAGTACATGTCTAAATAGCCATTAGACCTTAAAGAATATCACTATTCCCATAAACTTTTCTTCGTTGGTGAGCTTTATGCTAATAAGGATCTTGTACACTGCCTTTCAATGATTTGTGACCGCCTTAGCGCCCTGCTTTGTGAAATGTCTGATTATCTGCATATCTGTCTATTAATTTGTTTATCTGTCCACCTATCTATAGAAATTTTAAACGGTGTAATAACTTTAAGAACAGTGACACTAATGTAGTATTAGATTAAAAGAATGTTACTTTATATGGGCGTAAATGTAATTTAGAGGCACTTAGAGGAAGCTCTATTCTTAGCATGATTCTTGGCCAGTAAAGACAGGTTGATCCCACTCATTTTGGGATTGCTAATTTGTCGTTAATTAGGAAGATTGATTCTGTTCTGTGATGCATAGGCCCAACCCTAAATGCATTTTTCTGGTTTCTGGGGCACTTTCCTAGTTGTCATTGTCATTGCAGATGTGTGACAATGTCACAGGGCCTCATAAAGTGGAAGTGCTTTCTGGCTTCTAGAAAGCAAGTATCAACATTTTTAAAATTTTATTTTATATTATAAAGATTATGCTGGTGTTATTTTAAATAAACTTCTGCATTATTACATTCCATATTTTTAAAATTACAACAAAAAAGAGGTGCTCTGATTTTAATTTTTAGTGAAAGAAAGGCTTTTGCAGCGAAAAATCTTTACTCTGTTTTCTTGAAGTAATGTTAGTCTCAGATCCAGTGCCCCCGTCAAGATTGTGCTATTATGTACAAAACAGCATTTATTTTCAATATGTTAACTGTTGTTTATCTTCCACATGATATATTGAGTTTGCTGCTATAGCGTTTTTTCCTCCTCTCTTCTCTTGGCTGATGACAAATTTTAATCATTTGACTGTCCTTCACGACAATTACTTTAACTAAGATGAGTTATATTCCCTTTATTGGAATGAAGTTGGGGAATCTATCAAAACTAGTGAAAGGAAAATTCCTAGAAATGTTTTTAAACATAGTCATTAAGAATGGGCTGAACCAATACGGAAAAAAATGTGGAAACTCGGGAGTGTGAAAGAAATCACTTAGTCATCGCAATTTTGATGCCCACCGTTGCCAGGAAGGTAACTCAGGCAACTTTTGAACCACTTAATTTATTTCAGAGTGGTGGAAACTAGGTAATAAAGACAGCATTAACCCACAAAGAAGGATCTAATTTTACTTACATATTTCACGTGCTGTATAACGTTGCAGATAAAATACCTGTGTTTGTACTCATAGAAATGTATGCATATATATGATGAACATACATGTAAATATTTACATTTAAAGTAAGTGACCTAGTCTTATATCTTTTCCTTCCCTAATAACCTCAATATTTTGACAAATCTTTCATAATTTCTTTTTCTTATGACTTCAGAAATAAGTTGAAAATTATTTTGATGGGCTGCTTTTAAATTTGCTAAACATAACTCAGAAACAAAACCACCAAGTAAATAGAAAACCTAGACCCCAGGACGTGAGAATGGGAAATGAGTGATTATGAGTAAAACGAAGGTCTTTTAAACATATGTATTTGCATCTTTTCAGTCTAACAACCTTAAGTGCTTAATAGAAGAGGCTTGGTTGTGCCTTTCCTCATGATTTAGTGATCCTTGCCAGCCTCAGTGACATCTCCTTGTGTCGTTGGGAGTTCTTTGGTACTTTGGCAGCTCCTTTTTATTTCTGAGTATTTCTGAATGTTTTATATAACAATTCCTTGTACAATCAACTCTACTTATCTCTGTGGTTTATTCTATAAGATAAGTTTTAATCCACAACTGGCTTCTTCCTGCCAGCCAGTATTTTGCTGAGTTGTCACCTCCTCATCAGTTTGTGCACGTTTAGAAAATTCAAACTAACCCTAATATTAGCCCGCATAAAATGTAATTGGGGAATTAGATGTGCTGCCTCCTCCAAAACCACATATTCCATCTGTCCACAAATGTTTATTGCACACCTACCATTGCCCAAGTACTTGTCATGGTGCCAGGAACTATGCTAGGTGCAGTCTATTCAGGAGTGGGGTGAAATGGACCCTCTGCCTTCCTGGAGCTTCCAGTTCAGAATAAAATGTAAATGACAAAGGTAAAAAATTACAACATCAATTGTTTAGAAATTGGATTATGTTTTCCCTAAAGATCAATGTTATAATGATGCACAGAAGCCCAAACACAAAAGCCTACACAATACTCTCATGTGAATTTCATCTCAAAATGTTGGAAATATATCTCCCCTCCATGCAGTTGGGGGAGAAAATAAAATTAAAAATGAGAAAAAAAATTACATGCACTAGAAAGCTCATACTCCTCACCCCAAAGGTCAGAGCAGACTGCCTTAGCCAGAGCTAGTACATCCTGCTCTTTGGAAGCAGACCCTACCTTTTCTGGTTCCTCCACTTCTTCCCCCATCTTACCAACTCAATACAGTGAAATTCAGCTGCTGAAAAGAATGAGACACGTGTAAGTAAAACATGAAGTTGAGAGGTTTCTTTATCTGTTTTCTTACATTGATATGAATGTCTGATCGGGTAGTAGATCAGGTAACATATTTATAGTGCTAGGTGCTAGAGAGACTTTGGCAAACTAAAGTCATAACCCTGTCCTCATGGAGTTTCCAGTCTACTGAGGAAGACAGAAAAATGATATAATTATTTGGACATGAACTGTGAATTATTTTCTTTTTCTTTCTTTCTTCTTCTTCTTTTTTTTTAATCTCCCTTTATAATCAGTGCCATTCATTTCCTAAGAGCTTACCAGGGTTAATGGTACAGACCTTGGCCATGTAGAATAGTAGAGTTGGCCCACAGGGGGACAATAGAGATGCTATTTTCAATTGGCTGTAACTAAGCCAAGCACAATATTGACTGTGTTTAAATCATACCTTAAATACTCACGTATATTAGCTAATTGCTCCTCAGAAGAGTTTTCTCAGAAGAGGGTCATATCTTTTTTAATCTCTATTTATACAAAAGGTTTGGTAACAGAGGGTACATAACCTGCCTGGCATTACTGAGAAGAACCCATGGTACTACATTGTTTTGCATGCATACACAGGTATTATTTGTTACTTTTTCTTAAGTCACTTCTTGTGGAGGGATGGGCAGCAAGATACAGTAGAAAAAACAGATTTTGGAACATGAAAGATCTGAGTTTGCATCTCGTCTCACTATTAACTCTCTGTTTAGACCTGAACTTGGAGCTTTAGTTTCCTCATCTGTCAAATTGAGATAATGCCCGTGATGCAGAATAGTCTTGTGAGAACTATAGAACAATTGGTAGGAGCTCCAAAAAGAAACTCTTGTTACTATTGTTGTTTTAATTGTTGTTATGTCACATTTTCTGTTTTCTTTCTATTCCTGGGAAAACCGTGTACATTTTTCAGCATATGGTAAGAGATTAATAAATATCACTATTTAACAGGTAGCACAGAAAGTGAATTTCAGGAATTTCCTACTCCCTTTCTGCAAATAGTTCCTCACACTATTATGTAGGGTTTTTATTTTTCACAAGATTTTTAATGTTGTTTGTTTGTTTTCGGGTTTTTTTGAGACAAAGTCTCACTCTATCACCCCAGCTAGAGTGTAGTGGCATCATCATAGCTCACTGCAACCTCAAACTCCTGTGCTCAAGCAATTCTCCTGCCTCAGCATCCAGAGTAGCTAGGCCTACAGGTACGTGCCACCACGCCCAGCTAATTTTTCTATGTTTTGTAGAGATGGGGTCTCACTCTTGCTCAGGCTGGTCTTGAACTCCTGACCTCAAGCCATCCTCCCGCCTCGACCTCCCAAAGTGCTAGGATTACAGGTGTTAGCCACCTTGCCCATCCTTTTTAATGTTTTTGGCGATGGAGTATTTTTACAGAGACATTTGCAAAATAAAGACAAAGAAAAGTCTCTGGTAATTTGGGTACTTCATGGCTTCTGAATGAAGGTGGTTAGTGTCATGGCAAAATGGTCATAAAAACCAGAAATCTTGGCCAGCTCTAAATATTTTTTTTTAGCAGTGTTTTTTTTTTCTTCCTCCAAGCCGTTGTTCATCTTTGTTTTTTATCAAGCGTTTAAAATTAAATACCTGAATTTTATAAGGTACAGCATTGAGGTACAAACAGCTCACAGGCTCTATTGCAGGCTTCTAAATATAGAGAAAATAACTTATTGCAGGTATCCTAACACATGGAAAGAAGGGAACAGGCATTGTTTTCAGAGATTTAAGTTAACAGTACATCCCTGAAAGAGTCTCCTCGGTCACTTCCTTTATAGTCCATTGTTTCTTATATTGAATTACAAGGGACATGTTCCTTCATCCCTCTCACTGTCATATTTCTTAAAGATTTAAAAAAAGATGAATGGTGATGTTAACATCAAGATGCTTTGAGAGAAGCAACACATCTAATGAACTCATACAGGGCTCTTGAAATGGCAGATAATATTTCCTTTCAAAGATTAGCAAGGTCTGAAGATTAGAATAAACAATACGTAGATGTTGTTTATGATAATCCCACTTTATGTTCATTTCTTTTTTCCCTTTCACTTTATTTCCCAGTCAGAGCCTTTCCTTCCTTCTGCCCACTCTGGCCTTTTTCCACGTTCTCTACCTGGCTCCCTCTGATCCTCTCTGTGGCAGCGGTTCACCTTGCTCCCTCACGCCACTAATTTCTGTTCCCTTGGTTTATGTGCTCCTTCACATCAGACCCCCCACACCTCATCAGGCCCCCCCATACCCTCTCTTATCTTCAGGGGTGGGTAGCCTCTCAGCAGGATTGGCAGGCCTTGCAAATCTTTTGGCTGCTGTAATAAAATCTCCAGTTCCTGAGATTTATGAGGTCAGATGCATGTAGAAGAGGAAGCACCTACAGTTCATGAAATTGTAAAAAATGCCAAGCACATAGATAGGAAGAAAAGATGCCCAAATTCTTGACAGTTCATAATTTTTGCCAACTTTGTTTGTGTTTCCATTAATTTATCATTCAGGTATTGCAGGTATTCAAATGGCCGATTCAGATGCTTTTTGGAGCTCTTGAGATATCAGTTTACATAATTAATAGAAATATGCCAGCAGGTGACTGTAATGTGATTATAAAGTACAGTCCTGGCTGTTGGGGTGTATTGAATACTTTTAAATGAAATATGTGGAGTGTGTGTACGCATGCAATGTGTTTAAATGAATGCAGCCTTTCCAATCAGCCAGAAAGAGAGAAAGGATGTAAATTGCTAGCATGTGTTGTTCAAAATGCAAAAGTAGGAAAGCAATATTGATCTGTGCTTTGGATGTTTATTTACATCAGTTGCACAGTGTTAAGATGTCTGGCCATAATTATCAAGACCTGCCCACCTGTCAAACCGCAATTGGGTTATTTCCCCGTTGTCTTGCAGCAGTAAATCTCCGGGTCTGGATGGGCATTAGACAAATGGAAAAAGGCTACTTTCCCAGAACATGTAATTCATTATGGAAAACAGGTGCCTGCTGAAGAGTTTTTGCTTTAATGCAGACATATTTTATTATTCATAAAATATTAATGTGAGTAGTCACTACCAGAGTTGTGTGGGTTGTTTTCATGTAAAATTTTCAGTTTTAATATGAGGAGAGAAATTGTAAGAATTCTCCAAAACTTGCTTTTTTAAAAAGGTAAAACCATTCCATAAATAGTTTCATTCCCTTGCTCTCCCAAAATAGGTTCCAACGACCTGGCTTCCACTTACATAATTCGTGAAAATAAGTCTGCTTTAATGTTGTATGTGGTGGGTGTTCCGTCGAGGGACAACCTTGTAGTAGGGACAGAGTGACCTTTCAAGGAAAAAAAAAGAAATGAAATATACTTTCATTTTCCAGAAATATGCATGCAAGTAAAAATTTGACAGCCTGGAAGAACATAAGCAAATATATCTTTTTATTTGAAGATAAAAAGAAGCAGGGCTGGATAGGAAAGGGAAAAAACCTGTGAAAAAACGGATGATGCAGTTTTTACGAATAAGCAGCTTAATGTATCTTGGCACCCACAGTAAGCCTTGTAGGAGCTCAAAGTGCCTCAGGCAATCTGTGAGCAGAATAGCAATTTTATTACTTTGTCATTAAACCAATTTCACAGCAGTATTGTTTGTTAATGAGCAGCGGCAAACGAGCGAAGATGTCACACACTGGAATAGCAGAGAGATTTGTGACCCAAGCTCACAGCACTAAGATGGAAAGACCACGGCTATAAAAAAAGGAAATACTTGGGGATGAAATGCAAAGTCTATACAGCAGAGCTTGTGTTTATGAGCTACCATTTTGCTAAGAGCTGTGAGAGAAATAAAGGTCTGGAAATATGCAGTTAAAACAGGGCCTATAAAATTAAAACCAAATTAAAGTATAGCAGAGGATTACTGCACAGACTGTACTCGACAAAATGTATTTTAAGTGATGAGGTGAAATCTAAATCAGTTTTGTTTGAATTTGGTTGGTATTTATGAAATTCAATAAAAAATGAAAAAATATCCAAACAAAGCAGCTGCCTCACCCTTCTGTGGTCTCTGAGCCATAAACATGCATCACTTTGTGGAAATCCAACTTGCCAATCCTTAAATAATTAGCAACTTCTTGATTCACAGGGTGCGCCCCTCTATCTCCATGAAAGCTTTCTCTGTTACTTTATCTCTTCGTAAGGACGTTGCACATGTATAATAAACACTCAGGCGGAGTCCTGATCTGCCTGAGGCCTGGGATTCAAGTGCATCTAGCAAGGCTGGAATTGAGCTCGTCATTCGATGGGACTTTCTCTTTTTTTCTCCTTTTCCGCTTTCCTCTTCATTTTGTCCTTTTCCTTTCTTTCTTGCCTTTTATTCTTTCTCTTTCTTTCTTTCTTTCTTTCTTTCTTTCTTTCTTTTTTTTTTTTTTTTCTATCCAGGGCTACTTTCAGAGAACTTAGGAGTCAGCCTTGAGGGATAAAAGAAACAGTGCCAGAGAGACACATCCCACATCCCTGCATCCCTGCAAGGCATCCCGAGGTGCATGTGCTGCCCGAGCTGTCTTGCCTTGTTGACACGCAGGGAAAAGTGGTTAATGCCACAGTCCTGGGATCAGACTCACCTACTCCAGAAGGGAGAGTGGGGTGCAGGTGGGAACCTGGGAGGATACTGAAGAGCACGATCAACTCATAATTGTACCTCCATTTGTAAAGGAGATTTTAAATATACTTCTGGTTGTCAGACTTGCTGCCAAGCCACCACACTTCTTTGTCAGGGAAACTCACCCATTTGGAGTTGAGGCTGTCTCAATTTGTTGGGCCTTGAGGCTGAAATGCCCAGGACTGTGCAGGTGCTTATTCCATAGGATGGTCCCCACAGCTCTGTTCCCGAGGCCCATGGCTAGTCATGGTCAAGTTTGGTGCCTCAGATGCTTTAAGATTTGTGGCAAGTCTGTGTGGTAAACTCTTACAACCTCTGGGACCATACCCCAGTTCTCACTGGATCCCTTTATAATTCAGGTTGGCTGGTCATGTGTATTTCGTATTTTTCTCTCATGACCCCCAGCTTGGATTATTAAGGTGTTTATTATTATTTAAATTTGGTTTGGTTTATTGTTTTCTGTGCTTTCTTTTCTGACAATTTTTTAAAGTGATTTTTGGACTGACTTGGTGAAACAGGACTCTGCAAGAAACGCTCACAGCCATGGTCTCAGCAGTGCACACAGTGGTGGGAGTTCAGCTTTAAGACTGTTTTCTGCCTGACAGGGCAGGACCCCCAGACAAATCACTGGCTGGCTCTGTGGTAGTTGGCAGCCATTCAAGACTGGTCTTGTGCCAGGAGTATTACTAGATAGCCAGACAGATCAATTCACTTTTACATTCCCGCCATTATTTATAGCCCCACTGTATATCTGCTCTTGCTTATGAAGTAATGATTAGCAAATACAGTACACATAAAACATGGGCATTTGTTCTGGAAAGGGCTTTCTCCTGCTGATATTGCAGATAGTTTCACAGGTCACAGAACCTTAAAAAGGATTTAAAGGGCATGTCTTGTGTAGCATTTGTTCCTTTGAAAATGATGCTCCTTTCCCATTTTTGAGTAATTGAAGAGGATAGAAAGGTTTTCTCGTTGCTTATGTTTCATTGAATTCCCCGCAGCCCCTTTTCCCACAGATGTTTCAGCCAAACCTGTACAGAGGGAGGTTACATGGCATGGCTTGCTATTTGAAACAACTGCGGTATTTTGTGCTTCCCTTTTGAGTGTGTCAAGGTGAACAAAAGGAGTGCTGCCAGCATTTATGGGGGGGAGGACTTTGTGATGGGACTTTTTATATGCTGGGGGAAACTGACAGGACTCCATGAAAAAAGACTTTGGTTCAGTTTTGTTTGTGTTTTCTTCTCTCTTTCTCTTTCTCTCCAGAGCACATGACCTATATCTACATGCTTCTTGGTCATACTGAAGAATCTCAGCTAGTGGTGATCTACCCTGTATTAATGCATTTTAAGAGGTGTTAATTCAGTTCAGACTTAATGCTTTGGAGAACACTGCACAGCTCGAATCACGGGGGTGGGGGACAGCTTGACTTTTCCTGAAGGATGTATGGTGGCCATAAACTAGTTGGTTGAAAGCCTGCATTCTGTAAGCCTCGTATCAAATTTACACATTGATTAAGTCATGTTTTCCTAGCAGAATAAACATATATGGCAAAAAAAAGAAAAAAAAACCCACCCCACATTAGAACAGGATGATACCATCAGAAAGAATAAGGGAAAATAGGCCAGAATTTGAAAACATCAGGCTTGTTGGCAAATTGCTATACTGGCATTGCTTCCTGCTTGGTTTATTGTACAATGGCCTTAATTCAGGTGACAATGCAAGTACCTCTTTGTGCCCTCCAGCAATTGAATGTATTTTGTATCCTGTGTGCGGCTTGTTTTTCCTTCTGTTGCAGCAGAAAAAATTGTGACATATTATTGCTAAGGTGATTGACAACTCATAAGAATAAATATTGTTTGGGGGTAAGAAATTTTTTTGTTCATTTCTAGAGGACATTCATAATTTCAGATTATATTAAGGTCTTATATTGCAGGAGACTTTCTTCTAAATAATGTAAAACACTACATAGCAAGTTGCATTATGTCCATTACAAAGATGAGAAAAACTGAGGTTCCCAAAGGGACTTGCACAATTTCATACAGATTTTTAATGAGGGGAAGAAAACAAGATTAGGCCATACTCCTTAAAGATTTTTGTTTGTTTGTTTCTGCCCTTTTAAATGAACTCCCATAAAACTTAACATTCAAAAAAATAAGGTATTTCATTTTTTTGAATGAAGTGAGAGAAAAATCCCTTTTGATTCCTTAACAAACTACCTTTTTGCCATACCACCTTATATTTTACAGCCCTTTACAGTCTTCAGGGCACTTTTATATATACTGTCTTATTTGATTCTCACATCAGCTCTGTGAAGTAAACAATGGTTTACTTAAACAAAGGTTTAAGTTCTTATTCCCTTTTTACAAATGAAGAAACAGGTTCTTCCAGGCTTGGTGGCTTGTTCCCATTGTAAAGCTCCTAAGGGTCAGACCAGGGCTAAACCTTTAGGTTCTGACTCTGAACCAAAGCTGTCTCTTCTACTACGTCATGTTATTTTCTATGTACTCCATTATCCCATGGAAAGAGCTCAGTTTAATTTTTTTTGAGATTGTGGAGGCAGAGGCAAACTTGCCAAATGAAAATGGTATTCCTCAGCCAAAATGTTATTTAAGCATGTTAATTTCCATATCAGTCCACATCAGTGACCATGGAACTCTTTGGATACTCTGGGAATATGTCTGACCTTTGAGGGTGAGATTTCCCACAACTAAGCCCTCGTTCTTAAGGGTAAATGAAGTCAATTTTAAAATTCTTATTCTGCTTTCTTTGGTTTCTCTATGTAGCTGCTCTTCCTCCTGTTTTCCCGCCAGCACTTGAGTCTTTGTCTCTTACTGTTTTAGTGCTGAATATCTAAATGTACTCTGCTTGGCAAGAGTGCTCAAATTTTATTTTTTTCCAACAATGCTGAGAGGTCACTGGCATATCAGTCTCCATGCCGTGTTTTAAGTATGGAGTTATTGCTAAGTGGTGCTGAAATATGAGCTCTGGGAACAACCCAAAAGGTAGCCGCATGCTTTGGGTGAACCAAATTCTTTCCCCCTTTGAGTCAAGATGAGAAAGACAAAGTGAGTTAGAAAGCAACCTTCAATTCCATAAGTTAAAGCAAATAACTAAGAACCTTGTTGGTGTTTTTCTGTGAAAATTCTATGAAGATCAAGTCCTTGAAATTATTTCAAATCACATAAAATAGCATACAGAATCAGGAAAACTGAGTCTGGATATAGTTAATGACTTCTAAAACAAGCCAAGTGACTCTCTCTTGAACACAATGTATGTTTACACTTCATGTTCTGTTGGAATTGATCATTTCTCATTTTATTTTCCATGCTGCTTCCTTTGGTCCTGTGATTGATGTAATCCATAGGGCTACATGGACCTCCCTCAGTCAATCCTACATATTTCATAGGTATCACAGGATACCTTTTCTTGGTGATACCTGTCACCAGGGCAAACATCTCATTAAAAATGTATACAAAGTGGTTTGGCAGCTTTATTCTACAGGGTCTGCATCCTAGAGAGCTCTATATGCCATTTTTTATTAACAAATAGAGAATTTACTAAATTTATTTGGCTCTTCAGGTTGAAAACGAACAACAGGATTTGGGTTGTTATTGGTTTTTTATTTTTGTTTTTGTTTTTTTGGGGTTTTTTCCTGACCCTTGTGGAGGCTTTGGGACGTGCTTTTACCAATAGAAGACAAGATGTTACCTTCCATTCCTGAGCGTTGGTTAATTCTGAACTTCCACTAATGTATGTCAGCTTGGCCAGTTCCGTTCTCAATAAAGGACATAGAACAACATGATTCCACGTGACTTCTGTAGTAGTTTCCCTTTTTTAAATGAAGGACTTGATTAACACATAATTTTAAAAAATTATTTTACCCTCAGAACACAGATGATTCAGAGAATGCGCTCTTTATAAACTAAGTTGAGATTGTATTTCTACTTTCTTCACATGGTGGAGATGAGGAATAAGGTTATAATCTACCAGAGTAAGTGTGGAGGTCATTTTCCCACATCTGTAGTCCATAAATCGTCATCCCATACAAGCTCAAATTAAAGGAGTTTTAGCAGACCTGTTTTTATTAGTCAGCAAAATAGATTCTGCATTATTCTCATCTTCAGCCTTTCGAGATTTCCGAGACTTAAAAAAGTAAAAAGTTTGAGACCAGCCTGGGCAAAATAGTGAGACCTCATATCTAAAAAACTTTTAAAAATTAGCCAGGAGTGGTGGCACGCGCCTGTAGTCCCAGCCACTCAGGAGGCTGAGGCAGGAGGATCCATTAAGCCCAGGAGTTTGAGGTTACAGTGAACCATAATTATGCCACTGCACTGCAGCCTGGACAACACAGTGAGACCCTGTCTCTAAAAAAAAAAGAGAGAGAGAGAGAAGAAGGAAGGAAGGAAGGAAAGAAAAAGGGAGTAATAGGAGAGGTATAGTTTGCTCAGTGTTCTGGGACTTTAATCTCCAGCCTCCATTTCTCTTTCTTCTCCTTATTTCGGCATCAGTGCCTGTGCTCCAACATGACATCATTTAGCTTCCTTTGTGGTTGACTTCAAGAAACCATGACTAGAATAGGCACGTTATTCTTATATACCTAAATATTCGGATGAGTAATTTGTGAGCTCTGAATAAAGGTCCACCTCTTGTGTTTATGCTCACCCATGTCAGTGTAGGGAGAGAAAGATCCCCTGAAAGACAAAACCTGACAAAATAGCTTAAAATATAGATTGTCTCACTTATTACCTACTTTGTTCCATTGACATTCCAATGGTGGGTCATTGTAGATAAAATAATAAGTACAGATTAATAACACAAATAAATTTTGAAGCTCATCCTCCAGTGATTGTAGAAATGAGTGTTATGATTGGGCCACTGTACACATAACCCGGCCACTATTCAGAATTCTTTTGGCAACATTGGATATTTTTCTGATTTAATCTTTCCAAGATTAAAAAAAAGTACATTATAAATTCCTAATCTTCCAAATATGCCAACTATTTGGATAGTTCTTTAATCTTTACAATAAACTTATAAGGTAGGTATCACCTCCATTCCACAGAAATGGTGAATCATAGAGATCACATAGATAAGAAATTGTACAACCAAGATTCAAACTCATCTCCTGACTCCAGTACCTTTTCTGATGAGCCTGTGAACTAGGAGCACTTGCTCCACCTGTGCATTTGCTTAAGTAGTTCTACACTTTCCATGTCCTCCTATTAGAATCCTTCAAGGAGGGGCCCAAAGCCTCCCCTCCTCCCTCTCCTCTCAGCCTGTGATCTCCTTCCTTCCAGCACACCCACAGCCATTCTGGCGTTGAGACTCTTTCACCTTGTAGCATGGCCATCTCTTTACTGCTAAATTCCAAGCTTTCTGAGAGCAGGCCTGAATCTTCTTCATCTGTGTATGTTTTGCAGTGTCCAGGGGATTGTAAGCATTGAAACTTTATTCGTAGGATTGTTTAAATATGTTTCCTTGTAATTCTCAGGTAATGTTCTGATGCCTTTACAATACAAATTGGCCTTCACGTTTCATTTTCAGGTCAAGTCTTTGAAGTAGATCATCAGATTTACTCTCATTTCACAGTGGAGGAGACACAGAAAGGTTAAAAAACTAGTCCAAAATTACACAGTAGGCTGGGCATGGTGGCTCGTGCCTGTAATCTCAGCACTTTGGGAAGCCGAGGCGGTAGTTTGAGGCTGCAACGAGCTATGATCACACCACTACACTCAGTCTGGATGACAGAGCAAGACCCTGTCTCTGAAAAAAAAATTAAAATTTAAAAATTAAAATTAAAAAAAAATCACACAGTAAGTGGTACCGCCAACGTTCAAACCCAGGTGTCCAAAACCCATGCTCTTTCTATTAAATTGTGCTACCTCACTCATGGCACAAAACTTACTAGATTGATGGATACATGTATGTCTTGTTTCTCCAATTAAATTAGGATGCCCTTAGGATATGAAATTAATCCCAAATTTAGTGCTTTTTTTACTTGGCAAATGTGGCCTCTCATACACAAGTTCTTTTACATGCTTCCTGATAAGGGCTTCAGTGCAATGCCAAATAGGCAACAGACACTAAATAAATATTTGTTCAAGGGGATCAAGAATTGTGCATCTAGAATTTCTGCAAGCAACCAAGACTATTAATAAGAGAAAGAGATGAACCAGAAGAATCAGGAGACCATCTGAAGGGAGAATGTACCATGTACATAATGGAAATGGGCTTCATTGTGGGTGGGGTAGAGATGAGGTAGCCAAGAAGAAGCCACCATTCTGAAACACTCCCTGTGTGCAAAGAATTCCTAGTCATGTCTCAGGCATGGATTTCTCACCATTGTGTTAATTTGCGTCAAATGTTCTCTTGCTTCCTTCTGTCATTGACCCAAAACTCTTTTAGCTTATATTCGGTATGATGATGAGTTGATGCCTCTAGGTGACATTTTACCCAGGTGTTTCCCTAGGGTATGGTTAGAGATAAAAATCTGTTGAGGATTTCCTTTGTAGGAAAATTCATGATGCCTGAATTTTAAGGACAATTACACTCTGAATTTGGGGATCATGATGGACAGGCTGAATAAACAAAGATAATTCAAATTTTAAGAGCACAATTCTCATATAACCCTTCAGAACTGATGAATGAGAAAATTAGCTTGGACCTGTTGAATCAGGTTCAGAGTGAAGGCTCATTTTAGTTTTTTTTCTTCACCAGCCAGACCACATTCCCACACTCATTTCTCTTGATTTTAAAGATTTTTTTAAATGCTAACTGCTATAGAATTATATGCACTTTACATGTTTTTCCTGTATTCTTCCTTAGAACTTATTATTTTATGAATCTAGATAAGTGAAAAGTTCTGGCCTAGAATTTTTCTACAAATGAAGTAATTTCCAAGGCCCCATTGTATGTTTTTAGTCTAAAAATTGGCTCCATTTTTCTGTCTAACTGGAAAATATCAAATAAAGGGTCTGTTAGAACTAATTTAGCTTGTGATCAGGTTGCTGCCTGGTTCCCAGGAGATCTTTCAGCTGCAGCCCTCTCCTGAGAAGACAGAAAGAGCAACCCTAAATATTCCTAATTTTTTAGCCCTCAGTCGTGTGTGTGTGTGTGTGTGTGTGTGTGTGTGTGTATCTGAGTCTCACCTTTGCTACTTACTAACTGTGTGAACCTGGACGTATTATTGGATTTTGCTAAATCTGTTTCCCCAACCAGAAAATGGGGATGCCAATAATATTACCCCTTCATAGGGTTTTTGTGAGAATTAAGTAGAGAATACATGTATGTACTCAGTTTAGTGCTTAGTTTAATAAACATTAATTCTAATAATATGAATGAAGGCAAATCATGAATTATGAAGCCCTCTTAGAAAAGGAAATTTTGATTATAATCAAATTATTGGCATTAACCGACACCTGAAATTTTTCACCTAAAATATAAATTAGCTGTGGGTCTTCCAGAGTTTTCACTGAATGTTTTACTTTTTCTCCAAGTCAGAATTTGTTGGACTACGTAGGTTAGAGTAGTGATAATCCAATAGAGTTGTGATGACCGTCCATGCCAGATATTCTATAGTACTAACTTCAAATGTTCTATTTTACTGCCCCCCAAGCATACTCATATTTAGAAAACTTGCCCTGATTTGTGGGTCAGCCGTGGTCATCGTGATAGATACAGCACATTCTGACATTTAACTCAATGAGCTCCATTTAGTCAAGAGATTAAATCTAGTTCAAAGATTCATGGACTGATTGCTTCACTTAAATGAACTGGTGGCTCCCAGTTACTGATCAACCTACTAATACCACCATAAATGGGAATGGGCCAAGCCCTGCTGGTATAATGATCGGTGGGAGGAGTAGAGGGTGGGGCACTGAACAGCTGACAGTTCTCCTCACTTCTGGAGGGGGCCCTTGGGATGACAGTGTACAGGTGGGCAAGGCCAGGCACCCGTGACACCTCCCTGGGATCCCTTCGGTGCCAGGGATTTACAGAGCCTCAGCTGTCAAAGAACAATAAATTTTCCTTCAAAATATAAAACATAAATCAGTGTTGCCCAAACACTGAAAGGCAAGAAGAAACTAAATCCCCATAATAATGAAAAGAATCCTGTTAATTAAATCAGTAAGGTAGAGAGCTTCCCTCCTAGCACATGGCCCAGTTGAACAGTAGAATACCTTGGAGACTGAAGCTGAAATCCAAGCTTTTTCTAGGTTGCAAGCCAGCATCCTGAGGGAACATTTAGAAGGAAAAAAAAAAAATCTTAAGACCAGAACAAGTAAATACAACTGTTTTTTTTCTTAGAGGTTGTACTTGGACTATGTTTATCTG
The DNA here is from genome assembly GCA_023783475.1 of Daubentonia madagascariensis. Taxonomy (NCBI): domain Eukaryota; kingdom Metazoa; phylum Chordata; class Mammalia; order Primates; family Daubentoniidae; genus Daubentonia; species Daubentonia madagascariensis. The sequence continues at coordinate 3,995,422 of JAKFHU010001436.1, read as the reverse complement.
GGAAGGGAAGTTGCAAAACAAATTGTAAACCAGGCTCAGCCTATTTGTGCCAACGCCTTATCAGATTTGCACCAGTCACGGGTAAGCTGAAGGCTGCGTCGCTGTGAACTAAAACGCAGAAGCAAATACATGGGATGCTTAGAGGAAAGGAGAGAGAGAGATGTCATTTCTTCTGATTATTTATTTACTTATTTCAACCATAGCCTGCTTCAATTTATTTGGTTCCTCAACATCCTGGCTCAGATCGTTTATAACAATAAGTGTTTACTTCACAGGTCTTTTTTGTCCTGCAAAGTTATTGATATAGATTTGTGGGGTTTTTTAAATGCTTAGTTAATTGGCTGGCCTACTAACGGACAGTGTGTTGCTGTGATTGAGGAAAGCTGGAAAAAATAGAGGTTAAGGTTTCTTACAACTCTGTCACGTTTGGGAATTGAAGACTATATGATCTTACTACCCTCAAGCCACTGAGAGCAACTTCTATTCCCATCACTGGGAGCCCTCCCAGGGATGAAGCCACACCCTCTCGGCTCCACTTTTAGCTTTTGGTTTCATTCTCCAAGCCTCCGAGAGAGAACCAAGACGCTTCACCCGTCATTAACGAACCTTTAAATTGGGTTTTTACTGCCAGAGAGAGTGCTTTTCAAATGGACTGTCATCCATTCACAGAATCTGAGACCTCGCTTCAGAACTTGTCCATATTTGAAATACAAAAGCTACCCAACTCTCTTTTAGACCTCAGCTTTTAACTAATCTTTCACATAGTAATTAATCACATGCTAGTTATTGCATTAACATTTTTGAAAAATATATTATGCATGTCATAGGACATATTTGCAGCATGCCAAAGTTCATTCAGATTTATATTTGCCTACAGCAAGAAGGTGTTTTGAATACTTCTGGCACAAGAGTTTTACCATCATCTGATGCATGGTGAAGGAAATGCATCATCTCCTTGCATTATCCTTCACCATCTTCCTTTATCCAGTTCACAACCACACATACACACTCTTGGAAAGATCGTTTTCAGGACTGAAGGTGGCTAGTGCTGCTCACCAATAGTGAGCACTAAGAGTGGGGTGTAACTTTTATATTGATAATAGAATTGGGGCCACAACTCCACGGTTGCCATCCCTCAGATCCCACCACACCACACAATTGCTTTGACCTTGGAGGTGAGGGTGGTGGGAAGAAAGGAAGTAGCCAACAAAATATGGCCCATTCTTGCCTCTCCGTGGCTAAGAACAGCTTTAAGGAGCAGCAAATGACCTCAATATGATATCCGTTTTGTTTGATTCTTGGGGCCAAAGCAAAACAAGATTGTGGATCCCAACTCAGCCCCAACTTCTTTCCTCTGATGGCCTCAGCTGGGTTGTGGATCATGGTCTGATGTCCTTTCCCCATAATTTTTTCCTTCTGACCTTTCACAGTACAGTAGTACCTGTATACTTGGAAAAATCTCCTTAAGCTTGCTTTCTTTTTTTTTTTTTTTTTTTTTTGGCTGAGTGTGTCAAGTCAAGAGAGATTTAAGGTCACAAGATACATTTATGAAAAACTAATGTGTGTGTGTAAATTCAATGTATGTGCATGAAAGCATATTTTAAGAAACAAATTTTTTTAGCTAAGTTTAAGAAAATCAAAAAATTTTGAGGTTTTTACAATTTTTTTAACTGTCTTTTATAATCTTTCTCTGTAGGACTTTAAGGAAAGTTGCTTTAACATTGTGTTATTTAGAAATGGCCAGTAGGTGATATAAAAGTTGTGTTTCACTGGCATTGTTAATGAATATCTTCAGTCACAGATAAATTAGTGGCCATTAGTTGAAGTGGAATAATTCTTTAAGTAGAGGATATTAACTGTTTCCTAAAGACTGGAACCTATGCTTGTTTCATAGAGAATCTTAAACTAAACAGCAATTTTATGGAGGTCCAAAATGTGTGTCTGGTTAAAAGTTTGCTTTTAATTTTTTAAAATATAAGTTCATGTATATAAGTTTTTGAGTGATTAACCAAAGGCAGGTGTGGACAGTGGAAACAAGTACCATAAAAACTGGCAAGCCCTTCCACAGCCTGAGGGGTGACTATGACACACACTACCATTTTCTGTTTACACTGACATCATTTTGACAGTTTAGCACCTTTTTTTTTTTTAAGGAATGGGGGTGGGAAGCAAGCCTTCTGATTAGGAATTTTCAAAGACAAACTTACAAATGGAAGAAATAAAGTTTGCATTCCTTTATATATTTAGATATGACAGATTAAAAGCAAAGCAGGTATGCAGAGTTTATTTAATAACCTCACCAAGGTGGCAATCTCCAAATGCTTTGATGTTGTCTAGTTGCAAGACCCCTGAGACGTTTCCAGGAACCAAATTCAGTTGACTTTATGTGGCTTGCCCATCTCTTCTGGTGTTCAAAAAAGAAAGGAAAAGGTCCCTGCACCTTCTTGCCTCCTTCCTTTATTGTACAGTTTGCTTTGTTTGTTTGATTTTAAAACTGCCATTATGTGAAAGTGTTGCAAGTATAAATAATTGAGAAGATAACTCTGTAGGGAAACCACTTTTGCTGCCTTTGTGCAAAGGCAGCTCATTACGGCTCTGAGCTGCAGCATTCCATAAGAGCAATTATGCAACATCAGTATGTCATGGATATTAACCAAGGGGAGTAGATAAGAGACGGGAAAATAATTTTGTAACTTATTTAATTAAATTTATTTGGTTTTTCAAATAGTTCCTCTTGTGTGTAATTTACCCAGCCACTCCGTGGTTGCTGTGGTCTGTGCAGGACTGTTGTTCAGCATTTGTTTTTTGGCATTCCTCCTCAATTTTTGTATGGACCTAAAATGTATTTATGTTGGGGTTTAATTTCCACCCAAGGAGAGGTTACCCATGAAAATGGAACCATAATTTGGTCATGAGGTTTTTCTCCCCCCTAGGGCTTATATATAGCCAGTTAATATATGTTAGTACAGCAAAGTGAATAAAAGGTTAAATAAGTGGGTCGGGCTCAGAACGAGTCCTATACTGCTTACTTCTGCTTAAACGGAAGGAAAAGCCCATAATGGCGCTTGCCTGACTTCCACCCCCGTCATTTTAAGAATTGCTTTGCCAATCCTTCACAGCAAATAGTAATTTTAAGTGGACCAAAACAGAGTTCAGGGTGTTTGCACTCCAGGGTAATGATAGAGTAGCTGTGCTCCCTGGAGTCAATAAGCCCAACAATTGAGTCATTTTTGCCTCCTGTGAGTGAATGACTGCTGTTAGCCTGAATGACAGGATTGCTTATGGAACCAGAGCCCTCCACCAGGCTGGCCTCATCCCGGGACAGCGAGGATCAGAGGGCAGGCAGGTGGTGTTTAACGCAGCTATAAGTAAAAGCTGATTTTGTACTTGTAAGCTCTGTGAGCAAGAAAATAGAGTTGACTGGGAGCATTTGATGTACATTGATGTACATTATCCAAAGCAGCCCTTCCTCTTTCCTGTCCTTTATCCCTTCTCGTTTCTCCTTCCTCTTCTCAAACATCCCCCCACAGCACTCCCGTCTTCTGCCACTCTCCACATACCGTCTCCAGCACGTGTAGTAGACGCGCTAAAGTCAGGTGGCCACAGCACAATCACAGTGATTGATGAAAGATGCAGAGGGTGTGCAAATATATATATATATCTTACACTTAAAATTATTCTTCAGTTTCTAACAGCTATTTTGAAGCGAAATTTTAGGCATAGCAAAATACTCAATGATAGTTTTTTAAATATTTCATTGAGTAGGAAAAATATGAGGTAAGTTGGGGAGGCCCAGTTTCTGCCAAGTCAAGTCCTTCTCCTCCTCTCCATCTGCACCCGAGGTTTACCTGGCCTCTCTAACGCCCATGCTGATGCACACCTTTAACTAATGCCTCTGATCTGTACTTTCAGTTGTTTCTGAGCGCAGAAACAACTAGACCAGAGCCGGAAGCCAGCGTTATTTCCTGTCTTAGTTCTGCCCCGCTCTAGAGCAAATCATTTCTTCAGGGATTCAGCTATGCCACGAGAAAATCCCTAAGAGCTTTTCTATTCTCAATTCTAAATTATTTCCAAGATGAAGGAACCCTATTTTTTTGAAGGAACCCTATTTTCCTTCGATCATTCAGTTATTCATTCACCAAGCATTTTATTGAGGCTGTACTATAAACCTGACAAAGTGTCAATAACAAAGAATTAAGATGTGGTCCCTGTTCTCTAAGACTATCTAGTGGGAAAGTCAGACAAGTAAATTGTGATCATGGTATTGAATAAATGCTGTGATAGGCATATTAGCCAGGTGCTACTAACTAAGAGAGTGCTTCTTAGTCAGACTACGGAACCAGGGAAGTTACCTCAAAGAGATGTTCTCTGATAAGAATTTTGAAGTGGGTGTTGACCAGATAGATGGCCACGGGAGAAAGCCAGCACAGGCCAAAGGGATAGTATAGTTAGCATAGCGTATTAACTTAGTTAATTTAGTTAGTATATTAATTTTAAACTTGTTAATTGCCTTTTTATTTGTTTTTACATAGCCTGACTCCAAAGACTCTGTGGCAGTTAAACCAATTACTAAATTAAGTTGTTTTTGATAGATGGTGATGTTACACTATGTATGCTGTCAAAATGGAGATAATTCAAATGTCATCATTTCTATTTCTAAAAGTTAAGTTAAACCACGTTAGGAAATTCTAATAGGAGATGTGAAATCTGAATATGCTCTAAAAATTCTTTCAAATTGTAGTACAACGTGTTTGCTTCTTTGTCTATTGGAGATCATAGCTTTGTGTGTAATGTCAGAATCAAATCTTGATGTCTTTATTTCTTTGCAATTCAGGGGAAAAATCCACTAACTAATCCTCTAAAGCTAAAATATTTAAGGACTAAAGTAGATGTGGCATAACTGCTGGTTTGCTAGGTCTCTTGTGGTTTATAAAGATATATTTTATGTCTTTTATGATTACAGGATGATGCTAAAAATTTTGTGGGTAATAATACCATCACATTGGAAAGACTGCTTATAACATCTCTGGAGAAGATACAGAATGCTACCTGGCTGTCAAATCAAAGTAAAAGATGTCTAATTTGTCATTAAGAAAAGGCAGTCAGGAATTTTATTTGGAATTTGGTCTTCGATGTGTGAACATCATAAATGTGATGATATTAAGTCATATGTTCATGAATAGAATTCTTTGCTTTCTGACATAATAGACTATGTTTTAATAATAATTTTAAAAGATTATTGTCAGACGTATAGCTATTAGAACTATAGTTTATTTAAAGTGACTTTAAAATTTTTTAGATCTTTGATTTTTTTCCCCATTGGCACCTTTACTAGATGCCAGTATAAACTGGTTAAATAGCATTTGGTTTAAACAGAAAGAATGTAACATATATGCATATTTATGATATTTTGTTTGTTGGATCTTTTTCTTAATATTACTTGACTTTCTGTGTTTTAATCTCATTTTTCCATATTTTGGGTTGAAGCCACTCTAAAGCTTAACACCTAGGAGATTTCTCACTTATGGTTCCCTTTAAAAGTGCTAAAATCTCAGCCTCTCAAACAAGAGACCACGCTACAATTTAAAGAAAGCAGTTGTGTTGATAAAGGGCCCTAAGAATGTTGCCACCTTCCCAATGTGTCCTCTGCCATATCCTTTCTTTTAAGCCAGCAGGAGAATTACAAGGAGGATAAGAGCTTGGTTCATCCAAACACTTCTGGCATGCCAATCTGGCCTTCTGAAGTATCCCCTGCTGCTTTAGAAAAAGGAGCCCCCACAGACAAATGAAAGGGCCACGGGGACATTCACATGCATAGCACCTTCCCTCCAAGTGGCTTTAGATTGTTGATGTTGGGGTGGTTTGGCCTGAGTTGAAGAATAGAGACTTGAGAACCATTTGTTTCCACACCAGTTTGGGTGAAGTGCTATATTTTTCACCTTAAAAGCCCATTTAAAAAGAAAAATATGGTTTGAAAGGAGGACACAATTTGGAAGCCATCACACTTAATGCAGCCCCTTTTAAATGTAACACTTTGTCCTATCAATTCTCTTCTAAATTAGTTGTCACTACCTAGAGAAAACCTGCCCTTGATTGTCTTATGCAATTGCTTAAAAACACACAGGCTCACAGTCTCATATATATATATATACATTCCTATATCCAAGTTTAAAAACTCTCTGATAAATTCCATTACTAAACATTACCCTTGTTAAGTATGGAGTAGAACACAACTTGTATAGCAACACACAGTATGACATATAGGTAATTATCATCACCCTCTAAATCTAGACACACAGATTATCTCAAAATTAAAAGAAAAAGCAAACTGGATTTAATAGAAATAAGTCCATGGCCATAAAGGTTTTTATTGACAATTGACTTGGCCAACCATAATCAGATAAAGGACTTTCTAAAATCTAGAGGATATATGAAGAAGAATCCAGTTTTTTGGAGATAGCCGGGCAATTTTATGGAATATTTGCACAGTTTGGAAAATATGAAGAGATTAGAGGGTTTTGAAGTAAAGTTGGTTCTTTCTAAACTTTCACTCTTCTTTTGTCCTTTGTCTTGAGTGGCCTACATACCTTCTCAGCCTGAAAGTCCCACTGTCAACTTAAAGGTTACATTTGGAAAATTGAGCTTGCCTCTCCCACCACAACAAATAGGAATTTCTTATCAAATTTCCAATTTTCATTGCCTATATACCATAACATATGAAATATAGATTCTCAAGTTTGTCCTCTTAATATCTTTTATATTTGGACCTGTCCTTTGCCATCTAAGCACAATTCATCAACAGTTCTCCAAGCCAAACATCCTACTTCTTTTTCATTTCTACCACCTTGATAAGAACTCATTTTATTTCCTTCTTCTGCTAGATTAGACAAGCACTTTCTACCTTCTCAGCTTCTAGATTCTCATCAGTTCAATTCATTCTATATATGGTTCTTGGAGAAGATCTTCCTAAAACACCATATTTTATTTTATCATTCTGCCATTCAGGAATTTCAGGGATTCAATTTATCATGCAAGAACCTCCACCAGCTTGCCTGTTAATCATAGCCATGTTTTCCAAACCAAAACTGGGATCCAGTCTGAGTTCAATTCCTTCACCCTCCCTTGCACAAAATTGGTCCTAGTCTACATGAGTGCCTTGGAGCATGCCATTTCCTTATTCTTATTTCTTCCAATATTCTATGCTCTTTTAATCTGGTTTGAGTTTCCTCCCCCAAGAATCTGTGATTAACCTCCATCTTCATCTTCTTTAATTGACCCCATCACACTTATTTACTCACTGTGGACTGTGTTGATTTGTAATTATTTATGTGTTCTCAAATTGTGATTTTCAGTTTGTTTCTATGGGTGTGAAAAGTAAAAATCTTTAAAGGCATGACCTGCATTTTAAAATATTTAAATATATATATAACTATATATATACACACATACATACACATACATACATATATGGACTCTTTCCATATATATATGGAGAGATAAAGTTATATAATTATATATGTACTATTTATAGTTTTATATTATATACGACTTTGTCTTATATTCTGTCATTAAACTTGTTTTTTGTTAAGTGTAGAATATGGAAGATTTATCAATGTGTGACACATATACACATTACTATGGGCCTTAAAAATTATTCATTCTAATTTTTTTAGGATTGAAAAAGGATGAAAATAGGCCTTACACTATACCTTTCCTTTCCCCTCTCCCCCAGCAGCCCAGTCTCTCATTGGGAGACACACACACTCCTTAGAGAAAGCCGCTCCTAATACAATTCTATGAACATTGAGGAGGTAGGTGGTTAGTAACTTGACTGGCCAAAAGGCAATGTAGGATAAAGCAAGAAATGAGGCTGAGAAAAATCGTTATTCTCCCGGAGATCAAGAAAGGGGGAAAGAGAGCAAACACTACAACGTGGCATGACTGAGTAGAAGCAAGAATTTTTAGCAGCCACTGTTTTCGCCTTTGTTTCTACATTCTCACCCCCCACAAAATTCCTGTCTTTGACCTGTGCGGTAATATATCTAAATATCCTAGAGTTGATAACTCTCTCCCTCTCTCTATATATATATCTCCTTATCACCCTTCCTCCAGCAGCAGCACAGAAAACCTAGCAAGGTATTAATGAATTCATCTCTGGCAAAGTTTATTGCTCTGTGTGTGTGTGTGTCTACGTCTGTGTGTGTATCTATACATATACACACACACACACACACATACATACATATGGCTGATGACTTCTCACAGTATATCTGTCTCAAAGCTGCACTGTTGCATGTCCCATTTGGTTGACAGGGCACTTCTGACCTGACAGATTTATCTGTTGAGAACAGGATCATGCATTTGAAACCAGTTTAATTCTTAGTAAGACAATGCACATGGCTTATGTAGATTTTGTCTTTGATTTTTTTTTCCTTATATGTTACTCATGGAAGCTTATGTCAGTATAAATCAGTGGTAATGAAATCAACATTATGGCATCTTTGATATTGCATTTGCTAAAGCCTTTCTGGACATTTAACCCAGCTTTCAATGATTGATATTACAGACAGTGGATAAACATTTTTGATGGATCTGTTTGCTCACAGATAAAAAAAACTAATCCTTTTTTCTCTTTGATTTAAAGGGTGTAATGCCATTGGAGAGGAAGCAGTTCAAATTGGTCATCATAGGTTGGTGGCACCAAAAATAGAAACTCACTTAGGGTAAAATTTGCTGTCAGGAAAAAATGGAGCATTCTTTCTGAACTCAGGAACGTGTGGTTCATACGAGCTCGCTTGTAGATGGTTGCTACAATAAGGCTTCTTTCATACAGGTGTGTTTATGCCCCAGGCTTGCTGGCCACAGTCCATTCCATTTACGGAAGCTGAATTAAACAATAACTACCGCACTGCAAAAAATGGTAGGGGTGGGGGGCAGGGGAGGGGGAAAGGTGAGCGTCAAAGGAGATGCCTGAGAGCTTTGTTAGGGCCAAGAAAAACCCTGTTGCAGTTGTCAGAGCTTGTTGATGTTGCTGGGAACGGCACTTTTTTTTTTCTCTTGGATTTTGTGGTTCTGCCTTAGGAAAGAAAGTAAAATAGAACGGAAGAACAAAGTCCTACTCTATAAATCAGCAGCTGCTCCTTGCCAGATCAAAGGAGTGACATTTTTGCTCCTGGACTACTTGTCCACTTGAGGGCTTGACAGGCAGCTAACAGCTGGCCTGCTAGACTGTATGGGAGAATCAGCCTACATCTTCTTCCGAGCAGATGACAAGCTAATCAGAGACATATCCATAGCACGGGGCATGCGAGTGCACCTTGATCTCTTCAAACATATCTAATACATAATTGCTAAACAGCTTGGTGCATTTTTGGCAAGTTAAAGCTTAGGTGGTTTCCATTGAGAAGTAGGATAGAGAATTAATACTTCAATCAAAGGTGATCATGAAAGCTAAAAAGATACTAAATTTGTTGGGATCGTCTCCTCTTAGAGTGAATTAGTAAATGGCTAGGAACATAATGGGAATTGGCTAAGAATGTATGTAACTGATTATCTAGTGACTGATTGATTTTCAAAGACCAGTCAGGCTATGGTGTTCAGATAAATGTAACACACAGCATGATAACTGGAAATTGGTAATTTTGAAAATGATTGCTCCTGCTTTTTATGCTGATAAAGAGTTGAGTAAAGTTGTAGCTGTATCTTCTGTGTCTGCAAAAAGTTGTTTTCAGAGGCACTATAAGGTGTGTAGGTATCCAGACCTGGAATTTTAATGTCAGTAGTAAAACTTTCAAAGTAATTCGGTTTCTAGTTGATTTCCATCTGCAATAAATCATGTACAGGATGAGGTAATATACTACAACTTATGTCTATTGACTTAGTATTTTATCTTTAAGAGGATAGATCCTAGATATGAATAGCTAAGGAAGTTTGAGTGTTTTCTCCTCCCTTGCTTTCAAGTAGCTTTGAAAGATCACTTTTATAGTGCATGATAAATAGCCACATATGAATAATCTGATGGCATTCTGTAAGAGTAACAGCGCTTCAAAATCATAACCTGCTGAGATGTTTTGTTACATGCCATCGGGTGTGATTATATTCATGGAATAGTGTTTATTGTTGCTCAGTATTATAAAGGAAATAAAAGATAATTCCCTATCTGAGAGGAAATTTCTCAAATTTTTTTCTTAAAAGGTTGCTACTATTGGCCATATAAACCTTAGTCAAATAAGATGCCAGATTTTCTAGGTCATCTTTAGAATTTCTTTTAATTATAAAAGTAATCATACTTAAAAACTCAAGCAGTACAGAGTTATATGGAAAAAAATAGAGAAATCTACCATTATCTTCCTATTCATGCCTGAGAGACAGCCTCTGGTAACAGTTTCCACAAAAACATTTTATTGGCCCAACTTTTCCTTTAGGAGGTATAGATGGAATACAATGAATTAAATTATTATAAATTGTTTGTTGCCCAAGGGAAGTGATTAAAGACTGTTTTAGATCTATGATAGTTAAAGAGACTAGTAATGTGCATTTTCACAGTTAAGATTCACAATTAAAACTTGATCTTTGCAAGTTTTAATTGTTCAATTTTTAGGCAGAGTCCTAAAATGTGGTAGGTGATCTGGAGAGCAAGGCTTCTCAAACCTAAATGTGCATAGATCACCTGGAGATCTTTTAAAATACAGATTCAGATTCAAAAGTGCAAGAATGGGGACTGTACTGTATCTCTGCTTCTCTAACAAGCTCAAGGTGATGTTGATGCTGCTGGTCCATGGAGCACACTTAGAGTAGCAAGGATCTAGAAAACCATTGAGAGAGTGTGATTCCAAAATAGCTCACTCCACTACTCACCCCACGCCACCCCACCCCCAGCAGATGCCTGCTCCAGTGTCTAAAATCTCCACCATGGCATTACACATTTGGATTAAACTGTAATTTTTAGAAAGAGCCTACCATATGGACACATGCTACTTATAGGAGTGCAACACATTATTACCCTGGCATCAACCCAGCGTGAAGCAGTTTAATAGTCACCCACCTATGCTTTTATTACCTGTGAGAGAACAGAGCTCTTGAGGAGCACTGGATAGGTGCATTTTGACTATAAGCTAACATTTAATGAGCCCTTACTATGTGCCAGGCACTGTGCTAAAGGTCTTGCATACAATATCTCCCTGAATCCTCAAAACAACCCAGGCCCAGTTATTTCCCCACTTTGCAGATAGGAAACAAAGTGAGGCTTGGAAGGTTAAGTCACTTGCCCAAAATCACAGAGCAAATAAAGGGCTCGGAACACGAGCCGGTGCTCTTCACCATGTTGCTCTATGCATAAGTCTGAAATATGAAGCAATAATTGAGAAGGGCGTGCCCAAAGTAGGGTATTTTAGTAAAAAGGCTATGTGAGCCCTTGTAACTTTACGGAAGAATTAGATCAAAGGAAGAATACTGAAAGAATGCGGTAGAAGACCATCAAAGATAAGTATCACCTACTTGATAATTTTGTCCAAGGCCTTTTATGTCAGCATGAACACTCCACCATTCGAGGCCTATTCATAATGGTATAAAATGTTTGTGATTCCAGGTTAACATCATGTTTTCATATTATAAACTTATTCCTATTTAGTTCATGTGTTTTAGAGGTCTGAGCAAATCTAGTATTCTATCAGATTATAAATTAAGCTGTAGCTCAGGGAAATTAATGATGATCCATGAATGTGTCCCTAAGTAGCATATGAATCTCATTGATTTACCGTACTTTACTCACAGTTGTCTATGAGAAAAGACCCATTGTCTGGCCACCAGTGGAAAACTTAAGTTTGCGGTATGACTCAATCATTTGTGTGCCCAAGTTCATGTTCAAAGGCATTAAACCTGCTTAATTTACTGATTTAACCCTTGTTAATGTATCTTACTGAGAAAACCCTACTCTTAGCCATAACCACAGCACAGAAAAAGATGTGCTTTTTTTTTTTTATAAAGGAAGAAAAAATGGAGAAACTTGGTAACTGACTTGCCAAGGTTGAAGCTTCACGGTTTAAGACACCAACCAGAAGCAAACTTTGTGAACAAGCACCTTGCTGCTAAATCCCATGGAGGGGGAAAGTGAGGGAGCAGAGCTTATTCATGTTTTAACAGGTCCCCAGTCACTGAGCTACCTACAACACCTTTTTCAAATTGATCTGATCCCTCGACAGTTCAGCCCCCTTCCTTGCCCAAACCAATCTGTGCAAAAGCTTCAGTCCCCTCGGTTCTTGATTCCTCCTGCTCAGGGCTGGCGGCTTTCCAGGTGACTCCACGGAGGCCTGTACTTTCTAACAAAAAGAATGCTGCCTAAAGGAGTTGGTTACCAGGTGTGGCATGAAGTTAGTGAACCAGAAAGAAGGGATTTATCAGCCATTTAAAAAGAGGAGGAAAAAAGAAGAAAAGAAAAGAAACCAACCAACAATCAGGAATGACACTTAAGTCTACTTCTATCAATCTGAACTATGCTTTGGAGTGAAAAGTCTTTAAAAGAAAAATCATGATGGTCAGATTTCAGTTGCGGAAAAGTATGCAAAGCTGAAAAGTTTGGATTTTCTGGGGGCAGGGGAGGTCTCCAGGAGACATTTCTCTAGCAAGACAGTAAGATGAGACTTCAGTGATATTTGCTATCTTGGGTTTATTTTTTTAATGTATTCTTTTTTCATCTCTGAGTTGATTTAGAAAGGCCTCGTGATTCTTGGAAAGTCATTGAATTTATTTCTATAATTAAGTTATTTTTAAACTAAGAGTCTTAGTATATAATTTTTAAGGATCACACATACTAATGCATTTTCTACTTAAGTAAAATTTAGAGAGAAAGTAAATAGTCTTAGTAGATACTCTCTCAAGCTTTTGTGTGAGCCTGGATACTAACTTTGTGTTCAATACAAATCAATGGAACTAGTGCACTTTAGGGTACTCATTCCCTAAGGAGTCACTAATGGAATTATCTGTAGCCTTTAAAAAAAAAGTCACAATGAGGCTAATGAAAAATTTTTTCTAGGTGAAATCTGGATAAGACTCTAACCTTGCTTGCACATTTTACATACAAGTTGTAAAAACACAGAATATTTTTAAGGACTAATTAATATTGAAGAAGACTTTGTAACTTAGGGTTAAATTGCTTATACCAATAGAGAAGTATATGTCTGCAACTTCAAAATCATTCTGGGATGACATTAAAACTTAGAGAATTTTTTAGTATCAGATACAGATGAAAACCTAACAGTCTTTGGATTGGAAATAACTTGTGGGGGCTTTCATTAAAGTTGGGTGCAGCTTGCTGCATTTTGGTTAGTTGGATGTCTTCAGCAATTTTTCAAATGTTTTGGGTTTGGCAAAGTCCAAAATGTTTTTTGCCAAGACCCTCTTTTCCCCTTATTTTTTAAACCCGTGTGAAATTCAAGGATAACTTAATCCATATGTGTCTGATTCATTTACACTTAACTCATCAAAATGTTATTTTGTAAGACCCATTTAATATCCAAGAAACCTTTTGAGCCTTTTTAAGACAAGTCTTTTGTCTTTGAACCAGCCAAGTTGTATTTTTTCATATGAATGGAGCCTGAACCTTGAAAGATTAAAGATGAGTTGATTTTCAACTTAGATTCTTCAAATTTTACATAGAATCAAAACTTGATATTCCATTTACTACTTGATCACTGAAAAGGGTCGTTTTTAAAATATAGGTCAGAGGAAATGGAAAAAAATTTATGTCATGTAATTTGGGGGAAAGACATATATGGAAATTCATCTTAGAAATATTAAATAAATAAAAGTTATTCCTAATTTTATGTGTCTTAATCTATAATTTAAATGGCTCTATTTTATGTATGTCAGTGTATTTTCTAAGAGTGGCATCTGGGTCATCAGTGAAAGGGAGCAGTAATTTTTAATGTCAAAGTTATCTTACAGTCAACTCATTAATTAATTCTAATAGTAACATCTATGATATTAATAAACTATCCCAAGATCAGGGGAGTTGACAATTGGCAGGAGTTGTATGTTAAGAGATTTCTGCAAAATAGGGGCCCATATGTTTTTAAAATTCTGTGTGATTTGAAAGAATGTGGTAGAATTATGAATCTGGCAAGAAATAGCGCTATGGATCAAAAACATTGTTTGAGAACAAAAATCCAGAAAGGCTAAATGGTGCCCAAGTGAAAAAAGAAAAATGTCTCTGACCCTTTGTAAAAGGATCTAGTGAAAACCTTCAGAGGCTTCTATTCATATTTGCTTAGGAGAAGTGGGCAAAGAAAGGCCATTGCCATAACTGCTAGTGAACATCCAGTCCATGCCATGGTAACTAGTTGAAAATGTAATACTGGAGTGGCATTTCCAAGTTCAGCGCTTCTATAAAGACCTGCTAGCACAGAGAATGCTTTTTTAATGTTCTGCATTGTTGTGTATCCCCCATTGAACAACCTTTTGAGTGGACCCCGTTTTTACTTATGTAAACATTCTGACGAGTATCCAAAGAAATGACCTTTGAGTGAACCTCTAACCTTCCCCGTAATTATTTGTTTGAAGACAGTGTGGAGTTCTCCTGCTGAGAACTAAGAACCATGATGCCTTGCAGCTCTGTGAGTAAGGGAGTGTTTGGGGGAACTGGAGAGAAAGACATAAATAAGGGAGCAACCTCCAGATGTAAGGAATAAAAGAGTAAAAGGGTGAAATTAAAAAGGGAAAAAATAGCAGTTCTTTTTACCTAAAGAGTTGGCCCATACTTTGGGGGGGGGGGGAACAGGATTAGTAAGTAGCACATAAAAAGATGTAAAACCCCTCCATTAGAAACAAGGAGAAGAGAACAGGCTTCTCTGACTCTCCTGAGCATCTCTGTTGGTCTTAACCTGAGCTGGTAAAAAGAGTTCCTGGGGGTGGAAATACCAGGTTAATCCTCTTTGGTTGCAGTAAAAGCAGTGTGGAAAGAGTAGATAATTAAGTTACTTTTCTGATTTGAGGGATGCTTCTGGAAGTCTTTGTGATCTGGTCAGATATTCCTCTGCAACACCTCAGGTGACAGGTGGGAATATATAAGTAGTTTCAACTCTCCTTTTGTTTTCACCTCTGCATACATAGCCTGTCACTTTCTTTCCCAAAGCCGAGGGGGTGTAACATTTTTGACAACAGAGCTATACTTTCTTAAGTAATAAAGAAGTTCATTGTTTTGCAAACAAACACCATATGCAAAAGACTCCTTTGGTTTTCTGGAGGCTATTATTCCTCCAGCCTAATTGTATTCCCACCAGAGTACTCACAGGAGGCCTGACAGAGTGTGGCTTGACTGTCCTCCTCCTCCTCCAAAAGGACTTCAACTTCTAGGAACACAGAGCTGCCAACACACACTAGAGTTTTTCTGGTTAATTTCAGAAAATGAGTTTTCAGTTCCTGCCTGTGGCCCCATGTGGACTCATTAATCATTAAGTTCCCCTGCGCTTAAGATTTGAAACTGAAAATATTGAAAAATATTATCAGTGGGTATATTTTTAAGGAACAGTTAGCTGTATGCTCCCTGCCCCCTCCCCCAAATGCACGGCCAATGAATCCTGTGCATGAGCTCAAATGTGTGGGGAATACACATCATTAAATGCACAGGGACAAGGGTAACTCGCAAATGGCAGAAAATTGTTTTGTTTTTATTAAATTTGGAGAAATAAAGGAGATTTCTTATCATCTTACTCTGTTTGTACATGAATATTTGATGGGCATTATTAAACATTAAAGTAACATGAAGTAGGCACTTATTTTTGGATTTCCAGCAAAATTAGATCCAGGCTTCTTAGACGAAATAACTGCTTCTTCTTTACATTCCTACGATTCAGCCACCACCTGATTTGAAAATGTTTCTTGGGCTCTAATATCAACCATGTGTACCTGAGGCTCTGTCTTTCTAGTGGGTTGAAAGGTGGCTGGGTTTATGGTTGGCAGTTACCTTATCCGCTGCCCTGGGTGTCCCAGCTTAGGCTAGAAAGGCCGCCCCCAGCTGGCACTGACCTCTGAATGACCCCTAACTTTACAGGCTTAAACTGCAGGAGTTGCCGAAGAGCAGAAGTCTTTCTGGCCAGCACTTATTACTGCTGTGTTGGTGATAAAACTTCAGACAGCCTAATTGATGGCTTTGCTGACCTAACAATACCTTGTGAAAGCCGAGTGCCAGAGCCTGGTCTCCATTTATGACCAGCTGCAAGGGGAAACTGGGTCTCCCTAGGATGAGGAGTCTAGGGAAAGGGGAAAAATCTTCCAGGCGGTGAACTTTAACCAGATTCCTACTTGTTCAAGAAGCAGAAGCACAATTGCAAATTAATAGAAGTTTCCTCATGGAGAACTTTTTTCCCGTCCTTGAGCTTTTTTAGCAAGTTGGCTTGGAGTTGGCTGTGCAATGACAATGGAGATGATCCAACTGTTTTTGAACGCTGAAAGGGAAAATTGCCTTTACATTAAAAAAGATAATTTTCAGAAGAAATTTGATTGTATTGTATTCTCCGCAGCATTCACGCGAAGGTGTTCACTTAGCACAGAAACTGGGTTTGATGACTGGTCTTCTCGGTTCTGTTTCAGGTTTATTAATGCCAGAAGAAGAATAGTACAGCCCATGATTGACCAGTCAAATCGAGCAGGCAAGTTCCAACTAGTATCTATATTCACTTCCCACAGGCACAAATCCTCATCAAGTTATACTTCAGGAGTTTCATCACCTGATAAATAAGTTTTTCTGCCAGGCATTCTGGGAGAATTTTTTTTAATGTCTCCAGAATTCCACTCGAGGAAGCAACTTCACTAATTGGTGCTAATTGGAGATTTCCCACCCTGATTCTACTGAAACTGCTTTTTATTTTCTGTCTGAATTGGTAATTGGGCACAAGTATTAGTGCCACAAGCAGTTTGTTTGACTGTGAGCTCTGGAATTACTCCTTGCTTGTCTGCATCCAATCATTAGCACACTCTCATTTTCTTGTTACCCACAACTCCTTGGTGTATGCTTTGCTTTCACTCCTGTAGCATCCACTGTTAGACTCATTGTATCCATTCATTTGCTTTGACTATTCATAATATTCTATTAGTCTGACATGCTGCATTGCCAGCATTATTTTTTATTTAAAGATTATTACCTTCATTTAAAATGCTTCCCATCTATTCCACTAAAATGTGCATGTGGGTTTTTCTCACAATATCTCTCGGTTTCTCAAGAACAGTAATTATATGGTACTGTCAGAACCCTCCGGGTGTACTCCTAATCATTTTACTTTGACATAGGCATTTCCTCAGTTTACTGAGAAGTTGTGGTCTCCTTTAATAAGGTTTATAGGAAAAAAATGTTTTCCTTATGGTGATCACTAACAAGGGTGTTAAATGTGATGGAGATTTTTAACTGTGGCCTCAGCTTAAAGAATTTATGCAAATTCATCATCCTTTGGCAAAATTTCCCCAATAACACTGAAGTACCATCTCACTATTAAAGGCCAGAGGACCTGTTGGAGAACATAAAACAATGGAAATATTACATTTACCATGTTTACATTTTCTTCAGTGTGGGTAAAAAGGCAAATATTTAATTGAATCTGTCGAGCCTTGTAAAATTGTACTCAAATTTAAAATGTTTGTGTATGATGTGAAGTTTTTTATTAAGCCACCAGAGATGGCAGGATCACAGAATCCTAACTAAATGGCATGTTGCAATATTTACATATTGGGTACTCCTCACTTCCCTGGCCTTCTTCCCCCCAGTCAAGAAATAAGTAAAGAAACAGAGGCTGCAGGAGAAGACCCACCTGTTAAACTGGCCAGTGAGGTCTTTCCTCCAGAATGTTTTTAAAAGCAGCTCACACACCTTAACTCAGTCATAAAAACATACACACACAAACCACACCCTCGTTTTTTAAAGCGCCAACCACATTG
>JAKFHU010001436.1:3742500-3975000 GCA_023783475.1 Daubentonia madagascariensis | reverse complement strand
AACAAAGGAAAACAAATGAATATATCAACAGTTAACTGATAAAACTTGACTCAGAATTTATATTCTTATTGCATTTATCAAAGAAATGTACTGAATACCATTTTGAAGAACAGTTCCACTTTATGACATTTAGTTGCATTAAATATTTAGTTCTGTTGTGTTGCATTATACTGCTGTGCGATGAAATTAAATGCAAACTACAATTTGAATGTCTGCAAACATTGGCAAGAATCTGCAGCTAAATTTAGATATAAGATTTGCAGTGTCTGTTGTTTTTTTTTTTCTTTTCATCTTTGATGGGTAAAGTATAAAAATGTTTAGGAATTTGACCCGCTTTCTTTTTCCTTCTCTATTTTCAGGTTTGCAGAGCATGCCAGGGGACTACGTTTCTCAGGGTGGTCCTATGGGAATGAGTATGGCACAGCCAAGTTACACTCCTCCCCAGATGACCCCACACCCTACTCAATTAAGACATGGACCCCCAATGCATTCATATTTGCCAAGCCATCCCCACCACCCAGCCATGATGATGCACGGAGGACCCCCTACCCACCCTGGAATGACTATGTCAGCACAGAGCCCTACAATGTTAAATTCTGTAGATCCCAATGTTGGCGGACAGGTTATGGACATTCATGCCCAATAGTAAAAGGGAACTCAAGGGAAAAGGAAACACACGCAAAAACTATTTTAAGACTTTCTGAACTTTGACCAGATGTTGACACTTAATATGAAATTCCAGACAGCTGTGATTATTTTTTACTTTTGTCATTTTTCATCAAACAACAGAGGACCAATGCAACAAGAACACAAATGTGAAATCATGGGCTCACTGAGACAGTTCTGTCCATGTAAAGATCCTCTGGAAAAAGACTCCGAGAGTTATAACTACTGTAGTATAAACATAGGAACTAAGTTAAACTTGTACATTTCTGTTGATCACGCCGTTATGTTGCCTCGAATAGTTTTAGAAGAGAAAAAAAAATATATCCTTGTTTTCCACACTATGTGTGTTGTTCCCAAAAGAATGACTGTTTTGGTTCATCAGTGAATTCACTATCCAGGAGAGACTGTGGTATATTTTAAACCTGTTGGGCCAATGAGAAAAGAACCACGCTGGAGACCATGATGAACGTTTGGCTGAACCCTCATCACTCCAACTCCAGCTTCAAGAATGTGTTTTCATGCCCGGCCTTTTTTGCTCCATAAATGTGTCTTTTAGTTTCAAACAGATCTTTATAGTTTGTGCTTCCTAAGCCAATTCTTATTATTATTTTGGGGGACTCTTCTTCAAAGAGCTTGCCAATGAAGATTTAAAGACAGAGCAGGAGCTTCTTCCAGGAGTTCTGAGCCTTGGCTGTGGACAAAACAATCTTAAGTTGGGCAGCTTTCCTCAACACAAAAAAGTTATTAATGGTCCTTGAACCATAACTAGGACTTGATCAGAAACTCAAAGCTTGGGGGATAAAAAGGAGCAAGAGAATACTGTAACAAACTTCGTACAGAGTTCGGTCTATTAATTGTTTCATGTTAGATATTCTATGTGTTTACCTCAATTGAAAAAAAAAGAATGTTTTTGCTAGTATCAGATCTGCTGTGGAATTGGTATTGTATGTCCATGAATTCTTCTTTTCTCAGCACGTGTTCCTCACTAGAAGAAAATGCTGTTACCTTTAAGCTTTGTCAAATTTACATTAAAATACTTGTATGAGGACTGTGACGTTATGTTAAAAAAAGGTGTTAAGTCACAAAATGCGGTAATAAATATTTCATTTTTGATTTTTTGTTAGGCTTTTGTGTTTTTAATGGTTTTAAGGCAAGGTTGCACAATGCCGACTATATATGGTATTAAAAGTAGGTGATGGCTTTTCCCCCAAGACGTTGAGCATGTTTGAAACTTAACTTACCAAAAATTTTAAGGTAATCAGTGTATATATGGCCTATAAGTTCCACCAGCAGAAAACTTCTAAAGGTATGAAATTGTGTGTGTATTATGAGCCACGTTGAAAGATCACCTTCAAAATGCTCAACCTCCTTTTTAGATGCATGACGTTAAAAAATATACTTTCAGATAAAGCTTTTCATGGTCATCCTTTGCCAGAATAAAGGGCTCTTTCAGGGTTAATTTTACAGCATAAGAAATAATGTCTGTACTCAAAGGTAATTCATCTGCCTGTGTTTTTCCTCTGTCTTACTTACTAAAATATTGTTGAATATGTAAATGAAAATTTACATTTGGATGTCCAAAGATAAGTAAACAATTTCTATGGAGTTTGAAATCCTGAGTTTAAAAGATTACTTATTAATATTTAATATAAATTATAGTATGGTATCTTTTTATTTCAGAGACTTACCTCCATGTGCAGGGATGCTAGGGTGATTTGGTGACTAAACTTAAATTTTTCTCTAAAAAACAACAAAACAATATAATGCCATTTTCAAAATTTTATGAAACATTCCTGGAAATCTCTGCCATTAGCTTGTTGATACTGCACAATGCCTGCTTAAAGTGTGCAAAAAGTGTGAGGTATTTGCATGCCTCCTCAATTTTTCAAATAAATATGCTATCCTGGAATTTTGTAACTCCTAAACTTTGAAACTTAAGTTTAGAAAGAATAATATCATAAACTGTAGCTAGATATGTGATGTCAACTTAATAAGGAAATAGTTCACGATCTCTGCAAACTTAAACTTGGAAGAAATCATAGTTGTGTCTTATTTGGGGCTCTTCCATCTTTCCATTTTAGACAGCATTAATGGAAGTTCTATATAAATAAGCAAGGAAATAAACTTCCATTGTTTTGTATTATATTTAGTTAGAATTTTTATAAATACATTTATCAGCTTAATTAGCACGCTGCTGTTTAAACATAGAAATAACACTTCTGACACTAACTGTTAATGGAGAAATTCTGTGCCACTTGGAAAAGAGAGATAGCTTCCCTTTCATTTTTGCTATCCCATTTTAAATGAAGTCTTTTTGTAAAACTTAAATATTTGCATATTTTTACTTTAAATGCTTTTATGTAAACTCTGACAAGTTCCCCATTATAGATTAACTCTCACATCAGCTGAAAAAAAATTGGCAAAGTTTTTCTTCCTTTCCTTTTAGTAAAGTAAATGCTGAAGGGTTTTCTTGGTAACTGGCTCATGTTTAGGAAGTGTTTTATGAAATTATTGAGTTATTTCATTGAAGTTTAGAGCCCAGAGCTCTCTATCCTTGGTTTTAATGAATAAAATCATCTCAGGCTCAGTTTCTTCACCAAACCCATGTCCTACCATGTTAACCATAACCCTCTTAAATACTTGGAGATGAATGGTAATTGTAATAATATTTGTTTGTATTTTCTTGCTCCCCCCTACCACCCCAAGCTAAGACAGAGAAGTGATTAGTCCAATTTTTATAATGTTTTTTTTATACCACTCCGGAAGGCACTTGCTCCTATCTCGGGTTTACTATTTAGTATAAAGAGTTCCGATTTGGGTAT
Organism: Daubentonia madagascariensis; assembly: GCA_023783475.1. Lineage (NCBI taxonomy): Eukaryota > Metazoa > Chordata > Mammalia > Primates > Daubentoniidae > Daubentonia > Daubentonia madagascariensis. The sequence goes on along the minus strand of JAKFHU010001436.1, from coordinate 3,971,512 downwards.
ATTTAAGAAAGACTCAGCTGTCAAAAGCAAAGAAACTGGGAATGGTGTTTTGACAACCATATAGTGTTAAAGGAAATACTGTAGTCTGAATAAAATTGCTTATGTTCTCCAAAACAAGAGTAATATAAAAACACTTTTTTATTTATATGAAAAAGCAAAAGCAGAAATAAATTCCAAAGGTTTCCCTTTCTTTAAGAAATTCTGAGAGAACTGCAGTCGCCATCTGTTAAGGGTTGGGAATTGAGCAAGAAGCCACATTTTAAAGAAAAAAGAGAGAAAAAGACCAGGAAAGTCTGTGTCTTTCATCCACCCCTTCTCCCTCTCTCACCCCCTCCAGGTCAGCACCCCTTAGTCCCTCATCCCCCCCCCAGCTCACCCTGGTTAGATTTGTCCAGCGGAGTCAATCAGTATCCTCCTGCCTCCTCATCCCTTCCCGCCCCCGCGGGCCTGTTAACCCGAAGCAGATTTGGGAAGGGAAATGTGGCCAATATCTCTAGCAGCTGTCAAAGGAGGGACTTTCCTTCAAAGGGACTGGACAGGGATCCTCCTCAAGTTCCCCATTAGTCTTGCAGGCCAGCAATTTGATAAGGAGCCTGGACCTCCGCTACAAGTTGCCACTGTGTTAGAAGGTCCGGTGTCTGGACGTCTGGATGCGCCGAGTGGCCCTAGCTTTGCAGCCACCGCCACCGCCGCCCACCGAGCGGGGTTGGTGCGGCCGTGCGGCCGGGAGCCTGGGAGGAGGCAGGGCAGAGGCGTGGGCAGCGGCAGGGGGGCATGCGGAGGGCTACCCTGGCCCTCACCTGGCCTTCCCTTTGCATGTGTGTTTGTTAAGAGTTAGACTGGCACACTGATGGGGGTGTGTGTGTGGGGGGGTACGTAACAGTTACAGTTGCAGTGATCAACTCAGGGCTTCGCGCGCGCTGTGGGGAGCCCCCTCCGTCCCGGCCGGGCTGGGAGAAAGGGGCTGCGCAGGAGAAATGTTGGTCTGATGGGGGAGGCCGGTCAGATTGTGATGAGCATGGAGACCGTCGGGGCAGTGTTTGAAGGGAGGTTTTAATATTAATAGTTTCGGTGTAGAGACAGAAGGGAGATTGCGTCTACGGCTCCTCCGGGCAGACTCTGGGTGACAGGGATGATGGATGATCCGGCAGAGCCCAACAGCTCCTCCCCTCCAGCCCCAACAGTGTCAAAGCTACTTTAGTTGAAGCTTTAGAAATAAAATAAACAGCACCAGCCCCCCCAACCCCTCACTCTTCGTACATCTCCACCCTCACCCCCCCCCTTTCCAACATCGATTTATGGATCATTATGAATCAATTACAGCTCTCAATACTTTCCCATTGGCTTAAATAAAACACTGGAAAGATGAAAACGTGGGGTTCGGTGGGGATCTTTTTTCCCTGACAGGAACAATCACGAAATCCATTATCTCATAATCACAGGCGCTGGGTTAGGAGGTGAAGAGAAAGGACGGGGTCACCCAGTAAATAACTGGGGGGAACGACTAGAAGGGGGGTGTCGCCCAGCTGCTGCCTTTGTTTTAGTTCAGATGTGTTTGGTTTGTTTCTTGTTTGTTTGGGGTTTTTTGAACGCGGGGGTTGGGGGAACTCGCGTGAGAATTAGATGCCTACAAGTTTGTGACCTAGTTATTTAACTCCTTTGCAGAAACCTATTTGAATGTGTGTCTCGGCAAACATCAGATGTTGTTGGTAGTGAGGTCGCACATGGGAAAAGGTGTGGAGGAATGGGTGCGTCCGGAGGGCGGATTTTCACTTTGTTGTGAGCAACTGTGCGCGGGAGGGTTTGCAGCGGGGGAGGAGGACTCTCCCTCCCGCAACTCTCCTCTCTCCCCCCGCCGGGGGCTGGTTTTGTCATTGGGACGGATTTGGATCTGAGACTGGCCGCCCCCATTCGCCCCCACCCCCACCCCCACCCCCACCCTGGCCCTCCGAGGCTTTTCTTCCCTCTCTTGCCTCTTCCGCGGCGGTGCTCGAGGTTCTCTAGGTGTTTCTATGACTACATTGTGTGTGTGGGAGGGTCAGACGTGGGGGTTGCCCGCGAGAGGGCCGTTCCTGGGCGATCATTTATCAATGTCACCCACATAATGATTCTCTCTGCAGCCTCCTATTGATGAGGATAATTACATTAGCTCAGAGTGACTGATCAATGAAAAACCACCACACAAAAACTTCTTTACTCTTCTATAATACCAAAAACCGATACAGAAATAACATAGAAAGCCCGATTTTCTTTCCCTTCTCTATCCACCAATGGACTCGGCCCCCCCTCCCCGCACCCCACCCCCCCACACACAAACAGGACGGAGGAGTAAAGTAAGAAAATAGACCCAGGTTAGTTTCGTTTAAAGGAGGATGCACTTTTGCCCGTGAATGCATTTTCTCTAAATGTGTTGGCTTCATTCCTCCTTTGGTAAAGAATATCAACGGATTTGCTAATGTGAGTTGCTTTTAGACTAGTCTGTGGTTTTCGGTTCTTTTTATTTTTCCTCCCTTTTGGACATTTTTCCCCCCGGCTTCAAAAACGGAGACAATTCTTTTTGTAAATAACTGGTAAAAGAAATTACTCTAGGTCCTCTTTTTAAAAAGCGTTTGCCTAAGTCGGGTTATCTTTTGTCTTTATCACTTCATAAAGTAGCGCAATTAAAGATGTGATTTTGCATGGGTGTAAAGGGTGGATCCATTATATGGCGACATAATACACTATATTCTCGCCTGAAAGTTTGCAGCTAAATTACGATTTCGCTTTTTCTAGACTTAAAAATCAATATTTTCTCAATTAAAGAGAATTTTAATGCTTTACTTGCGAGTTGTTAAAGGAGCTGTAAATTTTATTGTAATGCTTCTTGACTTCGGAGTAGATGCAGGGGACCGGTTGATTCTCGTGGTCTTTTTCCTCTCAAAGAACCTAGCCCAGGAACGTCCAATGGTTTCATATCAAATCGAAGCAACAAAGGTAAGGAGGGTTCTGAGAGGGACGGGGTAAAAGGTGGGGAGCCCGCCTAGGGGACTCTCCAGGCCAGAGGCCATTGTCTTATATATTTTCACCTTTCTGTGTCCCACCTGAAAGTGACAGAGGTGTCCATTTTACTCTAATCTTTCTCAAAAGGGAGTACGTTCGACTCCCATCTGCTCTGCGACAGTCAGAAAAGGAGCTGCATTTGGGGAGCATTCTAGACTCTTCCCAATGCCCCTCCTTTTCTCTTTCCTTTCCTTATTCCAGCAAATTGTGACTTGGAACTGGCTCTTTCACAAATTTTGCCATATTTTTATGTGTGTTCTGGCCTCTATGTCAGAAATCGTTCCCCACACTCAGGAACGTGCACTGTTTACAGATGTTTTCTCCTTCGACATGTCCCACCTAGTAAAAGTTCCCGCAGAGAATTAACTGTGGTGTGTTAATAGCCCAGATCTGCTACTGCTCTTTCCTGCAAAGTTGAAATCTGCTAACGTGGAATATGGCCTTGAACTAACGCTGGAGAGCTGTTCAAGGCCGGCAGAAGCCCAAAGACTGGAGACTTCTGAGGCCCAGGGACTTGGTGGGAAGCAAGGTATTGAAACTTTGAGAAAGTAAGGCGGAGAGAAGGATATGAAAATGAGGCTGGAAGGGAAAGTAATGAGAAAAGAATAGGGCAAAGCAGGAAAATGCGCCTTTGGGACCTCTTTGTAATTTAAAAAGAAATAATAATGAAGAGAAATTGAATATCTGAGGCTTGCTATTAAATTGTTTTTGAAGCCAATGTCTGTTTAAGAACAAATGCTCAGAGATGTCAGGACGGACCTGAGTTTCCAAATGGAACTCCTCATAAAGTTCCTTTTGCAGTTCCCTCGTCCGTTAATTTGCTGGGCATGAGAAGACTAGGGGAAAGGCGATGTGTGTGGTGTACCAGGGCTTCAGTAAGAGTATGATGGGAAGGGGCACCTAGATATAATGAGGCTGCTGTTTGAAGCTGAATAGAAAGCAGGGAGTTGGAGGGGGAAGAGAAAAAGCCACACACCACCACAAGGCACTTTAAAATAATTCTCACCCACCTGCCTTCCTTTTTCTCTAACCACACACTCACTACATTGAGCAGGATATACAGGAGGAGAAAATTTCTTGTTCATCATCTTCTGTGTGTAGACCCACCCAACAGAGCCCCCTTCCCTTAGATTTCTGACATGTAAGCCTAGACCATGGCCTTTTTATCGAGTGAGTGGGGCTTTGTTAATGTATTTGTACTTTTCTGCTTTCAGTCTAAGTTTCTCGCTTTGGAGGAGGGAGGAGGTGCAAGAAAGGAGGGGGAGGGGAGCAGAACACAAAGACTTTATCTAGTTCTCACCAAGCAGGTTTCAAAATAGGAACTTAATGGGAAGAAAGACGGAAAGAATAAAAAAAATTAAGAGGGGCGTGAGAATTGTTTATTACAACAGGTTTACTTGTCTGGAAGAGAGGTGACATTTTCAGATTTTAATCTTTTAGCACACAAAACCTCAATATAAATATGACATGGGCCATTGGCAAAAAAACGAACTTAAACTCAGTGCTTAGAGGGGAGGGGGTATGGGGAGGAGAGAGAGAGCCCTTTCTGATTAATAACTAGCAGGGTAATGTTGAGGGCTTTTTCTGCCCGATTGCCTTTTTGAATTAGAGCCGATTTCTTCACACTTCAATAGTGCCTGTCTCCTTTAAAATGACTGGCAGATTTGTTTCTCTTTTTTTCTCTCCCTGAGACTTAATGATGTAAATTTTCTAATTAGTTAAATCATATTGCTTAAAGGCCTAATATTTACTATGTAAGAAATGATCATCCTGATTTGGACCTCTTGAAATATTCTGAGAAATAACATTTGCCTTTTAGGTTGAGGGATGAGAGAGGAGGAAACTCTATTAAGGCAGGCGGTTTAGAGGAGAGAAGGCATGGACCCCGGCAACATGTTAAATTAATAGTTGAAGTTGAGCTGGGCTCACACCCCAAGTCTGCTTTTATTTTTCAATCAGTGAAGATTTAATTGGCAGCCCTCAGGCCGGGCGATCTGATATTTTCTCATTAGTTTCCCATCACTAATCTTGAGTGTTAGATTGGCTTAAAGGTTGTCAACATTTGACCAATTTTATTTAAGGAAAAAAAAATCACGTATTATGGCTCCAGGACGTGAGATCAGCAAATAAATCCTGCTTGGATCAGCGGAACTAACAGGCGAAAAAAATGTTGACTATTCATCGTCGCATTTAATAAGTTGTATTAATGTATGTTTCAAGACTAGGGAGAAAGATTATACATGTGCTGCATAGATGCTGATGAAAAGAAAGAGGCCGACGGGGAGTGAGGTGCACTGTAAGCGGATGGGTAGGTAAAGTGAGACGTAGACACATTTCGAACCGAGGGTAAATAACCCAAGTGGAATAGCTGTTGAGGGTTTAGGAACTACAATCCACCCTCCCTTTCCTTTTGCAGCTGCGTGAAACTGCCAAGCCTGTCTTGCAAGCTCGGAGCGGCTCGACTGTCTACTCTAGAGATAACATCAGAGCGCCCCCTGCTGGCCAGTAGGGCAGACCGCTGCGGGTCAGCCCCCTGCGAAGCGAATCGTGTTTTTCTGCGCCCCCCACCCTTCACTGACTCCTTCTACCGCCCCCACCTCCGTTCTGCAGCAAAACCCCGCGGCAGGGGGAATAGCTTGTCAAGGCTGAACATTTAAATGAATAAATGATAAAAATAATAATAAAATGAAAAGGAATCCCCCACTATCACTTGGCCTCCGGGGAATAAACTATGAAATGCCTTAGCAAAGGGACACATTTCCTTTTTCTAAATCTCTTTATTCTTTGGGGCTTTTTTTTTTTTTTTTTGCTATAGTTTGTTTTTTTCTGCCGAACTGTAGCTTCCAAGTCCAAGGAAATGTTTTTAGTAGATGCTGTAGACGGTATAAAAATGGATATCTGATGGGGAAAGAGGCCAATACAAAGCAATATTTTGCGTCCTCAAAAAATTAAACTCCCGGGGAGCTCGCACTGTTTGGGAAAAGTCTGGAGGAATAGCTTTCGGAATTCAGACAGTTTCTTGTCTTGAGTGACCCTTTCCTGCACAGCAAAGGAATACCGCTCCTGTCCGATTTTTTTTTCAAAAAATACAACGTGTTTAAAAGTTGTCACCGTACCTACCTACCTACCTACACACACACACACACACACACACACACGTCTTTTTCACGCGAGTGCTTGCTATTCTTTCTTGGCCCGTGCTTCTCAGTTTTGCTGGAAACGGAAATGGTAGCTGAAGTGCACCAAAATACATCGCCAATGTCTTTGACACTTGATCTTACTATGGTGGTCCAAGACAAGGTGTGAGACTGCTATTATTTCAGAGTATTTTGGTTATTTTTCAACGGTTTAGTGCATAGAGGCGTTTTCTCGGCTTCCCAATTAATCTTCAGCGGGATTTACGAGCACTGTGTAACGCGAGGGCGCACAGGTAACGGGAGCCGGGGCAATCTCGGGCTGGCAGACGCGCCGCCTCCACCGCCAGCCTCTACTCTTGGGAAAGGCGCTGGCAAAGCAGCCCTGACTCGGAAAAGTCTTCTGACCACAGCTAGACCCCCACATGAAGAGTGTAAATCTGCACTGCGGAAAGACTTTAGTTTCTGGGGGAGTTTTTGGTTTTGCTTTTTAAAATACCGGATTTCTCGATTTTGTGAAAATAGTTGTCAGCAGTGAGGTGCGGGGGAAGGAACACCGGGAAGGGAGGATAGATAGCAGGGAAAAGGTGGGTTTCCTGACTTTCCTTTCTTGCCGGAGCACCAGGACCCTCTGGTATAAAAATCCGTTCTCCTCCTTCGCTTCTCCCCAGAACCACCATGCCACCCCTTCTCCACCCCCCCCCCTTTGGGATGCTCCAGCAGGGACAAGGACTCGGGGACTCCAGAGAACGGAGCGCTCCTAGGGCCAGGCAGAGGTAGGAGACAGCCCCGGTCTTTAGGCCAGGGAAGTGATGCCTCAGTCCAGTCGCGTTTGAAGAATTGCTGGGGCTATTGTGACAACTGAGGTAAAGTTAAATATTTATACTTCAGGCTGTTATGATTTGGGGGGGGGGTCTGTTTTGAAGAAGTTCATTGCGTTCAAACTTACTTTAAACATAAATCTTGCTCTGGGGAAGTAGAATCTGCTGCCTGCCACTGGGGTCGAGTTTTTGAAAGATCCCCGTTAAGCTCAGAAGTGGAAGGGAAGCTATCTGCAGACCATATGGGTCCATTTAAATATATATATACACACACACGTATAAAATATCTATATCTGGCTATCTAAATATCTATATGAAGACAAAGCAATGAAGACAGGAAGGAGGTGTCCCTCATTGCAGTTGAATCCAAACAGAAATATTTCCAGTAAAGCACTCTCCCATATAAAGAAAATATTAAAATCTCATTGTGTTTGTCTCTGTTCGGCTTAATGAAATTTGGAGACATTGATGGTCTGGTCAATGTTCTAAGTAAATTAATACAAAGGTCCTTAGGAAGAGACGGAGAACACCCCCAGCCATTAATCTTAAACCACTTGAAGATTATGATTAAAAGGATGGGATCACTAACATTATCATTTCAAATAGCTGTTAACTGCCCCCACCCCTTTATTGTGGCAACAAAATAAACTCTCCCCTAGGAATGGCATTTCTCCCTTTTTTATCTTTGTTTTTGTTTTGCTTCAAGGGCAAAGGAGGGAAAACAGAAGCAAAGAAAACTGTCTCAAAAGTCTTGGAATTGCTGCTGTTAAAAGGCTGCTGTTCATTTCTGATTTCCTCACCTTTTGCTACAAAGGAAAAAGAAATCCAGTGGTGTGTCTACATTTGATGAGAAGAAAAGACTAACAACAGCAGTGTAGGTGTGTTTGTTTGTTTTTATTTTTCCCTGAAAAAAATATTTTTAATATTCACCAGTTTAGCGAGTAGAAAGCTGTGGAGATGTAAAAGATGTTCGCTTGTCCACATCTATTCGTTGACTTTCCTCACTTGAGTTTTCTAGGCTTCTGTAGCAAATGGAAATTGAGGGAAGAGAATTAGACACTTCCCAGGAACAACAATATACATTTTCAAGTAACTCCACCTAATCCAGTATTTGAGTGCTGATAGGAAGGAGGAGGGGTGCTATTTCCCCCTAATAAACCCCAAACCCTCATTAGACATAAAAAGGGGGTGAGAACACCATTACAGGGTATTCTGACAAAAATGGAAGCAGCACCTCTCCACTCCTAGAGTCCCAGGAAAGGACGCCCCCCAAATATGCAAAAACCATTATGTTTTCCTTTAGAGCCCTGAGTTGAGTGGACCTTTCAGAGAAATACACAGTAATTAACATTTTAAAAAGCAAAATGCTGAAACGAAGGGCAGTGGCCATTAAAAAGAAAAACCATACTAAGAATTATTCTTCAAACCCTGCAAATTTCCAGATGCCACAGAAAATCAATGCAAACGCGCCCCCTTCTAACTGAGTAGACAGCTCACCGGCGGTGCGGTTTGCAGCTGCAAGTGGAATTGGAGAGCCCACCTCCGATAGAGCAGTGGGAGATGTTACCCCATCCCGAAGCTCCGGGAAGGGAGGTAGGGAACGTCGCCCTCCTCCCAATCCGAGGTTCCCACCTGTTTCCTCTGCCCCAAGCTGGCACGCGGGAGAAACCAGGAGCTGGAGCGATTCTGTCCCCATTCTCCAAGGGGAACCCGGCGCTCCTGAGGCTCTTACCAAACCAGGGAGGAAACCCAAATAGACCCCCAGAGGCCAAAGACCCCCAACCAAAGGGACCGAAGCTCCTAGTCCGAGGCATACGCAACGGCCTGCCCAGTTCCCCGGCCAGGCTCCCGAGCCCGGGTGGACAGAAGGCTCACAGGCCACGTTGGTCCCCGAGCGAGTGTGAAACGCAATGGAAGGACACAGACTCCCCGCCGCGCTATGGTGCGTATGTGCGTGTGCGTGTGTGTGTGCGCGCGCGCGCGTGTGTGAAACACGTGCACTTGGTGCGGGCCTCCGGCCACAGACGTCAACTGGGCAAGTTCACCCGCTCAGCTTCCCGGCTCCTGAACCTACACCTCCCCCTGTCCTCTCCCCGTCGCCTCAAAGCCCCCCACCTGCTACCCAAATCTCGGGGCACGCCGGGACAGGTGTGCTGCCTCTAACTGGAACGCTCCTGGGAGAAGATCCACCCATTGCAAAGGCGGCGGCGGGAGGAGGGAAGGCAGGGGAATTGAGAAGAAAGATGGTACTTCCAGAGCTCAGATGTCCCTATTTACGGAGAAATTGTCATCACACTCCATCTTTTCACCCTGATCTACGGTATCCAAAAAGCAGAGATTGATTTGAGAGAAAATCGGGCTCACGAAAACAGGGATTTGACGCGGGCTCCAGAGACCTGCGCAGGCTTTGCTTAGGTTCAAAAGTATGATTTTAATTTTCTTAATGAAGGCGCACTCTAGAGCTCAGGTGGTAATGGCTGTGTTGAGTTTAATAGACTTCTGTCCAACAGAAAAAGACGGATAAGTAATCTGCTCTAATGCAATTTTTTCCCCAGGTTCGAAAGTCGTGCAGAGGGGGCAGGAGTGAATTAAGGCCCCGGGGACTGCGGACGCGGGGCAAGGAGACCTCCTGAAATATGTGCCAAACCTGTTTGGTGAGATGCACTTGGGTTTGGGGGTCGGGGTCTAAGGCTTCAAAGCCCTGGGTCTGCACGTGTGAAAATCAATCTCTCTCTCTCTCTCCTCCCCCTCCCCCCTCCTCCTCCCCCCTCCTCCCCCTCCTCCTCCCTCTCCCTCTCCCTCCCTCTCCCTCCCTCTCCTCTGCCCTTTTCCTCTTCCTCCCTTTCTCCCTCCTCCCCTTTCTCCTCACTACTCCCAGAGTTAATGTTCACTTCCTCTCCCCCTTCTCTATTTTGCTTGTCTTTGTGTATTTCAGGCTGACCCATTTAGTCCAAAGTATTTTTCCGAAACACACATGCAGAAGTAAGCTCTTGGGCTGTGCCAGCCCAGTCGCCTTGAAACCCAACGGAAGTGAGATGTTTAAGATACTGATGATGCTGTGTAGGAGGACTATTTCTATCTGAATAAGGAGCCAATCCAGGTCACTGTCCAAAAGTATTCCTGTTTAGCTTCAACACAGATTATCATTTGAGGCAATTTTTATTTGGAATTGTTTAAACTCTTCTCAGCATCATTTGTCCAAATGCTTCTCAGCTTCAAACTCTCCACTTTGCCTGCTAAACTCAATCTCAGGCAATCACGATTTTAAAAAATAAAAATAATCAACACGATTCATAATTTCCCTTCTTACAGAAAACAAGCCAGATGCAAGGAAGGAAAGCCCTGCGTTCTCACCTAGAGGAAAGATTTGAAGGCAGGGCAGGCGCTCAGGCCAGAGGAGTGACTGCTGAATCGTTGCTGAGCCAGCACCCTGGAGCACAGGTCTGCTGTATGAACTGCTATGAACAGCCACTACAGCCCCACTCTTCCAGCCAGCCTCTCTCCCCAGTGCTGGGGAACAAAGTTCTTGGGACTGATGCACAAAAAGGGTTAAATGAACCCCAAGCTGTAGGTGTCTATTCCAGACCCCTAGGTGAGGTGACAGTAGCTGGGTCTGGTGCCTCTGTGACTAGAGTTCCACAAACTGACTTGGTCTACGCACCTGCACACAAACATCCACAAAACTCTGTAATTACTGTCCTCTTCTTTGATTCAGTCCTGCCCCATTTCCCCCTGTCTCTGCAGCCTGGACTCAAAGAAAGAAAGAAAGAAAAGAATGTCAAAACAGGCAAAAACCCATTTGCAAAACCCCTTCGGGCCCCCCTGGCTGAAGAAGAGCACAGCTGGTGCCAGGATGCAGGACGCTGGGGTGCCGTGGGCCTGGGAGCGAGGCTCCTCTCTGCTCTGGGCCTTGCGGTGGGTGACATCTCTCCTGGAGGTAAGATGTGGGGGTGATTTCCCCTTCCCCTTCCCCTGTGCTCTTCCTGGGCTCTAGGGAAAGGAATTAGGAAGAGATCCAGTTCCCTTCCCAAAAACTACCAGGACTTGGAGAAGGAGCGCAGGGCAGGCCTGTCTGAGCTGCGGAGGTGTGACAGCAGGGGAGCCCACGTTGGCCAAACGAGAAAGTCTGCAGCAAGGACAGTCAGGTCAAACTCCTTACGTGCTTGGCCTTGAGCACCCTATGAAAATAGAGAAGCTCGTTTGGCAGTGCCCAGGCCCAGCCTGCTCCTGAAGCTGGCATTCGTGTGGCACCAGGACGCAGGAGAAACGGTGACTGTCAGAGACTCTTATCCCCCACCCTCCCCAGTCATCCTTAGATCTTTCTTGTCATCCCTGCAGGATGTTGTTTTGGTGACCTGGGAGAGCAACAGCAAAGAAACAGAAAGCCTCCACAAGCTCTAATGGGTTCTAATTCTGCTTTGGAAAAGTAGGTAGGAGAGGAAAGGAAGGAGATTCTATGACCTAACCGTGAATTTTTCAAGATCCCCCTCAGCCAAGCAAGATTGAGAAAGACTTGACAGAGGGTGAGGAAAAGCCAATCCCTCCCTTTCCCTCCCATACCCAACACCTGGACAGAGTAAGGATTACAACTACCTCACCAGCTGAGGACTCCTTACAAGGACGTGGGGGGGCCCCTGCCTTGGCCACGCGTCCAGATCCGTCTCTAGGTTCTCTCAGTCCATTGTCACCCCGAGGCAACTGCCTACATCAGGTCTGGGGAAACAGCAGGAGGCCCGGCCAAGGAGTTGGGTTTGCTTCTCCCTCATTTACCCTCCCATTTTGAATGTCAGTAGAGGAAAGCGTTTTTTCTTTTTTTGCAGTAAATCAAATGTGTAATTGTATTCACATAGAATTAAGGTATAAAAATGTATCTTTTCTCCAGCTTCAGCTTAGGTATGTTTAAAGGACTGTCCTGAACACAGTATGTCTTTAAAGAACAAAACAATTACATGTAAGCTTTAAGGATAAAGAACCCCAAGAGTGCCTTATGTTCCCCTTCCATTGCCTTTACATAAATAAGTTGGGTCTCAAGAATAGCTCAGGTAACAAGAGCTCCTAAAACTCACCAATACACAAAAATAACACTTATTTCATCTTTAAAGTAAGTTCCCCTAAAAGAAGTTAGAGGTAAATACCTCACAGCAGAGTTAAGCCTTTTCTGCTTCTTTATTTATCCAGGTCTCTTACTTTTAATACAAATTAAACAATCTGCTTAAAAGGGGTGAGATGGCCCAGCACAATAGAGTGAAGGCAGTTATTTATACTTTGAAGCTTATCCATGGGCCTTAGGACTTTTTGAATGTTCAACTGAAGTGTAAATAGAATAAGGTCACAGGTGATTGACAAGTTCAAGTTACTTAGCTCAATTATCAAAATTTTATTTCTAAATTATGTTCAATTTGATTTTCCTGCTTTGCTATAAATGACCTTACAAAATCCAGTGGGAGCAGACAATTTACACCATGTCCTATGTACCATGATTTATTTGTAAAATCATTTTGTGATATATGCCTCCTTTAATGTTTCGGTGGAGACCAAGTCTTTCCAATTAGATTTAGAAACATAGCTATCATGCTAATTCAAAGGCAGTCACTTTGAAGACACAATAATCACCAAATTTTAACAATTTTCTAAAATACCTCTAAATTTCTAAACTGCAAGCAGAACCTGCAGGCTGTTCAGAGTCCAATTCTCTGGATATTAGCATGTTATATTCAATGTCCAGCTATCTTCAGTGTCCATCTATCCAAACAATAGGTAAGAGTAAATTTGTAAATATATATCCTATAACTCACTTCTAACGTAATGTCTCCAAGTTTTCCCATGCATTATTTAATAGATAACCAAACTCTTCAGATCGAGGCTCATGCTGCCACATCTGGAAATGCTTCCTTTGCTCAACCCATCACCGTCGTCCCCCCCCCCCCCTGCCCCCAGCCACCAGTGAGAGAAATAGCTGAAGCCTCCCCTTCCACCATTATATGATAGCATCAGCTTTTAATCAGCGAGAGGCACTCCTATTTAAATTTACAGGATGCCTCTTTATTTCATTTATCTTTTCTTTTGGAGGAAAGTGAAACAAGAGCACCACCCTTATTAATTATAAGATTGATGGGGTGAAAAAAGCCAAATGAATTTGGCTTGCAAATTATTAGGAGAGGTATGAATATTTATGACTGTGCCAGGAACTGCAGTCATGAACCCTGGGTATCAAGCTTGGGAGACAGTCAGACCAATGCATTCAATGAGGGTTCAGTCTCCCCAAATCTGATATGACATAAATGGAAACTTCTAAATTAGACCCAGGGTGGGCTCCCATCAAACCAGTTCCTTTTTTGTGTGTGTGGCTAATCTTGCTAAACATGAACTTACTTCTAGTGTCTTCCATCATAAGCTTTGAAAGCCTTTTAAGGTGAAGGCAGATACCTGTCAGTTTTGTGAAGAAAATTTTTGTCTTTTTCCCACTTGATATTCATTTATACTTTAAATGAAGTTTATCTGTAAAATATTTGTGACATGCATTTTTAAAATTAAAACTATTTTTATTCAGTGTAAAAAATTGGAAACCTAAAATATCCTGGGTGTAAGGAGGATTTAAATAGACACAATCTAAGTTCAATACAGAGAGAAATGAAAGGAAAAAGAAAACAGTAATGGAAGAGATAAAAGGGCAAGTTTTCTATTTCTTTGCTTGTTTTCCTTTCTATGCACAGACTTATTCATGCTTTCCTCCTAAAGTGAGGAAATTTAAATGAAAGGTGGAGACAGAAAGGGTCAAGGTAGAAAGGAAAAGGGTCAAAATCAAGGACTTAATAATTCAGTAAAAGACAAACTATATTCTCCTCTTTTTGTCCTCTTGATTATACATTGCAGAGTTTTGCTTTGGAAAAGGGGCTGGGGGGTTCAGATTTAATGAGCTCAACTACTGGCTCATCCCTGGTTTCTTTTCTGTAAAAGAATTGTTGAGTGGGAGCTGACCCAATCCTGTGAAAATGGTTCATTTTGACATCAGAGCCAGCTTAGCACATACATTTTGAAAAGGAAGACAAGTTGTTTTCAAAACAGAAACGCTAAGCATTCTAAAAAGCATAAGCAATTTAAAAAATGCTCCTCGAATTTTCTGAAAATCTCCCAACTACATATATTTTTTTCACAATTGTAAGTGGATATTTGTGTTAAATTGATGCTTTATGTATATCCTGTCTCAATTTGTCTGTTCGCTGTAAAGATATAATTTTTTTTTAAGAAGTGATACCACTGACAACAATTTACTTAAATTCACAAACCTTGAAATTGATGCATCTCCTATCAATCACATTCAGTAGATACAGTAAAACACATTCAACATTTGTATATCAATAGTGGCACACACACAAATCTGTTTTGTTCAATTTAAATGCTCTTCAACATGTCATTTCATATTTTTCTGGAACATGTTATGGGTTAGTCATCCTGTTTCAGCTGATTGTTAAATCCTTAACCTAATGAAAATTCAAAATAGAATATTTCCTTGTGATAGATTTCAGAGCTGAAAGGTGGGCTTTAGGGATAATTTGGTCAACTTCTCTCATCTTGCTGATGAAGAATTGGAGGTCTAATGATGGCAACTGACCAGTTCAACTCATAAAACTAGTTAGCTCTAGTTTCTGGCAAGATCCCAAAGCTCCTAACTTAAGGCCAATTTTTCTTAGTATATGGTGCTTTCCCATTTTTTGCCCTATATATTAGAGTGGTATTTATAATACTATATACAGACTTTTATGCTAATATTTTTTCTCCCAGCGCACTGACAATGAAATTCTTATTAAATAATAATAAGATATTGACTGGGCTGTTTGCCAATATGAAGATTTGTTTTTGATCTGCGATGTCTGTATTGATTAGACAAGAATGAGGTCTAGCCTCCACCTGCAGGATAAATAGGTGTCAATTTTGGCCAAAAAAAAACTTTATATTAATAGAAATACCAACTTTGTCTATTTATTTGTTACACATCAGCTCAGTCAATCAAGCTAGAAATAGGTATAAATAGGAATATCTGAGAGAGAGACCTCAAAATCTTCAAAAATGTTTACCAGCGATATTTAAACTGATATGACAGTTCCTTGACTTTAGCTATAGTAGCTTGCTTTTACATAACCTTCCCACCTGGCTCTTACCTTCACCCCAAATTGGATCCTGCACATGCTGCATATTTTTACATTAAGAGGAAAACTATCCATGCCTGAGATGAGCTTATGTTTATCATGGCCCCTTCTGTCAAATGGTTATTTCTGTAGCTTGCTGTCAAAAACGTCACTCAAAGTTTCCTTTCCACCTCTCTTTACCCTCTGTTACAGTAACTTAGGAGGTCTAATCCAAGTAGAATCTACTTCACCTATAAAATTCAACAAGGAGAACATTTTTTCATTCACTGTTCTTCCCCCCTTGCCCCCACCCCAGCTTTGTCTTCGTGCCGTTTAAGGGCCGTTCATTGCTTCTCCTTGTCATAAAATTTTTCATCCAAACAGTTTACTTTTAAGGTTCATATACCTAACTTTTGCAAGAAAAGTTTATATATAAATATTTTTGGCATATTTTCTAAGCCTATGCTACTTAGGTTAATACTCAGGCAAGAAAGAAAACAACACTGAAACAAATACCCTCCAATTACAGAAAGTTCTGGAGCAAAAGTATCAGATATTTGATTTTTTAAAATATAAAAAATAAAATATCAAACTTCTTGGCATTTAAAACTTTTTTCTTTATCAGTGGCCTCCTCTTTGCTATGTTTCCATTTCATTATTTTTGCATGAATATGATAAATGGTCATTAAATCTAACCATTTTTATTTAATGTTCATAAAAACTGGTAGGTTTTCAAACAGATGTGGCCTGATATGGTTCAGTGAATTTAGTGGACTTCTCATATAAATGAAATAATAACCATACGGAAGATGAATTTTATACCCGTGTTTACCTCTTCCAGACTCACGCTTATTATAATTACAAATAGTGTTTATTATGTATTATGCAATATACATACCATTGTCCAGACACTGCACAAAACTTTAAATTAATCACTGTCTTCTAGGGTTTATAATCTGAGAGCCCTGACACCAACAACTACAGAGAAAACAGACAAATAAAAGACATGGCACAGTTATATATTCTTTTTTCTTTAAAAAAGAAAATGTAATGGATCCTAGTTCACGAGTGAACAAATCTTTATCTTCTTCCCACTTAAATATTTTTCTTTCAGACCCAAATAGATGATTGGGAACAAAAAGATAGTTCATTTCATTTATTTTCTATCAATTAGGGATGACTTTGGGGAATAAACCTTCCCCTTTTAATTTTTTTTAAAGAGATTGGTGAAGAGAAGAAGGTGGCAGCCAGAGCTGCCTAAGCGGAGGGAGAGTATATACAGGTTTCACTAATGAAGGCAGGAGAACTCAGTGGTTTCAAACATACCTTGACAGTCATACTGTCTGGATCTAAATGCTGGCTCAGCCTCTGATTAGCTATGTGACCTTAGGCAAACTAACACTTCCAAACTTCTCACAGAGCTTTTATGTGATGATCAAATGAGTTATTGCATGAAGGAATTTATACTAGTACTTGGCTCATAGTGAGTATTAATGGGATAGTCAAGATCCTACTCCTCTCCCCTTCTCAAACAGAACCACATGTGAATGGTCCATGAAATTTGACATCTTCTATTTTTATTAATCATGTAGGAATTCAACAGCTTCTGTTAGTATAGATTCCCCATTTGTTCTATCTCCTGTAGGTCACTTCAATTAGTTATATGTTTGCAACCTGTATACTTACTGTTTAGTATTTCACCTTTATAAAATACCTATGTGGTGTACATTTGGGCATGCAAGTTATTGAGTAAATGGTTTATCAGGTTGTTTGGTTATCAGGTAATGGGAAGATCTCTAGGCTGGAACCCAGGAAAACTGGATTCTAATCATTTTTCCCAATGATTAGCTCTGTGCCTGGGCCTCGATTTCCTCATCTGTAAAATAGGTTGGAGTAGAAACTATCCAAAGTCTATTCCGGCTTTCTAACAGTCAAGGTTTCTGTGATTCACATAGGAAACTTTTCCTAGAAGAACCTTTTTTCTTTTTTCCAAATGTATATTGAGAAACTGTATGTGCCTGGCCCTGTGCTAGGTCCTGGGACTCCATGAGAAATAAGTAGAGTTCTGTCCTCAAGAAATTTACGGTCTAGCAGGGTGACTAATATTATTACATTACAGTGTAATATGTGCTTTGTTACACATATATATGGGGAATTATAAGACCAGATGGAAGCAACATCTAACCCATGGGAAGACAAGGAAAAGCTTTGAAGAGGAACTGAGTCTTGAAGAATAAATAAGAGTTAAGGAAGAGATAAGGAGAAGGGTATGCCAGGAATAAATAGCATGTGTAAAGAAACAAAAAGGAGAGAAAGAACAGGTCACACAGAGGGCTGGCAGTTAGTTCAGCATGGCCGGAGGGCAGAGGGTGTGTGCAAGTGGGCAGGGACGAGGCTTCGCCTCACTTTTCCATGTCTCCACAGTCAATCTCATAGAGTTCTTCAGCTTCACTTACCCCCACTGGCTGACTCCACAATTTAGGATTTCAGCCCAGAGCCTGCTTTTGAACTTTAGACCTATGTATTCAATTCTCCACTGGACATCCCTCCAGGTTTGGAGGCACCTCAAACTCGTGACCTTCACCCCCAAGGAAACACCTTCTCCTGTGTTCTCTATCTTGGCAAATGGTATTACCATCCACCCAGTTGCTTGTGCCAGAAATTTGGGTTTTATCCTTGATACTTATCTTTTCTTCATCCCCAATTTCCCCCATATCCAATTAATTCCAAAGGCCTAATAATTATACCCCTAAACGCATTTTTAACCCATATGCTTCTCTCTGTCCCAGATGCCACAACCCTAGTCCAAGCAGCCATTAATTGGACTTGATGGTTGGGGGTTCTGGAGTCCAATATGATCCCATCATATTCCCATTTAAGATCCTTCAATGGAAACCCACCATTCTTAGGATATAGGCCAAACTTCTTAACATGTTCCAAGGCCTTGACTGACTTCACTCCTGTGCCCCCATCTCCAGCCCCATCTGGAATCCCCTCATTCTCTTTGATCCAGTGGCCTTGCCCATCATTACATTGCTGAAATGGTCTACCCTCCTCCCCACCTCAGGACCTTTGCACATTCTGTTTCCTCAGGCTGGAGGTTCTTCTCTCCTCCATCATCTCCCATCTCTCACTTGGCTAACTGCTATTCATTCTTCAGATTTCAGGGAACCTTTCTTGACCATTTCCCCTCTAGATTAGGCTAGATTCTCTATTCTTGTAACATTTAAATTTTCTTTGTATCATTATTACACTTATACTTAATTAATAATTAATCATATCATTATTTGTTTAATGTCTGTTTCCCCGGCTATACTGTGTGTTCCATGAGGAAAAGGTTGGGTATGTTTGGTTCACTATAGTATCCCCAATACTAATAAATATTTTTTGAAGGATAAAAAGATGAAAGAGAGGGAGGGAGCAGTCAAATAAGATAAGGCCTGACAAGTGCCCATCGGATTTAGCAACTAAGGGGCCATAGGTGACTTTGGAGAAGGCAGTTTCCGTGGAGTGGTATGGGCAGGTGCAGACTGAAGTGGGTTGAGGAGAGAAAGGGACGTGAGAAGGTGGAGGCAGTGGGTGCAAACTCATTTTGGGAATCTTATTCATGGGAAAAATATAAGCAATATGGCAATAGATAAAGGGGATGTTAGCACAATGAGTGTTTTGCTTTGTAAGATAGGAGAGAATTGAGCTTATTTATATAGTTGAAGAGAAAGCAATAAAAGAGAAGACCTATAAACTAATAGAGAGATAAAGGATATAGTAAAAAGAAAAAATAAATTAATAGAGGAAGATTGGAGAGTTGTAGTAGAGGCTGGGGTCGAGAGCATAAGGTAAGTTTTGTAAAAGTTGAAAGTCACCTCTTCGAGGAGACAAGAAGAAGGGAAATAAAAGCAAGTGTACATATGAGTTAAACAGAGTTGTGGCCCAGAAGGTAATGTGGATTCTGTGTGACAGCCTGGATTTTCTCCCAATTGCAGGAGGCACTCAGAGAAAGGGGATAGTGGGGAAAGGAGATAAAGAGAGAGGTGAAAGCTTGAAATCACTGTTGAGGGGAATAGGAGAGGAAGCTGATCAGGATCGGGTCAAGAGATTGCTGAACCTTGCCAAGGGAGATTTGTGGTGCCAACCATCCATATCATTGTGTAATTTTCTCCAGAAGTGCTCAGCAATTTCAGTGAGGGAGTGAGATGCTGGATTCTTCCGGGTCTGAGAGTTTGCAGAGAAAGAACAGTTAGGAAGTTGAGAATACAGATTGGGGAGCATTTGAACTAATAAACCTTTGGGTCTAAGTTATATGAAGAAGGAAATGAAGACACAAGGTGGGTGACAGGCTGGGAGTAAAGTTAGTGATACAGGGGTTGAGTGTTTTCTTGGGGAAAGGAAGCAAGAGGTTTTGAGAGCTAGGAGAATGCAGGAGAGTAAAATGAGAGATCATTATATCAGAAGTTCAGAGGTAGAGGTTGAGGTTTCCTCTTCTATGTAGAGGGGATAAGTAGATCCAGATGGGCCATTGGGATGGATATCATAATAGGCATCTTTATGTCTGCCCTAAAAGCTGTGACGGCATCCTCATGTTCTTCTTTTCTCACTTCATGCCAGGAGTCCCTTTTATGCTCCTTGGGCCAGACCACTAAAAAAATGGCAAAGGAGAAAATGGGGATTGGTTTTATTCATTAGTTTTTTGTCGGTTTAATTTAATCCACTGCAATAAATATTTAATGTATGAATACCAGGTGCCAAGGTATTGCTGTGTTTTTGGAAACTAAGTGTTTGCATTTGAGATACATCATTCTGTTAACTTTGCAGGGAAGATTTGGCTGGTGCTTGGAGAGTGGGGGACAGATAAGACTGGAGGCAGCAAGATTGTGGCCTCACCATTTAATAACTCTATGACTTGGGGGTTTTATTTAACCTTTCTGTGTCTTAGTCCCTTCATCTGTATGATAGGAATGATAATAGTATCGATCTTGTAGGTTTGTTAGGAAATTATTTATAAAGTACTTAAAGTATGCCCTACAGATTCCATGGCTGGAGAAGGAAAGGTACAAGATGAGCCTGGGATGTCTTCAATACCTGAAAGTAAGGAAGCGCTCACAAAAAATGATGGAAGCCTGTCAAAATGTACACAGAGCCAGCTTGAAGGAACTCCCATGTAAATAAATAAAGAAGTATTGGATTATTATCTACTGAATAAAATAAGAATCCATGAGTCTATATTAATAAATAGATAAATAAATAAGAGAAAGCTCTTTTTTACAGTAGTATGCCAACTAATAAAGATAGAAGCAATAATGAAGTTTAAAAAAAAATCACCATTTTGCAACCATTGTAGAAAAATTGGTTCAGGCATGAATTAACAATGGATGCTAAATTTAGTAGAGAAAAGTTGATGAAGAACAGGATATTTATATGATATTGAAGTATCTCACCATAAATTACTTATATATTACAAAAGTAAAAATATTAACAATACAGTGAAGAAAACAGACAACACCTTAGCCAAGTGATCAAAACTAATATCACCAATAAAGGTAATGTGCTTCCAGTGTGATACTGTAAAAAGGACATACTCTCACTCCTTAGTATTCCAGCCACAAGTGCACAATCTGAATGTGACGTGTCACACAAATCCATGTTCTGTAAAATATCTGTAAAATATCTGGCTTGTATGTTTCAAAGGAAAGGCCAAGTAACTATTCCACATTCAAGAAGGTTAAAGAGACATGAGCACTGTGATTCATGCTCCTAGACTGGATTCTGTACTAGAAAAATATGCTATAAAGGGCATTATTGGGGCAATAGATGAAATTGGAATATGGACTATAGATTAGGTGAAAATATCAATGTTAAATTTTCTCAATTTGACAACTATACTATACTTATGTAAGAAAATATACAACTGTCTTAATTGTTTAGGAAAAAATATGGAGAGGAAGTGAGAGAGAACACTAAAGCAAATGTTGCAAGCTTATGTAAAAATTGGTGAATCTGGGGTAAAAGGTGTACAGGAGTTCTGCATACTTCTTGCAATTTCTCTGGAAGTTTGAAATTATTTCAAAATAAAAAATGTAAAAAATGAATGTGAAAAAAAAGCCCCGACCTATTGAAAGCTCTCAACAAAAGTTAACTATCATCATCATCATCAGTTGGGATATTCTTGCAGTGTTTCAAGTAAGAGGTGATAGAGGACTTCATCTCAGTCACCAAGCATTGGAAGTAGGGATGGAGTAGACAGGACATATTCAAGCTAGCTGCACCAGAAATTCTGGCAATGATGTGGGGAGTGCTCCATGACATGAAATGCCAAGCCACTAGATAGATGACACATCACCTCGATTCATACAGCCCATGGCCAGTTCTTACCACGTAGAATGAAATTTTTGCAGCATAACATTCCATCCAACTAGGTGCAGTTGGCTTCTGTGCCCTATGGAATCTTTGTTGGGGAAATAGTGGAGAGAAAAGGCTAGTTTATTTTCAGATGGACAAATATCTTCTCCAGTCTTTTTCCTTCTCTTAGGGAGAAAACCAGAGGGAGGAGGAGGCAGAAAAAGGAAGAGCAGTGAGAAATGTTCTGGGAGCCCCCAGAATGGGTGTTCTAGAAGACGTCTTCCTTCTCCACTTCTGCAGTCTTTTTCTGGCTGCCAGCCACTTAGCCCCCAGCTGTTTGTTTCTAAACCTGACTCTCTGTCCAAACTAGAAGACGGTGAGGTAGCTCACCTCCTCTTTTAAGTTTACTTTAAAAAGTCCTTTGGCTCAGCATCAACATAATGACTCATTTGTGGCTATAAAGCTGCAGCTGGCTCAGGCAGCACACACAGGAGTGAGACTGGATGGGGAGCTGTCAAGTGGATTATGCCATCTCAGCAAAGTATCAATGAGTTGATCAAGGCTTGTTGGAGCACACAAAGTGAGTTATATCAGATATGGTATTATATACCTTCAGTATTTCCTGTTTGCTGGCAGAATGAAGCCCAAGATAACTTTCTACCATCTTAAATGATTCCACCTTACCAAACCCTCCACATACTGATACTCAAATCCCACTGGACAACTCATCAGGCCATCAATATCCCATTCACTTTCTTTTTTCCTATGACTTTGCTCATCCTATTATCTAAATCAAGAATGCCTGGCCAGGCACAATGGCTCACACCTGTAATCCCGGCATTTTGGGAGGCTAAGGTGGGAGGATCACTTGAGCCCAAGAGTTTGAGATCAGCCTGGGCAACATAGCAAGACCCTGTCTCTAAAAAAAATAATTAGCTAGGAGTAGTGGTGCACACCTGTATTCCTAGCTACTTGGGAGAATCACTTGAGCCCAGGAGTTGGAGGCTGCAGGGAGCTATGATCACGCAACAGAGCGAGACCCTGTCCCTAAAAGTAAAAGGATGACTTGGTCCACCACTGGATCAAGTTTAAGAATCAACTCAAATGCCACTTACTTATGGAAGCCCTCCACAATACTGCCAATGATAACGGAAATATATTATTTTTCCCTTTGGTCTATATAAAGTATTTCCCCATACATACATGAACATATTGTCAGAAAATTTAACATCAATATGAAAACTTTTATTAAGTTCCCTTTCAGCTTTCTTTCCTATGCTTATGTCTTAAAAAGACTTAAAGAACTAGAAATGGAAATACTGCAGAGTGAGAAATTTATTGGAGGTTTGTTACAGAGAGTGGGATGGAGGAAAATACGAGATTAAAGACACTACAACTACCTGAGAGGCCTGTGTAAAATTATGTAAGCAAAATAGGGAATTTAATATTGACATACACAAAGCATTTTACTTTTTGAAAGTTAAGTTCATTCGTAGAGCATTAATTTGTATGTTGTATTAAGTAGAGATAATGCTGTTTTATATATAAAAACTATCTTTAGGTTATTTACCTTTTCTTTCAGAAATTATTGTCTTTCCAACTCCATCTTTAGGGACAGACAAATGGTCAGCCAACGGGCATCATTAATAGAAGCACCAATTTTAGAAGCTCTACTTCTGGAAGTGGAATAAAAAGGAGGTGTAACCCAGAGTTTAAGATATCCACTGATAATGAGGGTATTTGAGTGATGGTAATTGGCAAGGAGAAAGACTTAAAGATCTATCTAGAGACCAACTCTCACACTCCAGGCATGCTGCCAGATAAAGACTAAAAACAGCACGTAAGATGGCAAGAAAAATATGCTCCTTGGTTTCCTCATTGCCATAAAAGCCATCGAGAAGGGCTTAAAGAGATATGCCATTCCTAAATGGTAATATTAGACTTCTTGTTCTATGACTTGAGTGAAAACTTTTGCCTTTAGGAAATGGGAACAAAGAATGTCATCTTTAACAACGTGTATCCCTCTGGTCTATCAGCTCATAGTCAAAAAAAGGTATAGTAAGTAAAGCCTCAGAATGGTCATCTACTTAGATTCAATGCTGCTCTTGGAACTAGATCAGTAACTCAACAATACTTTGTCTTTCTTTTAGACTAAAATATGGAACCTCTTTAACCTTGATGATGACAATTTCATTAGCAATGTGCACTTGATTTTTGCACGCCCACACATTTGTATGCAACAAACTTACAGGATGTAGCTATAACTTCCTGCTCCAGGAAGTATCTATCGATTTAATTATTAAAACTAGTTTAATGTTGGTGTTCTTGAGAGCAGAATCTTTAAGATAATATGAGCCAATACACACTCCATTGTTTCACTGACATTTAACATGATCCTTGTAGCTGTCAAATTATGTCTCCCCAAATCTAAGAAAATGAGTAAATTATATCATTCAATCAGTGAATAAATCAGCTAAAATGGTTGCTTGACTAAACCAATAAGTCATCAGATACATTGTAAACTGAAATATGGAAGGAAATTGGAAGAAATGAAACTGTGCTGTCTACTGGGTTCCTTAAAATCACTGAGGGTTTTCTTTTCTGTGAAATGGGTATATTAATATTTTGCCCAGATGTGTTGTGGTAAAGATTAGAAATAATTCATGTAAAGTACCCAACATATAGCAGACAATAAATGGTGCTGTAATTTATTATTATTATTTATTAAAAGTTCAAGTTACTTTGAATAAATTAAGCAATTAATTACTGGTCTATGTGAACCTGTAAAAAACTATCTAGCACTATTTTATTTAATCAACTTAAGTATATTGGCAAGAAAAGTTTAAAGTTAAATTAATTCAAGTTATCAAGCCAGCTTAAATAACAAGCTGACTGTTTACTTTTAGTCTATTTTTTATCTGCCTTCACTTTTAATACCAAAGCCTTTTAGTTTGAGCTGTTTTATGGAATATTTTTTAGTAAATAGCTGATCTTGCTGGTATTCTGTTAGTAGTAAAAGCTAAATAAGAGAATAATAGTGATTGTTTGAGGAAGGAGGAGGCTGTTGTTTCCAGTTCAACATTTTGCGGAATGGATTGCAAACAAAATAAAGGCAGTGTTCCCATATGGTGGGATCCCCTATACATTAACTTTAAGAATCCTGGCAGTGCAAAGATTGTAAGCAAAAAGGCAATAAATACGTCAACAGAAACTTTAAAGATGGGTTTTTGCAAGCCAAGAAAACTGCCAAATAACTTGGAGGCTATATATGTACTAATGCATTTGTCTTTCTGACCTTCCGATCTTGATTAGTTTTTGATGCCATTGGCATCTCTAAGGTTACAATTTGGTGGAGATTCTGGATTGCAGTTGCGCTGTCAAAGGATCATTCTTCCTGGTAATAAGGGAGCTAGTGGTCCCTGGGAGAGAGGAGAAAACAATCGGATCTTGAAAGCTGAAACATACTGAAGTCGAGAGTAGGTTCTTGGCAGAAGCCCAGCTCCTCTTTCTCAAAGCGTTTGTCATCATTGCAACAAAGATGAGAATGGTGGAGTTTGCATAGATAGCTGTAATGCAGGGACCAAAATAACAAAGAAACATAATCACTGAAAAACCATGAATTGGAATGTATTTGGGTACTATTTTTGAGAGCACTTTGTTTTTTCATTTACCACATTGTTGAGTCACATGTTAAAGATGTGGGTCACATTAAAAAGAAGCTTGTGGCTTATTTTGAAGCAAATTATTATCAAATGACTATGCTTCAAAACATTTCTTAATTTCAATGTAAAGTGAAGTCATTTGAGTTTGAAGCATATGTCTTTGCTAAATTGTTGCCAAAAAAAAAAACACAACTTAATTTTTGCATTCACTGTTTGCAAAACTGTTGATTCAAGACGTGATGGAAAGTTGAAGTCCTAACAGTAAGACTTTATTTACTGGGGCCTAGAGTGACCTACACTCATTATCACTAGTGAGCTTTCACTTCATAAAGCCAAAGGCAAACTTGAATAATTGTTACATATAGTCCAAATGAAGATTGTGCCTAGTCTGTGAATTGTATCTCTAAAATAATCCCATTTATGATAGCATCAAAGAATAAAATATTTAGGAATAAATTTAACCAAGGATATAAAAGATCTTCACAAAATAAAAATAATAACTTAATTGAAAATAATTCAAAAATAGAGAATACATGTTAATAGGTATAGTGCTATGTTAGATTCTATAAAATATCTGCAAAATAATATTAGAGGAGAACCTCTCTCTATTCACGTGCAATTCAACTTCATGGACTATACGTGCACTAAGTTTTTGTCTACATACATTCTCTAAACTAGACTTCGGGATTTATAGATCAGATTCCTCACTGATTTTTCCTATCTTGGAGGTAAAGTTTGGCTTATTTTCACACCTTATTTTATTATTTTGCTTAATCGCTAATATATTGACATGGTAAGAAACCCAAACAATATAAAAGGATATGCTGTGGAGGTAAGACTTCCTTCCATTCCTAAACCCCAGTGGCATTTTCTCTCCCTGATAGTCATTGTTAGCATTTTTAATGTATCATTCTAAGTGTATTCTACATCTTTGAGTGTACATTTCTGTATATCCTTTTTTTTCTTATTAACATAATAGCATATTTGGGTCACAATAGGAAACAAAAAGCACACTCAAACTTGGAAAATTGGAGAACAGTTTCTTTACAAAGAAATCATCGACAAATATATGAGTAATTATATAGAGGGATCACAAAGGGATAGTTTAGTAACCCAAGGTAGTAGCAGTAGAGCTGTGACAACTACAGGCTCAAAGAAAGAAGGAATGTGGTGATCATGGTTACCTGAACTTGGAAGGAAGAAGTCAAGTAGGAGAGGAGTAGTGATATAGCTAGCCCAAGGCAGAAAGGGAATGCGCAATCTGATCTCACTCTTCTCTCCTGTAGTCCCATGCTGGTGTCCCCCACTGGCCAAACCCAACCAGCAGCTAGAGGACCTGGGAGCCCAGTGATGTAGTCTCCATAGACCAACCTGATATAGGTTGGTCTCCAGGGGCAAGGAACAGAGCAGAGAAGGATGGATAGTGGATCAGAATAAGCAACTGGAAGACATCTGCCATTCCCTCTTCTGCTCCTTGCTTTTTACAGTTAACAATATATGTTGGAGATCATTCCATGTATCAGTACATATAGATCCCCCCCCATTCTTTTAAAGGAGGTAATCCATTGCATGGATGAAACATAATTTATTTAATTGGTCTTCTACTGCTAAACATTTAGATTGATCTGTCTTTTATGAACGCAAACACTGCTATAAATATGCTTGTACATATGTCTTCATGCATATGTGTGCTATATCTGTTGTATAAATTCCTAAAGTGGACTTGCTCCTTCGTTAATTTAGGAGGTCAAAGTGGATTTTGGGGGTTTATTTATCTCAAAAGAAAAACAAATGGAATTATTCTCACATTTGGACATAAAATTGTCAAAAATTGGTTGTGAGTTCTTATTGCCCCCAAATCCAAATTGTTTATTGCTTAAAAATCTAAATTCATTTTAATTTTTTAGAATGGTAGAACAGTGTAAAAGTTAAGAAAAGAACATATACTCAGGAGCTAGTGAGCCTGTGCTGCAATCCTGGCCCTGATACATGACCAGGGGCAAGTTTTATAACCTCTCTACTCCAGTTTCCTTATCTGTAAAATAAGCATGCTAGTAATATCATTAGCTACCTCAAAGGGTTTCGGCGGAGTGGCAGCTCAAATAAATTGATATATGTAGATTGCTTAGACCATTGCCTAGCACTATGTAAAAGCTTTGCTATTATTATTTTGCAATAAATATTCTTTAAAAGCTGCCTCTTCTTGCCACCATTTTTGTTGTTAAGTCTTCTATTCATCCCTCCCTCACATCTTGCAAATACCTGCTTTTCAGATTGTCTCACTTCCCTCTATGCAACTACTTGCTTTACTTTTTTCAAGATTGTTTCAAACTTATTTCTTCCAAGCAACCCATTCAAACTGGCCCTAACCTACCAAGATATACCAATATCATATCTATCAGAACTTTTTCATACGTTGTGTTTATCGATATACTATATTATACTATAACGTATACTGATGCACAAAACATGAGAACTACTACTCTGGTCTACTCAGGATCACACCACTGGCAAATTCAGCTCTATGTTGATCTCTGCAGCAGTAATAAACAATGCTTGTTTGAAAAGCATACCTTCCAAAGTCCTTTGTTTGTTTTTACTAACGTATATTGGCTTTATAGAATCTGCAAATTTATCTAAATTTCTCTTCAAACTATTATATTTTTAGCCTTCACCATAACTTAGGGTAATAATTCATATAAAATTACTATTTCCTCTTATTTATCATCAAACTAAATTTTTCAAAGTTTAAGGGGTGCCTCCTAATTCCAAAATTTCAATTTTGATTAAAAAGTTCTTGTTTCCCCTATCAAGGCTGCATGATTTTGCAAACTTGTATCATTTACTCTCCCCAAACAATCATTTCCAGATTTATCCTAATAGTGGTACAGAATAAAATTCAGATGGGCAGAGAAAAGACAGTTTCCTTATTTTTGTTCTCTTCATGTTAATGCGAAGCCTACTCTGGTTTATTTATTTATATGATCCAATAATTTTTTTATTATTATTATTTTTTATTTCAGAATATTATGGGGGTACAACACTTTAGCTATATATATTGCCCATGCACTGCCCGTGTCAGAGCTACAATCGTGGTCATCCCCCAAACTGTGCTCCCTGCATCCATTCAGTGAGAGTTTTCCCATCCCCTCCACCCCCCTCCCGCCTGCCCGCTCCCTGATGAATATTATTGCCCTGTGTGATGTAAGTGTTGATCAGTTAGTACCAATTTGATGGTGAGTACCAGTGGTGCTTGTTTTTCCATTCCTGTGACACTTCTTCGAAGAATGGGTTCTAGCTCCAACCAGGATAATACAAGATGTGTTAATTCACTATTGTTCCTTATTGCTGAGTAATACTCCATGGTATACATATACCACATTTTATTAATCCACTCGTGTATTGATGGGCACCTGGGTTGTTTCCACATCTTGGCAATTGTGAATTGTGCTGCTATAAACATTCGTGAGCAGATGTCTTTATTATAAAATGTCTTTTTTTCCTTTGGGTAAATACCCAGTAGTGGGATTGCTGGGCCAAGTGGTAATTCTACTTTTAATTCTTGGAGGTATCTCCATATTACTTTCCATAGAGGTTGTACTAATTTGCAGTCCCACCAGCAGTGATCCAATAATTTTAAAGTACCATTAGATACTCCTAATCTCTAGGGGAAAAAAATACTCAGACTCTCAAAAAAATGTCAGTCTCCCAGCCTTCTTTCTATCTCCTCTCCAACAAGGCATCTCAGTTTTTGGAGAGACACTTGAGCTTGTGTAGACGGGGAATAGGATGAACCCTTTGATTTCATTGTCACTTGTCCATCTAGGCTGCTACTCACTATGCTGACATTTTGGGCCTGGAGTCTGCAGCTGGTATACTACATAGTCTGAGGTCTCTCTAATTTGTTGGGGCCCAGTAGTGCTTTCTGCCTAGATGGTCAGCCTTTGCTATAGAGTCACACCACCCTTTCCAGAATGTCCCCTTGAAGACCCACTGTATTTATGCCACTTAGGAACTGAGGGAGGCTTGGAAGGACAAACCAAACCCTCTGGCTGCCCAACTACACAATTCTGGCCTGTTAAGTATCTCATGTTGGTACAGGACCATTCTCCTATTGGTATTTTCCTCAATTTACCTGAATATACCTGAAGACACCTTTCTCTGCAGGGTCACCTCCAAGTTGCAGGGTGGAGTGCAGAGAAAGTGAACACTGAGGTATCTTCCTTCCCCTTCTTCCCCGCTCTCTCCATCTTCCTAATTTTTCCCATAATACCTTGGGTCTAAAAGGAGCAGATTGCCCCTTGCATTATCTTTCTTCTACCTAAGCCTAACAGGCAGAAGGAATATTCTCGGGGAAAAACAGGGGAAACAACTTGGATGTAGGCTTGGTTCTAGGCTTGGTTCTTGAAATATGAAGACAGAAGAAAGAATAACTTAGACATTCCTTTCTCAAGACAATGGCTTTTTATAACCATTATAAGACTATTTTATTGATATTTTGAAATTCATATTTCATTGATACAAAATTATATTTGAACTGTCAGAATCTGCACATTTTGGATCCTTTTATAATAATCTTAATTCTCTTTCATAGCCAGCTGACCTCTTCCCTTCCTGTTTGCTAGAGGATTCC
Source organism: Daubentonia madagascariensis (assembly GCA_023783475.1). Classification (NCBI taxonomy): domain Eukaryota; kingdom Metazoa; phylum Chordata; class Mammalia; order Primates; family Daubentoniidae; genus Daubentonia; species Daubentonia madagascariensis. The sequence goes on along the minus strand of JAKFHU010001436.1, from coordinate 3,941,761 downwards.
TTGGGTCACCCAGAAAGGAGGTCATGGAACTTAGAAAAGAAAAAGAAAAAAGTAGACTATTTCAGAATATTACCTCCAGTACACTTACCTAATTGATTGGTCTATTTGGTAATACTTACATTCCTCATGGCAAATTAGGTAGAGTCTGTCATAGATCTTCACCTATAATCATTCGCTGACCATTGCTCCCCGCCCCGACCCCCGATCTTTTTCAAGCTTTAACATATCTTTCTTACCAAGGCACATGACTACACTACAAAAAAGTGTTCCTGGTTGAGATGAATTTTGATATCATGCTGTTGGTTCAGAGAAGAGATAATGTCTTAATTTTTTCTGATAATACTTAATATTGTGTGCATTTCATTTACTACGGTTCCCTATTATGGATTACTGCCACTGAACATGTGAGAGCTCAAAGCTGATTAAGGTACTTCACAATGGGAAGTCGGCTGACTGCAACAGGTGGTTGTGGTGAGATACTGGGAAAACAGGAATGGTAGAGACTGGCATCATTTCCTCATTTACTCTGACCCTCTCATCAAATTATATTAGGTTGAGTCAGGAGCTAGAAAATGGTTAGTAACAGTTGAGATGACATCAACCTTGCACAGGATTAACTCATCCATTGAAACAACAACACGCTATAGAACCAACATTTTGATAAGAATGTCACAAATACAAAGAAGAGCAAATACTATGTCTTCCCCTTAACAAGTAAACTATTTTTATTTTTTACTTTCCCGTTCTTGTCCATATTTATTACATCATTTGTAATAGATAAAATCTTATTGAAAGTAACACTTTCAACATTGATTCGGGTTTCTCATAATATATTTGTGCTCTAATTAAAGACAACTTGACCTTGCAAGATTAAAAAAATTTTTTTTGCCCTGAGAAAGATATAAGTAGATTAGTTTATATGATTGTTGAATTTATGGTCACTAGCTACTAAGTTGATTAAATTTTGTGCTATTATTATAGATACATAATAATGCAGCATTGTCTTTTATTTAATTGTATTAGTCCAAAAAGATATATAACTGAAAATAACTGCTCTGCCTCAAGTTTTAGTCGTGAGGATAACTAGCCCAGAAGGTAGAGGACAGATAACTACCTCGCAAAAAGAAAGCATTGATCAGCTTGGAGTCTCAAAGCTGACCTCTTCAACAAGGAAAGTTGGGCATTGTCTAGAAAGAGAAAAGAATTTTCTAAATGCCTTTGCCTCCCTATTTAACATATTACAACCCAGCTTGGAAGACTCCCTTTAGAGAGTTCACGCCACAGTGCACAGGCCTAGCCTGTGGCAGAGTAGAAGACAGATGTGACTTTTAGCCTAAGGGACTAGGTAGGGAAAAATGATGATCAAGGGACTGAGGACATTGCACACCAGGGTTCTTTTTCTCTCTTCTCTCCCTGCTCATTGCCTTTCCCAATTCTAACCATAAGAAAATTTGAAATAAGTCCAGAAGAATGCTGAAATCAGTATTCTGGAAGGATACTGGGTTAAGATGCTAAGATTCCATAACATTTATTTTGGCCTGTTCCTCTAGAAAGATGATTTTTTAGTTAGAAATGTTCTTTCAGGGGTTCAATCAGAGAAATCATCAAGTTTAGCAAAATCTTTAAGACTAGTAAATCAGGACTCTAACTGGCTAGTGTTAAGAAAAAAAATACTCCTTTTTTAATATTAAGAACTTATCACTGTAACTGGTTTTAATGTTAGAATAGCTTAATTAGTATTTGGTAGGGGGAGGGAGTAATTTACCATGACAAGTATATAGATAAATTATCTGATGTTGCTTTCTTAAAAGCAGAATTAAATTATTTTCTTTTTTAGAAAAAATACCCATGAGATTATTTCTTGATGGAGTACAGATGTTTTCAAGCTTTTGTCATTTAGTTATCACATCATTTCTAATCTTTCCCATCAGCCTTCAAGGATAATTATCATTCATGAAAATTTTCCTGGCTATATTTGGCCCTTTGCTCTTTGAATTTTTGGCTTATTTGAGGGATAGTTGACATTTTTATGTTATTGAGTCTGCCTATCCATGAACATGATATATCTTTTCATCTATTTAAGTCTTCCTCTTATATGTCCTCAGTAATAAATTGTAATTTTCTCCATAAGAGTTTGCATGTTTGAATACTTTATTTACAGTTTCCTTATATTTTCACTACTATAAAATTTGTAATATTTATAAATTTTAAATTAACATTGTTGGAGTATAATTTTAATTCAATTAAATGCACCTATTTTAAGTGTACATTTTGATGAGTTTTGAAAATGTATACACCCATGTAACCACCCCTCTAATCAAGATATAGAACAATTCCTTCATGTTTATTTGCAGTCAGTCCCAACCTCCATCCCAGCCATAGGCAAACACTGGTCTCCTTTTTGTCATTTTGGATTTGTTTGTTCTTTTCTGGAATTTCATATAAATGGAATCATACAGTGTTCATTATTTTGCTTCTGGCTTCTTTGCCTAGAAAAATGCTTTGAAATTTATTCATGTCATTGTGTATATGGGTTGCTCATTCCTTTTTATTTCTGAGTGGTGTTCGTTGCATAGATGTACCGCAATTCATTTATCCATTTAACTGTTGATGGAAATTTGATTGTTTCTAGTTAGGTGCTATTAAAAATAAAGCTTTCATAAACATTTGTGTACAAAATTTTTGTGGACATTTGGCCCTAATTTTAAGTCCAGAACAGGAGCATATAAACAATCATTGATGTGGAACAGACCTCAGTTCATAATCATAATGTGCCTTGGTGTAATTTTTTTGTTTTTATTCTGCTTTGGGTTTATTGAGCTTTTTGTATTTCTGAGTTTATGGGTTTTTTTAACTTTGGAAAAATCTTAGCCAAATATTTTTTTCTTCTACTTCCCCACTTTCTCTTCTTCAGGCTGTCCAATTACCCATGTGTTAGACCATGTTAAATTGTCCCACAGGTTGTTGAGGCTCTGTTTAATGTTTTCAACCTTTTCTCCTCTGTGCTTTAGTGTGAATAATTTCTGTTTTATTTCTTCAGGCTTACTGATGTTTTCTTCTAGAGAATGCAACCTGCTGTTAAGTTCATCAGTGAATTTTTCATTTCCGAAATTGCATTTTTCAGCTCTAGAAATTTTTACTTTAAAAAAAAATCTTTCATTGTCTCATTATGTTCTTGTTTTCCTGTAAATCCTTGAACATATGTGTAATAGCTGTTTTTAAGTCCTTATTTGCTAATTCCATCAACTCTGTCATTCTGAGTTGTTTTTATTGAATTCATGTTCTCTTGGTTTTGTGACATATTTTTCTGCTTCTCTGCATGTCTAGTATTTTTTTTTATTGGATACTACATATTTTGAATGCTATACCATTGAGCATTTGGATTTTGATGTTTTTCTTTAAAGAATAATGAGTTTATTTTGGCAGGCAGTTAAGTTACTTGTAGACCAGCTTGATCCTCTTGAGTCTTGTTTTTCAGTTTTGTTAGAGTAGGCCTAAAGTATCCCTTGCTTTAGGGCTAATTCAACCCTACTGCTAAGGAGTGTTCCTTCTTAGGTCTCTAATGAATGTTCTTGGTGTTCAAAAAGGTCTCTTCACTCTGACTGATCAGAACTCAATTGTCTCCTAGCCCTTTGTGATTTCTGGGAATTTTTCAGCTTATAACTTCCTGCTTCCTGGTAGTTCTTTGCCTAGCTGCAGGAATTCTCATTTTATATATATATATATATATATACACAGAATGGTATATATATATATATGTATACACACACACACACATAATGGTATTTAGCCAAAGACTCAAGAGGTCTTCTATGTAGATTTCTGGAACTTTATTCTGTTAGTATGGTAAAATATGTTAACCAATTTTAAAATGTTAAATCCTTGCATTTTGGGGGATAAACTTAAGTTGTTCAAAGTGTCTTTTCTTCCTCCTCTGCATTTAGTACAGTAAAATTTTATTTAGGATTTTTCCATCTATGTTAATCAGTGAGACAGGCCTATAAATTTCCTTTCTCTTACTCTCCTAATCTAGTTTTGATACTACAGCAATATTAAACTCATAAAATAAGTTGAAGAACTTCTACTTTTCATAAGAATGAAATTGTGTCTTTCCTTGATACAACTTTGTCAGAATTTGTTTTTGTGTGTGAGTAAATTTTAAATGGCTGGTTCAATTTCTTTAATTTTCAAATTTATGACCTTTTCATATACTTTTAAATTAAGGTATAACATTTGTACAGGAAAGAGTATCCAGCTTAAGTGTACAACTTGATAAATTTTTACATATATATACATATTATTTATTATTATAATACATTATATAGATGCATAGGTATAGGAGAGAGTCATCTTCTACCGCACAGATAAAGACTTAGAACATTTCTATTACTCAGGAGGCTCCCCAGCATAATATCCTCAAGTTTCATACATATTGTCATACATTGCAGAATTTCCTTCTTTTTCAAGGCTGAATAATATTCCATTCTATGTACATACCACATTTTCTTTATCCATAAATCCACTGATGGACATTTATGTTGTTTCCATACCTTGGCTATTGTGAATAGTGCTGCAGTAAACATGGGAGTACAGATATCTCTTTGAGATCCTGATTTCAATTCTTTTGGATATATACTCAGAAATGAAATTGTTTAATCATATGGTGTATGTATCTTTAATTTTGTGAGGACACTCCATACTGTTTTCCATAGCAGCTGCGCTATTTTGAATTTTCAGATTATGCTCAATGAAATAAACCAGTCACAGAAGGACAAATGGTGCATGAGTCTACCTACATGAAGTATCTAAAACTGTAAAAATGTATGGACTCAAAGAATGGAATGGTTGTTGGTAGAGGCTGGAGGGAGAGGAAAATGGGGAGTTGCTAATCAATGGGCAGAGAGTTTCAATTAAGCAAGATGAATAAGTTCTAGAGATCTACTATACAACATTGTACCTATAGTTAACAATAATAATACTGTATTGTACTCTTAAAAATTTATTAAGAGGGCAGATGTCATGTTAAATGTTGTTATCCCCAAAAGAAATTTGTAAAAAAAGTTTATTTGCATTCTTTCTCAGTTAATACTTTACCTCAGAGGTAACTACTATTCTGACTTTTATCACTGTAGATTAGTTTTATCTATTCTTAAAGTTCTTATAAATGGAATCATATAGTATATATATTTTGTGTTTGTCTTCTTTTGCTCAACATATAATCCATTAAATTAATCAGTGTTGTTCTGTGAACCAATAACTTGCTTTTTTTTATTGCTCTATAATATTCCATGGTATAAATATAACAAAATCTATCCATTCTTCTGTCAACGGACACTTGGTTTTTTTCCTGATTGGAGCTGTTATGAATAAAGCTGCCATAAATATTCTTATACAAGCTTTATGGTGAATGTATGCACTCATTTCTCTTAGGTATATAATTAGGAGTGGAATTGTTGGACCATAGGGTAGACATATGTGTAGCTTTAGTAGATATAGTGGTCCCCCCTTATCTGTGGGGGATATGTTTTAAGACCCAGAGTAGATGCCTGAACCTGCTGACAGTACCAAACCCTGTATATACTATGTTTTTTTCCTATACTTACATACCTATGATAAAGTTTAATTTATAAATTAAGCACTGTTAGAAAGAGATTAACAATAGTAATAAAATGGAACAATTATAACTATATACTGTAATAAAAGTTATGTGAATGTTCTCTCTCTCTCTCAAAATACCTTAAAATTTTTGGACTGTGGTTTATTGCGGGTAACTGAAACCTTGGAAAACAAAACCACGGGTAAGGGGGTACTACTGTACTGCCAAACAGTTTTCCAAAATCATTGTAACAATTTACACTCACACCAGCAATACATGAGAGTGGCAATTCCTACACATCCTCGCCTATCCTTGTAATGCTAATCTTTCTAATGTTAGTCATTTTTGTGGGTATGTACTAGTATATTATTTTGGTGTTAATTTTCATTTCCCTGATTTGTAATGATGTTGGGTACATTTTCATACCTTACTTCCCATTTGAATATCCTTTTTTTAAAAGTGTTTCTTCATGTATAGGATTTTGTTATTGTTACTGAGTTCAAACTAATAATTACAGAACATGGGGATTTTTTTTCTTTTTGTTGTTTTGGATTTTTTTTTTTTGATGCCTATACCTTGATATTCATAGGAACTTGCTTTGTGATGTTTTTTTAAATAAATGCATGTTTGTAAAACATATGCTTTAATTGTTGGGTTGTTCAAATCTCCCGTATATTAACTAATTTTTGTTTCTTGATCTATCAATTACTGAGAAAAATATATTAAAATCTTTCATTATGTTTGTGAATAATTCCATTTGTTTTTGCAATTCTGTCAATTTGTTTCCTTGTATACTTTGAGGTTATTTGTTAAATACATATATGTTTTAAATAGTTATACTGTCCTAGTGAATTCTTCCTTTTATCAGTATGTAGTCACCTTATTTATTCCAAATAATGCTTTATGTTTGGTGTGACTATAGATATATTCACTTTATTTTGGATAGTATTTGTGTGGTATACTTTTTCATCATTGTATTCACAGTGTTTCTGTGTTCTTGATTTTAAGTGAACTACTTATAAGCAGTATAACAGTTAGATTTTGTTACTGTTTTAAAATTCAATCTGATTCCATTAGTCTTTCAACTGGAGAGTTTAGTATGATTAGTGATGTATTTGGATATATTTTTTGTCAGTTGAAAACCCCAGCAGGAAACACACGCACCATTTGTAAAGGACCATTTACAAAGGTGTGATCAGGACATAGGGAAACCAAAAGGGAAGTACCCAGAGCTCCTCAGGGTTGGCTCCATTTCCACTGTAAGTGCTGAGGGAATGAGAGGAACAAGTGGTTATTGGTACCTAGAGACAGAGAAGACTATGTGTTGAGAGTGACCTGACATGAACTGAGACCTCGGTTAAGGAATACAGCCAGCCTGATGTAACCCTGCAGTCAGCAAGCTGGGGAAATAAATAGCCAACCTCACTCTCCTTCTACTTTCTGATCTTCTGCTCTTCCTCCCCTTTGGCTAAACCCAAATAGAAGCCAGAGAGCAAGGAAATCTTTAGATTTTGTCCAGGGTCATCATTCAGGGCACACAGCAGGGTGAAAAAGTATGTAGAAAGACTGAATCTGGAATGGCAAAGATATTCAGCCCACATTTCTACTTTATTAATTTGCACTTTCTATTTATCTTCCTTTTAAAATTTTGCTTTATTTAGGTACACTTGGCATACAATTAACTGTACATAAATAAAATGCATAATAGGACAAATTTGGACATACACATACACCCATGAAACCATCACCACAATCAAGATAATAAATATGTCCATCACTCCCAAAAGATTCCTCATTCTCCTTGGTAATCCCTCCCCATGGGCCCCAACCCCTGTGCCCAGACAACCACTGATCTGCTTTTTTTCACAATAGTTAAATTTGCATTCTGTAGAATTTTATATACATGGATTCATATTGCACATTTTTTTTGTCCAGCTTTTTTCACTCAACATAATCATTTGAGATCATTCATGATGTCGCCTGTGTCAATAGTTCATGGCTTTTAATTGCTAAGCAGTGTTCGTTTGTGTGGATATACCACAATTTGTGTATCCGTTTACCTGTTGATGGACATTTTGGTTGTATCCAGCTTTTTTGGCTGTTACAAATAAAGCTATGAATATTTGCTTACAAGTCTTTGTATGGATGTGTGCTTTTATTTTTTTCATTTAAATACATAGGATTTGAGCTGGATCATATAGTAGTTATATGTTTAATTTTTTAAAAACTTCCAAGTTTCCCACCAGCAGTATATAAGAGTTCCAGTTCCTCCACATCCTTGTCAATACTTGGTGTACTCCATCTTTTTTATTGTAGCCATTTTAACAGTGGGTAATTATATCTCATGTGGTTTTAATGTGTATTTCTCAAATGTCTAGTGCCATTGAGTATCTTTTCATGTACTTTCTCACAATTCGTATGTCTTCTTGGTGAAGTGTCTATTCAAATCTTTTGCCAATTTAAAAAATGAGGTTGTTTGCTTTCTTATTATTGAGATATGAGAGTTCTTTATATATTATGGACACAGGTTCTTTTTATCAGATATATGATTTACAAATATTTTCTTCTAAACTGGTTTATCTTTTTATTCTCTTACTAGTGTCTTTCAAAGAAGATAATTTTATAATTTCTGTGAAATCCAATTTATCTACTTTTTCTTTTATGAATCATGATTTTGGTGTCATATATGAGAAATCATTTCCTAACCCAAGGATGCAAAGCTTTTCTCCTATGTTTTTCTTTAGAACTGCCATGGTTGAAAATTTTGCATTTAGGTCTATGATCCATCTTGAATTAATTTTTCATATGATGGAAGGTATGAATTAAATTTCATTTTTTGAATATGGAATATGGATATAAAATTGTTCCAGCATCACTTGTTGAAAAGACTGTCTTCTCTCCAATGAATTGCTTGTTCATTTTTGTCAAAAATGCTCAGGTATATTTCTGGATTCCTTATTTTGTTCCATTGATTTATTTGTCTATCTTGATGGCAATACCATCAAGTCTTGAGTACTGTAACTTTATGTCTTAAAATTAGGTAGCATTAGTCCTTCATATTTGTTCTTCTTAAGAGTTGTTTTAGCTAGGTCTTGCTTTTAAAACTTGTTAGGTGGGAACAGAGCTTAGTGTAGGGCTGATTATTTCCCACTAATGATGAAAAACCCTTCCAAGTAGTCTGTGAAATGCACCATTAATTTTGCATTTTTCAGTATGGATGCTGGATACAAAAACTATTTCTGGCCCTGGGGTGGAGAACCTGCCACCATCTTATTTCAAGATTGTTCTTTTTTAAGCACCAAAGGGAGCAAGAACAGCTTTATGTTTCTCTGCTGCACCCCTTTTAATAAAAGTATTTGTTCTGTACAATTTGGATTCAGTCAAAAGGCCTCACTCAAGGATCCAGAAGGCCACATGTGCCCTAAGGTCACAGGTTCCCCACCCCTGCTGGGGACAGTCCTTTTCCTGGCCTCTACTAGTTTCCTCATACGCATATTGATCCATTCTTTGCCGAATACTTGAGGATACCCTCTATATTTATTTTACTTTATTTTATTTTTTTTTTAGTTCTTTTTTATTTCAAAATATTAAGGGAGTAGAAATGTTTTAGGTTATGTGAATCACTTTTGTAATGCTTGAGTCCCACCTAAAGGTGTGCCCATCACCCAAATAGTGTTCATAGTACCCATTAGGTAGGTTTTTGCCACTTCCCACTTCCTCCTATCCCCTGGTTGATTTCTACTGGATTTTACTTCCCTCTATGCCCTTGTGTGCTCATCAGTTATTTCCAATTTAATAGTGAGTATATATGGTGTTTGTTTTTCCATTCTTGAGACACTTCACTTAGGAGAATCGTCTCCAGTTCCATCCAGATTGTTGCACAAGGTATTAATTCATGTTTTTTTTTATGGCTGAGTAGTACTCCATGGTGTACATATACCACATTTTATTAATCCACTCATGAATTGACAGGCACTTGGGTTGATTACACATCTTTGCGATTGTGAATTGTGCTGCAATAAACATTCAAGTACAAGTGTCTTTTTTATGAAAAGTCTTTTTTTTTCCTTTGGTTAAATATGCAATAGTGGGATTGCCAGATCAAATGATAGGTCTATTTTTAGTTCTTTGAGGAGTATCCATACTGCTTTCCATAGAAGTTGTACTAATTTGCAGTCGCACCTACAGTGTATAAGCATTCCTTTCTCTCTGCATCCATGCCAGCATGTATTGTTTTTGGACTTTTTGATAAATGCCATTCTAACTGGGGTAAGGTGATATCTCATTATGGTTTTAATTTGCATTTCCTTGATGATTAATGACGTTGAGCATTTTCTCATATGTTTATTGGCCACTTGTCTTTCTTCTTTTGATAAGCCTCTGTTCATGTCTTTTGCCCACTTTTTAATGGGGTTGTTTGTTTTTTCTTTGCTGATTTGCTTAAGTTCTTTGTAAATTCTGGTTATTATCCCTTTATTGGATGTGTAGTTTGCAAATATTTTCTGCCATTCTGTAGGTTGTCTATTTGCTCTGTTGAATGTTTCCTTAGCTGTACAGAAGCTTTTTAGTTTAATCAAATCCCATTTATTAATTTTTGTTGTTGCCATGATTCCCATTCAAGTCTTTTTCATAAACTTTGCCTAGGCTGATATCTAAAAGAGTTTTACCTACATTTTCTGCTAGAATTCTTATGTTTTCATGCCTTAGACCTAAGTCTTTTATTCATTTTGAATTAATTTTTGTGAGTGGTAAGAGGTAGGGGTCCTGTTTCATTCTTCTGCATGTAGCTATCCAATTTTCCCAGCACCATTTACTGAATAGGGCTTCTTTTCCCCAGTGTACATTGTTGTCTGCCTTGTCAAAGATCAGTTGATTGTAGGTAAATGATTTTATATCTAGGTTGTCTGTTCTGTTCCATTGGTCTATGTCTCTATTTTTGTACCAACACCAGGCTGTTTTGGTTACTCTAGCCTTGTAGTATAATCTAAAGTCTGGTAACGTGATCCCTCAGGTTTTGTTCTTTTCACTTAAGATTGCTTTGGCTGTTTGGGCTCTTTTCTGGTTCCCAATGAAGCATAGATTATTTTTTCTAGATCTGTGAAGTATGACTTTGGTAATTTGATGGGGATTACATTGAATTTGTTAATCACTTTGGGTAGTGTGGACATTTTAATAATGTTTATGCTACCTATCCATGAGCATGCTATGTTTTTTCATTTGTTTGTATCTTCTGTGATTTCTTTCCTCAGAGTTTGTAGTTCTCCTTGTAGAGATCTCTCACCTCCTTGGTTACGTATATTCTTAGGTATTTTATTTTCTTTGCACTGTGAATGGTATTGAGTCTTTGATTTGACTCACAGCTTGATCATTATTAATATGTAGAAATGCTACTGATTTATGTACATTGATTTTGTACCCTGAGACTTTTCTGAATTTATTTATCAATTCCAAGAGACTCTTGGTAGAATCTGTGGGGTTTTCTAAATACAAGATCGTATTGTCAGAGACAAGCAATAGTTTGACCTCTTCTTTCCTGATTTGGACACCCTTAATATTCTTCTCTTGTCTGATTGCTCTGGCTAGGACTTCCAGAACTATGTTGAATAGAAGTGGTGACAGTGGGTATCCTTGTCTTGTTTCAGTTCTTAGGGGAAATGCTTTCAACTTTTCCCCATTCAGTATGATGTTGGCTATGGTTTTGTCATCTATGGTTTTTATTATTCTGAGCTATGTTCCTTCTATGCCTAGTTTGGGTGCTGGATTTTGTCAAATGCTTTTTCTGCATCTATTAAGATGATCAAATGGTCTTTATTTTGCTTCTGTTTATGTGATGAATCACATTTATTGATTTACACACATTGAACCATCCTTGCAGCCCTGGAATAAAGCCCACTTGGTCCTGGTGGATTATTTTTTTTGATATGCTGTTGAATTCAGTTTGCTATTATTTTATTGAAGATTTTTGTATCTATATTCATAAGGGATACTGGTCTGTAGTTTGTTGTTGTTGTTGTGTGCTTTCCTGGGTTTGGTATCAAGGTGATATTGGCTTCGTAAAATGAGTTGGGGAGGATTCCCTCCTTCTCAATATTATGGAATAATTTCTGTATTATGGGTACCAAGTCTTCTTTGTAGGTCTGATAGAATTCAGCAGTGAATTCATCTAGTCCAGGGCTTTTTTTGTTATTGGGAGGTTTTTTATTACTGTTTCTATCTCACTGTTTGTTATTGGTCTGTTCAGGAGTTCTACTTCTTCCTGGTTGAGTCTTGGGAGGTTGTATGTTTCTGGGAACTTGTCCATTTCCTCTACATTCTCTAGTTTATGTGTGTAGAGATTTACATAGTATTCATGGATGATGTTTGGTATTTCTGCAGTATCAGTTGTAATATCACCATTTTCATTTCTGATTGAGCTTACTTGGGTCCTTTCTCTTCTGTTCTTGGTCAGTCTAGTAAGAGGTCTGTCAATTTTGTTTATCTTTTCAAAGAACCAACTTTTAGTTTTGTTAATCCTTTGTTTTTTTTTTCCAGTTCATTTAGTTCTGCTCTGACCTTCATTATTTCTTTTCTTCTACTGGCTTTGGGTTTGGTTTGTTCTCCCTTTTCTAGTTCCTTGAGGTGTGACCATAGGTTGTTAATTTGTGATCTTTCTGTCTTTTTGATGTAGGTATTTAAGGCTATGAATTTTCCCCTGAGGAATGCTTTTGCTGTGTCCCAAAATTTTGATAGCTCGTGTCCTCTTTGTCATTCAATTCAAAGAATTTTTTGATTTCCATTTTAATTTCATTCTTGACTCAGTAATCATTCAGCAGAAGGTTGTTTAATTTCCATGACTTTGTATAGTTTTGAGTGCTTCTCTTGTAATTGTTTTCTAGTTTTATTTTTCTGTGGTCTGAGAAGGTACATGGTATGATTTTGATTTTTTAAAATTTGTTGAGACCTATTTTGTGGCCTAAGATATGATCACTCTTGGAGAATGTCTCATGTGCTGCCGAGAAGATTGTGTATTCTGTAGTTTTTGGGTGGAATGTTCTATAAATTCTGTTAGGTACATTTTGCTTAGAGTTTGGTTTAAGTCCATTGTTTCTTTATTTATTTTTTGCTTTGACAGTTTGTTGACCTCTGACAGTGGGGTGTTGAGGTCCCCAGCAAGTACAATGGTGCTGTTTATTTCTCTGCTTAGCTCTAGTAAAATTTGCTTTATGTAAATGGGAGCTCCTGTGTTGGGCGCATATATATTTAGGATTTTTATGTCTTCTTTTTGGATAGCTCTCTTTACCATTATACAGTGACCCTGTTTTTCTTTACCTTTGTTGGCTTAAAGTCAATTTTATCTGATATGAGAATAGCTACTCCTGCTGTGTTTTGATTTCTATTTGCGTGGAATATTTTTTTCCCATCCTTTCACATTGAGTCTGTGTGCATCCTTGTGATTTAGATGTGTTTCCTGGAGACAGCAGATAATTGGGTTAGGTTTTCTCATCCATTCAGCCAGCCTATGTCTTTAGTGAGGTGCATTCAGCCCATTAACATTGATTGATAGCATTGATATGTGGGATGTTGTTCTGTTCTTCCTCTTGAGTGGTCCCTTATTGCTTTGTTTTACCTCTTGTTCTATTGTTTTATAGGAGTTGTGAGTTTTGGGGTTTTTTTAAAGTGAATTTACAGTGGCAGGTATCTGTTGTGCTGGTTTGTGTTTAGTGCTGTTCTGAGTATTTCATGCATGGCAAATTCCCTCAGTGTTTACTTGTCTGGAAAAGACTTAATTTCTCTGCCAATTGTGAAACTTAGTTTTGCAGGATATAAAATTCTAGGTTGGCAGTTATTCTGTTTAAGTCAACTGAAGATGGGGCCCCAGTCCTTTCTGGCTTGTAAGGTTTCCACTAAGAAGTCTCCAGTTAGTCTGATGGGTTTTCCTTTGTAGGTTATTTGATGCTTTCATCTTGCTGCTTGCAGAATTTTCTTCTTCATTTTGACTTTGGACAAGTTGATTACTAGTGTCTTCAAGATGACCTATTTGCTATGAAATTTCCCAGTGTTTGATGTCCATCTTCTATCTGTATGTCTGAATTTCTGGTGATACCAGGGAACTGTTCCTCAATAATTTCCTCAAATAGGTTTTCCATGATTTTAGTTCTTTTTTCTTCTCCCTCAGGGATACATATAATTTGAATGTTAGTTTGCTTCACATGCTCCCATATCTCTCTCAGTGACTGCTCAGAATTTTTTATACTCTTCTCTGCCTCTTTGAATGACTGGGTTATCTTGGCAGCCTTGTCTTCAAGATCTGAGATTCTTTCTTCTCTTTGGTTTAGCCTGTTGTTAAAGCTTTCTGCTGCATTTTGAAATTCCCTAAATAACTCTTTTATTTCTTTAAGTTCTATTATATCCGCTCTTATTTTATCTAGCTCTCTAGTGACTTTTTCATTTTTTTTCATTGATTTCCTGAAATTTTTTTTTGGCTTTTTTTTGTTGGTTTTCAACTTTCTATTTGATTCCATTCATCTTATTTGCCATCCATATTCTGAATTCCATTTCTGTCATTTCAGCAATTTCCTTGTTGGTGGGGTCCACTACTGTATCTCCATTGTGTTCCCTTGGGGGTGTCAAACTATTTTATTTTTTCATGTTGCCAGGGTTCTTTTGCTGGTTTCTTCTCATCTGGCTCCCCTTATCTCAGCTCTGGGTTAATAGGATTGCAGGGCACCTACTCTCGTTTGCTGGGGACTCTCTGAAACCAAGTCCAGGAGTGACAGCTGCTCAGGGCTGGGAGATCCTGAGTGAAATATTGGACCTTGGGGAGGTTCTCCTGGCCCAGCAGTAGTGGTGGGGGGACTCAGAAGTGTTATCTTGGGTTCCAGACACAGTTTTGGAGTCTCAGGGGTGGAGTCATAGGCCCAGCAGGGGCCCTGGAGCTACAGGGGCAGAGCCTCAGACTCAGGCATAGCAAGAGCTTCAGAGATGGCTCTGGGGATTTCAGGGGAAGAGCCACCCTTACGGGGGGCTGTTCCACCAGTGTGGGGACTGCTGATGCCTTGTCATGAAGTCTCAACATCCTAACATCCTAGGGTCCACATAGGCCAGGCAGCACTGACGTTCAGCCCAGGTTCTCCCCCCACACCTAGAACCCACTGATGTAGTTGCCCCAGGCATCCCAAGTGGTTCCTGTGGTGTCTGAGGCTCCTGCTCTGTTTGGCCCCCATGCCAGGGAGGAGGCATGCTTGGTCCACAGTCACAGGGCACTACACAGGGGAGCATCTGTTCCCTCCCTGGCTCAGCAGGGGTGATGCAAAGGCTATGGCTGGGAGGCTGGGTCCCATGCAGACCTGGCTCCATGCGCCAGAGTGATCAGGATGGTGTTGGCAGCAGAAACCTGGGATTGGCAAGCACCAACTCTGTGCTGCACCTGTTCTCCAATGGAATGTCTCTGCACAGACTCTGAGTAGCTCCCTGATCAGCCCAAAGATCTGCAGAGGAGGAGGGAGGTCCTTCACAAAGAGAGCTGCCTGTAAATTGTGTTTCTATCCTAAAAAGCAGTGTCCCCTCGGGTTGCTTCCATCCCACTGTCTTCTCCTCTTCAAAGTAGTATGAATTGTATTGGGGCCCCCAGCTTAATCTCCAAGATGGTGGGTGATGCTTGTGAGTAAGAATCAGCCATGCTCTGTTTGATTGAGTTGGTAGATGCTGTAATGAGCTATAGAGTTGTTCTTGCTGTCAGTGGTTGATGCTTGCAGGAGAGAGCCAACTGCAGAGATGTTCTTTTGCGCCTGTGCTAAGCTCTAGTCCCTCAGGTGGAGCACTTGAAAGCCCCAGGCTTTGGGAGGGCCTTATAGCTCCCATGGGGCTGCTTGATCTCCCCCACAGCAGAGGTGGGTGGAAGGGCAAGGCTGGGCATGGTCAGGTTGTGTGAGTCCGGAAGGCTTTGCAAAGCCTCAGCATGGCTCAGGATTGTCTTCCCGGCCACTAGGGGGAGCCTCCGGGAGGAGGGTCGAGGTCTGCTCTCCAAGCTACAAGGGCTGCTTGTGAGGGCACAGCACTTCCCAGATTGGCTGTGGGGAATGAGCTCTGCCCCTCTTGTGTTGCCCCTGCCCTCAGGCCCTGAAGGCACTGCACTTGGCTGCTATGGTGCCATGGGCTGGGACCCTCCCTGCCAGAAGCATGAGCTGTATCCAGTTGCTATGGTCCCATGGGCTGTGGTCTTCCTTGCCAGAGGACCCACCCTAGTCCAACAGTCCTGCTTTCCTGTGGGGGGGATTGGGCGCTTCCCCCATTCACCAGGTCTCAGACCCCCACAATCAGTTCCGCCCAAGTGGGCTCCCTTGCCTCCCAAGTCCAGCTTCTAAGCTTCCCTCACCACTCCATATCCCCCAGCAACCCGCTCAAGTCCTGGGGGCATGGGATCCAGCCTGCGTGTCTGACACACTAGCGTGTGTCTCCCCAAAACGCCAGCAGGCAGGGAGCTCCCAGATCAGGTACCCGGGTCCCCTGCAGATCCCCAAGGCGAGAGCCATGGGCCCCAATCTCTATGGAAACTTCAGACTACAGGATGCACCAACTGGGGGGAAGCAGCCACGGGCCAAATTCTCGGCTCAAACTGCTCTCCCAGTTGCAGCGGGTGGGGGAGGGGCGGGAGCGGGAAGAGTCTGCGTGGAGGAAAGCCGGCTCTCCAGCCTCTCGGGCCACTCTCCTTGGAGGGGAAGCCCACACAGAGTGTCCAGGCTCTGGGATCACACAAGTTCTCCCCACAATTCCTTGGTTGCTGCAGTGCTTGGGTTTGTGGGGTTGGAAAAGCTTCCCAGTAACTTGGTAGCCCACTGATCGCTGAAGGATTATGAGAGGGAGAAAGGGATTACCTGCTAACCCCTTTGCTGGGCTCCGAACCTCCCTGGGCTTGGTCCTCGCCAATATCTTTTTTTCCTTTATCCTCTTCCTTCTCTGCTTCATAATTTTCCTCCATGAGGTCCCGGTAGGCTCCAGCACTTCTCTCACCGAAATTCACCTGCACTGCATCCTCTCTCCCTTCTGCCCTGTGGAAAATCCTTCCTTCTCTCCTGGATGGTCCGGAAAACAATGTCTCTAGTCAGCCATCTTGCCCCATCTTCCCCTTATTTTACTTTAAGCAGTGTTTCCCCCAAGATTTATCAGGAAGATTACTAAATAATAAGTCTTTTAAAGAGTGTGTTTAATATTTGATTTAAAGCAAAAATAATGTAACTTTATTTCCAGTTGATGACTTATAAAATGCTTCAGAAAATAGAATTCTGATACTGTTTCAGTCCTCAGGGCATCTGGACAGATTCAATGCAATGATTATTCAGTATCTTGAGTCAATCTGGTTAGTGACTAACCGCTTTTTCTAATAGAATTCTTGAATTTTACTCTGACCAATCCTGCCGTGTGTCCAGCTATAAAAAGTCTGGTTAATGTGCTAATAATACTAGAGAGCTCTTTCTGTCTTTTTCTGACAAATTGCTTAGCACAATCAGAGCAGTTCCCTTTAGACTGGCAACAAGAAATAGTGCTTTCTGTTCCTCAGTCCAATGGTTCATTTGGCTTATTATTTTAAATTGGGCATAATAAGCTTCCCAGGCGGATTTTCCTTCAGCGTTGACTGGTCTTTGCATTGGCTGATTACACAAATTGACCATATTGCCACTTGTTTCTGGTTCTTGAGGCTAGAAACTTGATTCAGGATTCCATGATGGAAAGGAATATTGCAATCCTGGCTTAACAGAGACTTTCTTTGCTTGACTGTTAGCTGAAGAGGGATATAAACAAAGTTGCCAGAAACTTTCTTCTCTTCCTCATATTGTGTTCAGTGTTTATTATTCCTTATTCCCAGAGCAATACTTTGATAATTAAAGCTTCTCTGCCTATTAAATTTTTGATATTTTTTTTCTCTGCTTGTTGAATTGTGAGTTTACTGATATAGTTTGCCTGTTTTGTTTTATATTTTGTAAGCAGAAGTGCTTTGAGCAGGTGAGTTTCCTTTTGCAAATCTTGGTTGGCATCTGCCATTTAGTCTGAGATTTTAAAAATTTATTCTATATCATTTACTATAATGTTAATTGATTTGACGTTACCTGAAATTTCTTTAGCTTCTGAGAATCCACATTGAGATTTGATGCAATAAACTCAGAACATTTTTATTGTTTGCCCTGCTCTTTCCAATGTGTACATTTAACTGTGTGAACTTCATAGTTAAAAAATTGAGAAAGTTCAGTTGAGGAGAGGGCATTAAGATATATTTACCTTCCCTCTGTCCTTTTCCTAAGAAGACTGTTCCAATTAAGTATGGCAGAAAACAATGTGTAGGGCACATTATTGCACAGCAAATAATGTGTAGAATATGCATAAATGGTTCCAGTGATGTAAGTAGCAGACTTCTCTTGGATGTTTTCTGGTCCAGCTTTCCTGGTGTTCATGACCTCCTCATTATACCGGTCTTAACTTATGTAAGATAACTTCTACTGAATAAGAAGAGCTATCTCAGTGGTTGATTTCAAATCATTTAACTGTCCAGACACCAGCAATTACTTTTATACCCAGCTATCTAGAACTCTCATTATTAATATTAAATAACTTCTATAATCTACACTCATGAGTATAGGTTTTTAGTTCTTAGAATGATGCTCTTTTAGAAATTAATTTGAGGGAATCCATTAGATAATTTGCCATAAATTATCTTATTCCTATTATTCCAACATTTCATCTGTGGGAGAATATAACAGGAGTCACTTCTGATTTTACTTGTGATTCTTACTTCCCAAGGTAGCCAGCAACAAATCTTGGGGTGGGAAAAAAAAGGAGTAAGGAGGCAAAATATCTGGACTCATTTTGAAACCTGGCTTTCATACACAAGGGCCTTATCATCTGATTATTGTATCCACATTCTAAAGTTATGAGGCAGTCTAGGGAAAAGTGGTTGTTACCCAGAAATCTCCATTACCAAACTCATTGCTTACACAATTAATCCCCATCCAACTACCTTTCCTAGCTTAGCAGAACATTTCTATCAGCCTACTGTGCCAATGCCAATCTTAATCTCAGTCTTTCACTATCAAATATTATAAAAAATCAATAATATATACAATATAATACAAATTGACTGAAAAGAAATTACGTATATTTCAAAAGATGTAGAATTTTATGAAATCAATGAAGGTAATGTTGGTGAACTGCTTGAATCATATTGTAAGCCATTATTTGACATATAAGGATCTGGCAGAGCTCATTTAACAACCAGAGAAGAGAAATCGAGAAGAAGGCTGACTAAATAGAGAATGTGAATATCAGAGGCTTTAGTAAGATCCTTGGAAAAACCCAGTAAAAAAAAAACTTCAAGTATTTTCCAAGTGATACTCTTGTGCTGCAGAAATGAAACGTGAAATGATGGGTGTATTATGTTGTCTCAGGATTTTGTTGGGAAAATTACAACAGAAAAATCAATGCTGATTACCCTTCCTGATTCTAAGAAGTTCTGCATTCAATTATCAAATATATTTTGTTGCTTATCAAATAAAATGCATTTGCTTTCATAATTTGTATTTTAATTTTTAGAGTAGTTCTAAGCAAATCCCTTTGAACTCTGTACTATCAAATCATGGTTCCATTTTAAGTGATTCACTGGGAGATGCCTTTCGCTGGCACCAATTAAGCCTGGGTGATGAGAACCTGTCAGGGAGTGACGTGATCCACTTTCTTCTTCTCTTTCACCCTCCCCTACTCTCCACTCCCTCCTCCTTCTACCTCCTTGCTTTCTCTGCCTCTGTCCTTGCTATTCTTTGGTTTTCTTCTGTCTTATCCATTATCACTTCTTTGGTGAGGCTCCAGCTCCCAGAAAACCAGATGGGTGAAGGTGTGTAGTCAGTCTCCTGAGACGCTTGTTGACTTGAATTCTTTGCAATTTCACTTTATTAGAGAACATGGAAAAAATGCAATTATACATATTCTATACCCCTCCCCCCTTATTTCTATCCATTTAAAACAACTAATCATATCCTGTGAAGGCTGATTTATTTTTACTTAATCTTAAGAAGAAGAAAAACTGCCATAGTGATAATTAGCTAACTTCCCCTTGAGGAGAACAATCGAAGCAGGAAGTTACAGGAGAGTAAAGAAAGTGCTTCTGGAGAAGGGGTTTGAGTCTTAAAGAATGTCCCCTGATCCCTTTTGAGAATCAACCTCAAATTTTGTACATGGTAAATGCTCATTAAATATTTGTAGTTTGACTAATTGGCAAATAAGAGGCCAGTGCCAGGACCCAGTGTTTTACTGTACTGTCAATTCACCTCTAGAGCCAAGTCATGAAAAAGCCCAGCTGCATGCCCACGCTGCCCTTGTTGATCGGTGCTTAGGTTGTCTGCTATATAGATCAGTGTTTCTCAATTACACAGGGAGCTGCCAATCCTGATGCCAGGCCACACCCCAGGCCACACTTTTGGGGTGGGAGCCAGCTCCCCCGATGATTACAATGTGCAGCTGAATTTGAAAACCATAGTCTTAGATGATGCTACTTCTGTGTACTTTCCTCAAGGTGGACTCTTTGTGGCTCTGAGGTCTCAAATAGTCCTTTCAACTTTCTACAGCAAACACCAATACAGGTAATTTGATTCTGCTGGGAAGGCTCAAGATTGTTGAGGGTATATGGCAAAGCTGAGTGCTAAGCCTGGATGCTATAACTTATCTAATTTAGTGTTGGGGTCAAGTGAAGGCTCTCCCACTAAGGAAAAGTCTTTTTCACATACGCAATTCTCAGGCGGACCTGCTACGACTCCTAATGTTCTTTTAACCCAGACAGCAGCTCTTTGAAAGGGAGCAGTGGCTTGGAGATTGACGGGAGAAGACATTCCTCCTGTAGCTGTGCTTTTTCTCCTAGGGTCTTTCTTGTCAGGCTCACTTCTTGAGGTGTGAAGGATGAAATACCTCTCTCGTCTTCTTGCCCCCCAACCCTCACTATTTGGGTGATAGGCAGCACAAAATTGTCTAGAAACACTCCTCCTGCCCCAAACTATGGTCAAGTATGAACCTAGAAAACAAATTAAGTAGACAAAGCTGATGCCCTGGTAAGAAGCCTATATTTTAAACTGTGCACATTGCAAAAAGAGAACATTCACTAGGATGTAACATAAACATTGACTTACAAGCTCTGGTGTGCTCCGTGTTTGTGTTGTGTAAGTAGCTTGTTGAAACTGAAGGGGAAAGAGATTTATCATCTTACTTATACAAGTCAGGCAATGTTCTGTGGGGCAGCGGGGAAAGAGGGATTTCAGGAGCTCTTTAAGTGGGGAGAATATGAGTATTTGGTCTTAATAAACAGTGAAATAAAACAAGAGGGTAGCATTTGGAGAAAAGAGATCAATCTACCCAGAAAAGCCAAGTTAATGTATTAAGTAATATTATAGAGGTGCAAACTATGTTTTATGCTGCTACTATGCAAAGGATAGTTGCAAACTCTTCCATGTATATTCATTTAAAATAACATTTTTGACATTATGATAAACATAGATAACATATATTGAGTGTTTAGCAAACATAAAACACATTTATTCCTCAGGACAATTCTATGTAGTGAGCTATTATACCCACTTTATAGATGAGGCAATAAGAAGTTATGCAAGTTACCAAAGGTCACACAACTAGTAACTGGCAAAGCCAGAATTCCAACTAACAGTCCAGCTCTGGATTCCATGTGCATTAAGTTGACTTTGATTGGTCTGCATTATACAGTTTAGCATAACTACTGAAATTGCCTATTTTACTTTCTTGCAACTAAGATAAAATCTTGTGGATGGAGTCACTAATTCTGCTGGATCCATTTGAGATAAATGATAATTACTAGTGCCATCTAGTGATGTTTATTTTGCTGATCTGATGTAATAAATGGAGAATTTCTGGCAGGACACTGAAGTATCAATTGATTTATTCACAAGTATTTATTTTCCTCAACTGAAAATTAGATTTAGTTATTTAATAACTATTTTTTCTTTGATAAAGATGGGAGAACTAACAACTGTTAGGCAATTACAATTTATTCAATTTCTACAATAGCTAACTCAAACTCATTTGGAAATTTTAAAGAGAGGAAATTTTACATGGACAATAGAGACTACAAAAAACTGAAGTTTAGGAAAAGTTATATAAATTGATGTAGACCCTAGTGAAAATCATCTTACAACATGAAGTGAATGCAAGCAGATTTTCCTATAATTGGTTCAATGAGTGCCTCAAAATGTGTTGTATATCACAGTTTCACTTGAAGACAGTATCTTAGAAATTCAGAATTTAAAGATCTATGACAACTAGTACAGTACCTCGACCTTAGTAGGCACACATTAAATATTTGTTGAATGGATGTGGCAGAATGAATTTAAATCACTGCCACAAGACAGAAGGAAACAGGCTCAAATGTCTCTTTTTTTAAAACATGTTTTTACCTCCATATTTTTCTACCCAAAATGTATGTGCTAATGTCACTAATCAATATTAATTGAATGGGTCAGATTCAGCTACTTGATATTAAGATAAAAGGTTATCTTGAAAGAAGACAGTAATCAGTAATCACATTTCTTCTGATTTCCTCAAGTCATGTTCTCCACCACATTCTGAGATTCCATTCCTAGTATCAGTGTTGTTTGTCTTTACTTGGTATTCCTTTTTTTTAAACTTGATCTTTGTTCTTTAATTATTTAAAATATATCACTCATTTTCAACCTCATTAAAGAATACATGTCCACTTGGGACATGTCATCGAATCACCTAATACTAGTGCTTTCTGTTTTTAGTTATTTACTTTTTAGAAGAAATAAGTAATTCTACCAAAATACCATTTGTCCTTTTCTCTCTTTTCTAGATGGTCAAGGTACAGGAAGTTCAGAGTCTATGGTCACTCCTTCGTACTCCTGTTGTCAATACAGACATACACAGACATTCACCAACACCCAGACTTCTTTTCAATTCAGCATCTTCAATTTTCCATGTGCTATTTTAAATCCATGTTATCTTTCCTGTTGTTTCTACTCAATCTGATATTGGAGACTGGCCCAAGAGGGAGCAAAACAAAACAAAACAAACAAAAAACCAAGTTGGGTGTCAGGCATCCCTATCAGCTCTTCTGAGTCAGTGGATGGCACCAGGAAAATCAGAGATGACAATTTTGTGCTCTGGTTTCTGCCCTGTCATGATGCAGATAATATTTGTCTGCCAAGGGGTTGGTGAACCTCAGGTGAAAGTTATTGTAAGTAATGGCCACACAACTGTATTGTTTTAACCCAATCCCCTGTTGAATTAGAGGCAAAATCCAAAGAGGGGAGCAATGACTCTATTTCAAAAGGGGACCTTAGGTTTAACAGCTGCATTTTCAAACCTGAAATGAAGAACACTCAGGGCCTGTCTTTGCCTGAGCTTTTGGTTGGGGCAAAAAGTGCCCCGAAGTTCTAATTTTCAGTCTGTATCTTCAAGGTGATATCGAGAAATCAATTTTCTGCTTGTCCTCTTGTTTAGTCAAGGGGAGAAATTTGCTGCTTATGAAGCCTTGAGTGCCTGACACCTCTTCAAGAGAGCTCACCAGGATCACAGGTTAAGGTATCTGCTGTGTAATCTGCCCTCCCCACACTATAGACAGCCTCAACCTTGACCTAGAGGGAATTTCCTTTCTAGAGGAGAGCAAGGAAATTCCGTTTCCATGTTAACAGAGGGAGGTCTCCTCCTGTCACTGACTGCTGCTGTTAGATCTGTGGGCTCTGGGAGCCCAATTATGTGTGGAAGCATTGAAAAAAGGAGCCAGTGTTCAAACTAGCGTGCAGAAGACTCAGACACAGATTCTATCAACAAATAATGGAATATGCTGGTGTGTTGGTGCACACATTTGTGGTTTGGAAGATTACCTTTGAAAGTGGACTTACTGTGCAGTCGGAAATGCGCTGAGACCCCCCATTTCTACCTTTCCTGCTTGGATGGCCTGGATGCCATCAACACAGGCAGCAGAGAAAATAACAGCAGGGTTAACTATTCATGAAAGTGTAATAATAGTCTTTAACAGAAGAAGAGTAATTACCTTTGTCTAGTTTTCCCTGCTGTAAAATGTAATAAAATAGAGACCAGAGTCTACTGCTGATATGTACCATGCTTCTCTTCTGAAATACATGCCAATGACTCTGAAACACCCTTTGCTCACATGCTAAATTCACATCTTAATTTTGAAAAATCCATTACTGTTGGGTAGATTCCCTGAATGCATTTGACAGCTCTCAGGCCAGTGCTGTTAGGCGAGAAATCTCAAAGGCATGGGAGATTTACAGCCTGGGAGATCATAGAGCGTGAGTGGGTGCAGTCCCATCCCCCCTCGATTCTCCAGCATCACGATGACAGGAGGTATCTGTGTAGCAGAAGGAAGAGCTTGAGAGGGGAGGCTTCATTTGGAAATAGAAGCCCCTGTTAGCAGCCGGAAGCAGTGGTGCTGAAAAGCAATCGCTAGTGTCAAGAACTTTCTTCGCTAAGCAGTGCAGCTGGTGGCAATAAATAGCATTCTAATAAAGGAGGATGTTCAATCCATGACATAAGCACATACTGTTTCAACTACCAAACATAATTTATGAGGCTGCATATGTCTGAAATGGATTTTTCCCCTATACATTTATAAATAAAAATGCAAAGATTTCAATAGGAAGAAAAGATCTGCATTTTAAATCAAAGTAAAATGGGAAGATCAATGAGAAGTGCACTGCTTTTTTAAGTAGGCTATGATACATAACATTTTAAAGATGCGTTTGGTGTCACATTGTACAACTATTTCCATTCCTAAAAAAGATAGATGCTGTTTTCTATGACAGTGAATGCTGTATTTATGACAAGAGGTCTTATAACGCTCCTCTTCTTCCCAGAAGCTGCAAAAAGGCAAACGCTTACATTGAATATCTTGGACCTTACTTTTGGAGGTGCGAGCACATGCCTTACATAAGCCATTAACGAAACCCAGCCAATTTCACATAATCCTTAAAACGGTGCTGGAGGGACTTGAAAATGATGAACCAGAAAAGCCATGTATACTATTAGCAAGGCTTAAACAACGGGGCTCATTTGACCTCTTAACTCATTGACTCTGCATGAGTAAATAAGTTATTAGTTTTGACATAACCAGTGGTTTATTTTACCATCTACTGCTGTTCTTTGTTACATGTTCTATTCATATCACATGTTATTGCTCTTTATAATTATTGTGGAACATAGCAATTGCACACACTGTATCATATCCCACTGGGATAAACATTGTGGATGAGGGACCAGAAGAACTTGCCTTTGACTTAAAGTTTATTCCTACTGCTTTCTTTACATAAGAAAGATTTTTCACTGATGCCATTCACAAAACTAACTCTATGTTTTAATGACCATGGAGCCACTTTGAATAGCACTTTATCCAGGAACTCCAAATGCCAATTTGTTTTCTACTGTGAGGTGTGTGTTCAAGCTTATGAAATGAATAGCTGGTTAATCTTTTAAGCTATTACTCAAGATAAAAATCTACTGAACCTGAAAGCAAAATATAGCATTTACACTGCTGCTCTTTGAAATTCATTTTCCATACCGTGCACGTATAACTGTTTATTAATATCATATTTTTGCTTTAGAAAGAATGGGTATGGTAAGCTCAGATGTCAAGGAGCACCAATAATTTCTTTATCATTTTGTTGACTTTGAAATTCATTACTTAGTGGTAGAGAAGCTGAATTTCTATTCTCCTCATGATGTAAGCATTAAAAATTAGTAGTGTTACATCATAAAGACACACTGCTAAATGGATATTATTTTTATGTGTTTTAATTATAAGTGTAAACCCAGTCTAAATAAGGGCAGACATATTTCAAAGTATTATATCATAAAGTCGAGAATGACTATAGAATAATGTGAAAGTTTTGACATGTTCTACTTGATGAGGAGAAAAACACTTTAGATAATCAAAAGGTAGAGAGCTACTACAAGGATTCTGCTTGACTGTATCGCCTAAACTGTTCAGACCAGATGGTTTCAGAGATATTATATATGAAGATGATAAAGATTTCAATCCAGGGGTTTCTGGGGAATTCGAGGCAGATGCCATCAGGATGTGCTTAAAAAGTTAAACAGCAGTAATGAATTCCCTTAAATGTCTCTTAAAACGCATATGGATGCCCAAGTCCATACTTTGAGTTCGTGTGTGAGGCGATAGCTGTAAGTCAAAACAGGGGAATGGAGTTAGTCAAGATTTTAAATCACTTGCATACATGTTCTTTCTCTAAGTTAGCAACAGGGAAAATCTGAAACTTTATCATACTTTTCTAGGAAGCATAGATGGGCATATGGTAAGCATTAGTTATCTTAAAAAAATAAGTTTGGGTCATGGCTGAATATTAATAATGCCTCTTATTTCTGAAATGATTAGCTCAGGATTGAATTTATTTGACACGCATGTACAACATTAAAAAAATTGATGACAAAAACCTGTCATTGTTCCACACAATAGGGACTAGAACACACCTTTGCTGTTGATTGTGGGTGGGACTTGGATAATTTTAAGTGCAGAAGTGGAGTTATGAGTGGTACCATTCTGACCCTCACATAGAATTCCGCCATGTAAATTGCAGTTTTAAAATCATCTTGAAGTTCTTATTGAAAAATGTGACTTAGTGGCAATTTTCTCAGGGTAGTTTTTCATTGATAATCCTCAACACTCTCACTTTTAACAGAAGAAAATGTTCTCTCCATTGCTAATGGAATTCTTGCAGTGTCATAAAAGGTAACAATGAAAAATTTTGAAGAACATATGCACATAATGGCAATGATTCTCAAGTCTGGAATGCCATACATAGACTCTCTGTTGAATTCTGGATTCATATTTTTATCTTTTCCAGTCTGATGTGTGCTAAATACTGGCCCTTTTCTACAGGGGAAATTTCTTTACATTCTCAGTGCCTGGGAAAGGTAGGTTCTTATTTTTGCCCTTTGGACACTGTGGATCTTGCACTGAGAAGACTTCTCTCTTTGCTCTGGCCATTAAGAAACTCCAAGCCAGGCTGAGCATGGTGGCTCACTCCTGTAATCCTAGCACTTTGGGAGGCTGAAGCAGGAGGATTGCTTGAGGACAGGAGTTCGAGACCAGCCTGAGCAACATAATGAGACCCCTTCTTTACAAAAAATAAAAAAATTAGCCAGCTACTCAGGAGGCTGAGGCAGGAAGATCCTGAGCCCAGGAGTTTGAGGTTGCAGTGAGCTATTATGATGCCACTGTGATGCCACAGTGAGACTCTGTCTCAAAACAAAACAAAACAACCCTCCAAGCCAAATCTGTCTCATATCAAGTAGTCATATAAATCATATAGCACGCATTTTGAGTGCTAATTTTAATCTTGACTTCAACTTATTTCTTTCCATTTCCATTTCCTCATTTATTATTATTTTTCTTAACCTGTTGTAATGTTTCTACTTCCGCAAGGCACCCCCAAATCCATTTATACAAAAAGGAGGAGCATAAATAAATAATCCAACATTTTAAATGTCACTTCCCCATATCCTCTTCTACACTTAATGCTTTAAAACAATTGTTGAGTTCTTCCTTTTCCTCAGCCACGGTTTCTATTCATTCTCCCTTCTCAATATTTCTTGAAGCCACTCCTTGGTTTCCTGCGCTACTGCCATTGCCTCACATCAGGTAGGCCACCTGATTGGTTCCCCTTTGTCGACTCTCATTTTAATAAATTCTACCCCCATGAACATGGGTATTACTCCCCTGTTTACAAATACAAATATTATTACTGCTTTGCTTAAAACCTTTTATTAATAATTGGCTTTGTATTTCCCATAGGCTAACATCTAAATTTTGGCCATGGTGAAAAAGGCTGCTCACTATCTAGTCCCAGCTTTTCTTCTAGGTTTTTTTTCTGCCCTTCCTCATAACCCCATGCAACCTACCACCCGATAACACTAAACCGCTAGTAATGTCCTGAACATGCAATATGTTTTTATGCTTCCATGTCTTAGGTTATGCTATTCTCTTTACCCGGAAAGAAAAGACAATCTCTGTGCCCTAACTCTTGCCCCGATTCCCTGCTAGAGAAAGACTGCTTCTTCTGGAGGCCCCAGCTCAAATGCCACTGTCTTCCAGAAATGCTTAGGCATAAGTAGTCACTCTCTTCTCTCTGTCACCTTTGAACTTTGAATAAATTTCTATGCTGGTGCATTCCATAGTATATTTTAAGTATTTGTTTACTTGTCCCTTTATAAGACCCTAGTTCTACAACTGTAGGGTCTTTTTATTCTTCTTTGCATCTTCAGTGTCCAGTATAAGACTTGGCACATTGTAGGTGCTCTATAGATGCTTATTAAATTAATGAATAGAGGAATGGATTACTGAATAAGTGAAGGAATAAGTTAATAAATCTCTTACCTCTGGTCAGTAAGAGAGAGAGCTAGATTCTCTTGCCTTGTTGAAAATACAGGGTGATTTCAACATGTTTACCCTTTGTTATGGGTTGAATTATATCCCTACTCCCCTCTCCCACAAAAAAAGATATGTTGAAGTCCTAACCCTTAGGTACCTCAAAATATGACCTTACTTGGAAATAGGGTCATTGCAGATGTAATTAGTTAAGATGAGGTCATAATGTAGTAGAGTGGGCCCCTAATCCAATATGACTGATGTCCTTATAAGAAGATGGTCATGGTAAGATAGAGACATACAGGGAGAATTCCACATGACAAGAAAGGCAGAAATTAGAGTTATGCAGCTGCAAGCCAAGGAACACCAAAGATCGCCAGCAAACCACCAGAAGCTAGGAAGAGGCAAGGAAGAATTCCCCCACAGTTTTCAAAGGGAGAATGGCCTTGCCAACAACTTGATTTCAGACTTCTAGCCTCCAGAACTGTGAGACATTTCTGTTGTTTTAAGCCACCCAGTTTGCAGTACTTTGTTACAGTAGTCCTTGGGAAGTAATATACCTTCTAAGCTCACTTTTCAATGTGGGTGTTATTTTTACATAGTTTTTTTCCATTTAATTATGAAAATGTACATAACTCACTTCAATTTATGTTAACTTCCATAAGGTTTCTAAACAATGTTTCTCTCAATATTTCAAATAAATACTTCAAATCTGAGTGCCATACTGATCAGCAGCACACTGACCTAAAAGAAGGGCCTGCCAGAGCATTATTAGGGAGAGTCTTCATCTTGCCTTGCACTGGAGCATTAAAATCTCAGGGACCAGACTTAACATAGTTTTTGTAAAAAACTCTAAGGAGGTGCCACTTCATACAATAAAAATGAATCCATTTTAAGAGTAAAGTTCAATGAATTCTAACCAATGTATATACTCCATGTAATCACCAGCACATTCAAAGTATAGAACATTTTCATAATTTTCTCTTGCACCCCTTCCCAACCAATTACCCTCCCCGATCAACTCCAGGTAACTACTGGCCCACTCCCATTCCCAAAGATTAGATTTTTTCTTTTCTAGTGTTTCATATGAATCAAATACTCTTTTACATATGGCTTCTTTTGCTAAGCATTACATTTTTGAGATTCATCCATGATGGTGCATGTATCAATAGTATATTCTTTCTCATTGCTGAATAGTATTCCATGATATGAATGTACAACAATTTATTTATCCATTCATCTGTTGATGGACATTTGAGCTGTTCCTAGTTTTTGGCTATTATGGATCAAGTTTCCATAAATATTCATCACAAGTCTTTATGTGAATGTATGTTTTCATTTCTTTTGGATGAATATCCAAGAGTGGAATTGCTGGGTCATAGGGTAAGTGTATTTTTAACATTTTAAGAAAATTTTAAACTGTGTCTAAGGTCTGTACTGTTTCATCTCCCCACTAGCAATGTATAAGAATTACCATTGTCCCATATTCTCACCAAACCTTGATATTGTCAGTCTTTAAAATTTTGGCCATTCTAACGGGTGTGTATATTTTGTGGTTTTAATTTGCATTTTCATAATGACTAATAATATTGAACACCTTTTCCTGTATGTATTGGCCATTTACGTATCTTCTTTTGTAGAGTATCTGTTCAAATCCTTTGCCCAGTTTCTAAAATTAGATAGCTCATATTCTTACTACTGAGCTGTAAGTGTTTTTTATATATCCTGGATACAAGTCTTTGTCAAACATATGTTTTGCAAATATATTCTCCTAGGCCATGATTTGCCTTTTCATTTTCCTAGTGGTGTCTTTCAAAGAACAGAAGTTTTAAATTTCGATGAAGTCCAATTTATCATTTCTCTTTCTTGATACATGATTTTTGTGACCTAAGAAATCTTTACCAAGATCAAATTTTTTCTCCTATTTTAAAAAATATTTTATAATTTTATCTTTTATGTTGAGGCCTCTGATCCATTTTGAGTTAATTTTTGTACAAGGTGTGAGGTGGGGGTATAGACTTATTGCCTTCTCCTTATGAATATGTAGTTGTTCCAACATAGTTTTTTGAAATAATTATGTTTTCTGCATTGAATTACCGAGCATATTTGTCAAAAATCTATTGCCATTTATGTGTAGGTCTATTTCTGGACTGTCATCTATTCTATTGATCTATATGTCATTTAGCACACTGTCTTAATTACTGAAGCTCTCTACTAAGTCTTGAAATCAGGTAGATTAGTCCTTTAATTTTGTTTTCAAAATTATCTTGGCTATTCTATATCCTTTGCATTTCCTTATAACTTTCAGAATTAACACATCAATTTGTACCAAAAATAC
Source organism: Daubentonia madagascariensis (assembly GCA_023783475.1). NCBI lineage: Eukaryota > Metazoa > Chordata > Mammalia > Primates > Daubentoniidae > Daubentonia > Daubentonia madagascariensis. Next base: position 3,911,419 of record JAKFHU010001436.1, on the reverse strand, counting down.
TAATGGTATTTTGCTTAATGTTATATTGAATCTATAGATCAATTTGGTGAGAAATGACATCTTAACAATATCAAGTCTTCTGATCCATGAACCTGATGTGCCATTTACTTCATCCTTCTTTATTTCTGTCAGTAGGAATTCACACATTTAAAAATAGTTTTTGTTAAAATTTATTTCTCAAAAAAGAACCATAACTTTTCCTTTTGTGACTTGAATCTTGTCAAGACAATGTATGGACTATTGAAAACAAAGGTAGAACCAAGAAAAATCAAACCATTTTGATATTGGTCATAAATAATTTATCTTCCTTCTATGTAACAATGATCATGTTCCTTGAGCAAAATTGGATTGTTATACAATTGTAGAGGCAGATCACTTAAAGAGATTAATTTTTCTTTTATGGTCTGAGAAAAATGATAATAATTCACAGACAAAAAATAACTGTAGTCCTCTATGAATTTATATGAATTTAGCTGATGTGAAGATATTTAACTTTCATTTGAACTATGTATGGCATGAACATATCCTTAAATGATCTAGTTGGAAGACAACTGCTCTTTTTTTGGTCTGCACTTTTCTTCTTTGACTATGTCATGAGTCCAAGGCCACATGACAACAACTGAAGACTTATATACTGGTTGTATGCTGACCTTATATGCTAGTTGTAGATTATAGATTGAGATTTTAGACTGAGAGTTTATAGAGCAGATTGTAGATTACATATGGAGTTTATATGTAGGTTGTAGATTATAGTAGAATTACCCACAATGTTTTATGGTTGGCTTAACTTGGATTTGCTTGGATTTCATGACTTGGTGAATTTCAGGGAAAAGTATACTCCATAATCCCTTATCTATAGTTCTAAAACCCAAAAAGTTCTGAAAATCCCCAATTTTTAAAAATAACTAATTTGATAGCAAAACCTGACCTGAACTCGTTTAGTGCCCAAACCTGACCTAAGCTGTCATGAGGTTATTTTTGGTCTTTTCTATCATTTAGTATAAAGATTCAAAAAATGTACTGCAAAAATATTTATGCATTTGATTATGGGATGCTGTTGCACACCCTGCTGGGATATTACACATGCTATGTACACTATATTTATTACCTTTCTAAACTCTGAAAAATTCTTAATTCTGAAATGCATCTGGGCTCAAAGGTTTTAGGCAAGTGATTTTTGATTTGTAAATCTGGTTTCTTGTTTATCCTGATGTCATGCAGACAAGCTGTGGTGAATTTGCAGAATTCAGTTTCTTTGTCACACTTGATTTGTAAGCAGCCATAAAAATGGAAAAGTAGAATTCTTTCATTTTTGGCAGCCCAGACTCCATTCCCCCTTTCTAATAGCATCTGGCTCCTTTTGGGGAATGGCTTCTTCCCTGTTAGGGGGCTGATCCAGGTATCTCCTCACAACATAGTAGCTGAAGAAGACAGAGTCTCCCTTTCCCTGCCACAGTGCTGCCAAGAGTTGGGCACGTGTGATCCAAACTTGGCCATTCAGATGTATAGTCTTGCAACTTCAATTCTTGGATAAACAGCCCAATGACCAAGTGAAAGACTAGACATCATACGTCTCAGTAGCATGTGCTGACCAGCATGTTCCTGGCTCCTAGCCCTCTGGACTTACTATTCTCAGCCTTATCCCTAACCCTAGAACCTGTAAATATGACCTTATTTCAAAATAGGGTCTTTGCAGATATAATCAAGTTAAGATAAAGTCATACTGGATTAGGGTGGACCCTAATATAACTGGAGTCTTTATAAGAAAAGAAGAAACAACACACAGACGCATGGGAGAATGCCATATGAATACAGAGGCAGAGATTGCAGTGATCTATCCACAAGCCAGGGAAGGCCAAGGATTGCTGGGAACCACTTGAAGCTGGAAGAGGCAAGAAAGGATTCTTCCCTAAAGTCTTTGCAGAGAGCCTGGCCCCGCTGACATCTTGATTTTGAACCTCTAGCTTCCAGAACTATGAGACAATAAATTTCTATTGTTTTAAGTCACCTAGTTTGTGGTATTTTGTTACAGCAGTCCCTGGAAACTAATATACTGTCAATAAGTTCTCTTTGGGGTAAGTCAATCAGTTTGTTTTTCTTGTTCGCCACTAGGCATTTGAATATGCTAAATAATAATCTACATACTCTTGTGTGATTCATGGATGTTACAAATTATTTTAAAATTCTAAACAGAAATATTTTTAGAGAAAATGTTTACATTTTCCTACCTGCAAAACCAGAAGTATCAAAGCAAAAAGAAAGAAGAAGAAGAAAAAAAAAAACAGTTCAGAAATCCAGATACAACATTACAGGGCAACTGAAATCCTGAAGGTTTCCTAAATAAATTATTATGTTGCTCATACCAACAAATTAGTGAATAGCCAATCAGGGCTTGCCTTTAAAATATATCAAAATAAGCTGTCCTTTACATAAGAGAAAGTCTTCTTTATGTTATGATTGCTTTCCAAGATATATTACATTATGATAAACGATCCTGTACATTGTTTTGACAATCAGCAAATTTATGAATGAGAAACTGATTTGCCTGCAGTGATGAACTGAATTGTAAAAAAAGCATTAGCAATGATGATACCATTTAAAATTTGTTTAAGAATTGTGTTACAGTTTTGCTTTCTTTTTAATCAGGAGCAAAAAAAAGCAGCCAAAAGGCATTTATTTTATAGTAACAAGCATCTGACAGCTCTCATTAGAAGAACTCACTCACAGATCCAAAGGTATAGGCTGGTTTGTTTCTGCTGTATCATATTTACGTGACTTCTCTGCTATAGCATCAAGATCTCTTGTTCACGTTTTTAACCTGTGCATGGGGGAATGTCACAAACTTTTGCTGCTATTTATTCCCCAAAGTGATGATTTTCACCAGTTTTGGGGGGATATGTAGAAATTGGGACCCTGGTTCTAGGCTTGAAATGTCCCCTTGACTCATAGGAAATATTAATAAATCTCAAGATTAAACCGAAATTGTGACCACTTTTCTCCATTCATGCCTAAGAACAAAGTAACAAAGAACAAAGTAAAATGAAAACCCAACAGGTCAGATTACCCACTGAGGAAGAAGACAAAGTAGCAAAGGTGAAGATGTATTACTAACAGGCATGGTAAGATTATCCATATTAAAATTTCTAGGGAATTCTATTGAGGCTTCAAAGTGCAACTATGCCACGGTTAGGGTATTGCTTGGGGAGGTTGGCTGGCTGCCAGCCAAACAGTCTCACAGTTTGGCATTTACCTTGATGAATTTAAAGCAGAGTCTTCAGATTTGCAGGCTCTGAAATCTGATGTATTCAGCACCCTGAGACTCACATGAACCAAGCTTATGTGAACTTGATCTGTAAACCAGAATGCCAATTCATTTAATCAAAGTACAAAATATAATCATAAGAAGACCAGGTAGGATTGTTCTCTCGCCAGCAAAGGGAAATCTAAATGAGAACCCAAATTGTAATGAGAAACATGCTTGATATGTATGGAATCAGAACTTGGGAGATTAATCATATGATTCAAATTTCAATGGCCTTGCTAACCAGATGCATTCACCTCCAGGAGCAGAGACCTACCACTGGCACCTGAGGGGCTGACTCTGAGAACCTGGCCTTCTAGCCCTTGGCAGGGCTGGTCGTCCACTGCCAGCTGCTTTACTTCTGACACTCCATCCTCTGACTTTTAGTCTGACCACTCTTCTACTGAAAGGCGACTTCCTTCTCTAGCTGTTTCAATGTCATTGGTAAAGCAGCTGCTTTTGACATATGTCATCATTCTGATCTTTAGGCTGGGAGAAATCTTTCAGTCATAAACCTGACTGTGAGTTACTTGAGAATTGAGGGTAAGTCTTACTGATGTGTACCTGGCCCATGGTAGATAATCAGTGAATGTTTGTTGAGTGAATGAGTGTGAGTGACAAGTGCTACTGACCTATTTTGAATTTGACTTGATATGGAATAGCAGAGTGCATTGATCCTATAGAGTTTCCTGCCCATCACTTTATGATAATTAAGGACACTTTTAATTAAATAAAATCTTTACTAACAAGTATCCTTTCAAGCTCCTATTGTGCCAAACATATTCAGTTCAAAGTGAAAAAGTAGCATTGACCTTTTGAATGTGTCATTTCATTTTAATAATTTAGACTGTTTTCTTTTTATGAGACAAGTTAGGCCAAAAAAAGTAAGATGCTGGCCCTGAAGAAAATTGTCAATAATCTCAATATCACATTTTATCCTGCTGTTTTCCTCAGGACAAGAAACTCCTTTCCTCACTGGAGAATGATCTTAGTGATCTCCCCAAGGTATTATTCCACCAACGGACACATGTATTGCATGTTTTTTACGTGCAGGGCATTGCATTACTTGTAGGGGTAACAAATTGTTACACATGTTATTCACCTTGGGACATATTAATGGGAAAGCTAACATCTACGTAAGAAAAGCTAGTTATCATTACAAAGCAAATACAAAAGAAGTGGAAGAGGCATTAAAGACCATGAGCATTTGTACATAACCATTCACCAGAGTTGGGGAGATTGGGAAATTCTTTAGGGGCTTCATGAAGATTATTTTCTTCTCATCTTATCTCAATTTTCTCTTGTTAAAAAAAATCGTTTAAGCATTTTATGTTCAAAGCTGTTCTACTTTCTTAGATTATACATTTTGAACTTTCAAGCCAAGTATAATGGCAAGGCCAACTTTTTTCACTGCACTCTCTTTTTAGGGCTTTATATACTAACGACTTCCAGATTCACATCTCCAGCACAGCCTTCCCTCTGACCTCCGGACTTAATGTTTGACTGTCAACTTGACACTTGCACTTGGTTGCATGCTAGTAGGCATCTCAAACTTATTATATCCAAAATAGAACTCTAGATTTCTACTCTGTCCATTGTTCACTACCATCACTGCCCCAGGTCTTCCTCAGCTCTGTGAATGGTGCCACCATCTAACCACTTGATCAGGTCAGACAACTAGAAGTCATGCTTGAGTCCTTTTATCTTCTTACCTTTCCTCTTCCTTGCCTTCCCTAATCTATCCAAAAGTGTTCTAGGTTCTACCTCCAGACTATATCCCTTATCTATCCACTTCCACTAACCTAGTTCAAGCTACCATCATTTCTTGCCTGGTCTCTCTTTTTTTGTTCTTCAAACTTCTTCATTTTTTTATTGTGGTAAAATATATAGATGGTCTCCAAGTAACAGTGGTTTGACTTTGCAATGGTGCGAGAGCAATAGTCATTCAATAGAAACTGTACTTCAAGTACCCATACAACCATTCTGTTTTTCACTTTCAGTACAGTATTCAACAAATCACATGAACTATTCAACACTTTATTACAAAATAGGTTTTGTATTAGACGATTTTGCCCAACCATCAGCGAATGTAATTGTTGTGAGCATGTTTAAGGTAGGCTAGGCTAAGCTATGATGTCCAGTAGGTTAGATGCATTAAATGCATTTTGACTTACAATATTTTCAACTTATGATGGGCTTATTGGGATGTAACCCCATCATAAGTTGAGGAGTATCTGTATATAACATAACATTTACCATTTTATGAATTGTTAAGTGTGCATTCACTTTGTTACGCAACCATCACCACCTTCCATTTCCAGAACTTTTTCGTCTTCCAAACTGAAACTCTATACCCATTAAACAACAGTGCCCATTTTCCCCTTTCCACCAGCCCATCAACCACCATTCTACTTTCTGTCTCTATGAGTTTGTCTATTCTAGGTACCTCATATAAGTGGAATCATACCTGTGACTAGTTTATTTCACATAGCATGATGTCCTCGAGGTTCATCCGTGTTGTAGCACGGGTCAGAATTTCCTTTCTCTTCCAGGCTGAGTGACACTCCATTGCATGGACACACCACATTTTGTTTATTCATTCATCCACTGATGGACACTTGGATTGTTTCCACCTTTTGGCTATTGTGAATAATCCTGCTTTTTGTCTGATCTTTGCTTCCTCTTTTTCTCCTAAAATCTATTTGCCTCATAGCAGCCAGAATAATCTTTTAAAAATGTAAATCAGATCTTGTCAATTATCTGCTTAATATCTTCCAATGGCTTGCAATTGCACTCAGAACAAAGTCTAAACTCATCATCAGGATCTACGAGGCCATACAGTCTTGTCCCTGTGTATGTGCTTCCCTCTCTCCTTGTTCATTACATCTAGCCACCAGCCTCCTTGTCATTTTCAACACGGACAGACTCTGTTCCTGTCTTAGGACTTTTGCTGATGCTGTCCCTCTGCCTGGAATATTCAGCTTCAGATTTTATTTATGTTTTTGAGAAATCAGTAATACTGCCTTTATTTAGAATTTTGATTTATTTATTTAGAATGTTCATTATGGATTTTTTTGCATGAATTTTGATTTTTAAAATGTTGCATTACAATGTTCTTTATTTTGGCAACTGAGTCTTTTGGTGCCCTTTTCAATTTTGCACCCAAGGCAAGTGCCCTCACATACCTCACCCTCATGTGGACCCTGGTAAATACCCCTCCAGGGCTCATTCTGGATGGAAGGTAAGAGTCCTTATAGTCTGTGTTGGTTCTGCTGTGCTCTCCTATGCAGAGATTAGTACCAGAGATAAGGCAAACAGGCTTTTTGGTGATGCTGAAGGTGCCTCTGAGCTGTGTTGATTTGGATTTGGGGTGTGGGACGCCTATAGCAAATGGAGAAAAGAGGAGCATGAGTCCTGTTCAGACTTGCTGTCGGAAGCTGTGCTCTTCCTTTCTCCCTTGCTTACCTTCCATTTTGGAGAGGGAAGGAATTATGGTGTTCCATAGTAGAATGTTTTGCAAATTCTGCTGGACTGATGTGTCACTAGTCTGTGACTTCTTAAGAAGCCACTGAGTTTATCACATTTCTCAGTTCAGTTCCTGGTAGTGAAAGAGAAAGCAGTTGCAGGATTTTGGCTCTGTGGCTTCCATATGCAAGGATTTCTTCTTGCTTAAATGGTCTTGTAAAAATAAAAAGGCATGACGATCTTGGTGGTATCTGTTTGGTTCATAGCTTTGAAGAGGCTTGGAGATTCCTCTGACCACAAAATTGTGGGTTGTGTACATGCGTGAGCTTTCCAGGTGACTTAGAAAGAGCTTAAATCTGTTTTAAATTTTAAAATCACAGGATAACATTGTTACAAATGGTAACACATAAACATACCCTGGGATTTTCTGAGAATGACCATGTAGTGAAGTTCCTTTTACTTTAAACATCTCCATATACAATTACACTAAATAAGAAGCTATTTTTGACATACAAAAAGATGATGCTTCTATTGAATCTTGCAGAATAAGCATGAACTTGAGCTTCTGCTCTGTTGAGGTGCTTTGAGGACATCACCTCTCTGAGATCAGTCAGCCTCAGATTTTTGCATGAATGGCTCCTCCTTCTCATTTAGGTCTTTGCTGGATGTCACCTTCTTTGAGCACATAATCTAAAGTGCTCCCTTCCCTCTACCATGTTGCTATCGGTCACATCTCTCTACTCTCTTTTCTCCATGGCACTTATCACTATTTAAAATTGGCATGCTCCTTCATTGGTTCACTTATTCATTTTCTGGCTTCCCATTTTAGTATGGACCACCATGCCACTACTAACCAGTGGATAGCATAATGCCCTACATGGTCTGGGAAATTGAAAAGCAGTGAATTTAACAATTACAAAGTCAGGCGACTTCTTATTTTTACTTTTCTGTGGTGTAGTATATTAATCTTTTAAATGTAATACCTGAGCATTTGCAAAATGGCACACCATGCTTCAACTATTGTATGCTTTCTGTGATTGCAGTGCCTAGACGACACTAGTACATTACTACCAGATTGAGACCAGACATCTGAAAATTGAGTATGTCCCTTGGAAGTAGTTAAGGCATAGCAGATCAATATATTTGGATGGCCATGTCAAAACCAGTGTGTAATTTGTATTAAATGAGTGTGGACACTCATAGATGGTACCCATAGATCCTTGCTGTTATTGATCACGTATTGCTGTCAGGGGAAAAAATTGCACACACACTCAAACTGTGTGTATTTATTTACAAATTATTTACATACTATTAATATTTATTTACAAATATTAGAAAATGTTGGTAACATCAGTAAAATATATTAAATATTAGTAAAATTTACTTTTTCTTTTTTAAAATTAAAAAGTAAATAGAGGTTCTAATATACTTTTATTACATATCCCTCTGGGATGAATGCCCCCACTCTTGAGTCCACAGGCCTAATCACAGACCATGAAGTGTGTCAACAGCAAACCTCTCCTCACTGGCACTAATCAATCTTCCATCAATATACTTTGTTGGAGAATAGACCTAGTTCAGCTGCCTATCATGACAGAATGACAGCTGTGTGTCTCTCCTTGAAATACAAGGACAGCACTTGATGGTCTCTGGTATGATCTACTGGTTTTTTATTGAGTGAAGTTATTAATATTTTAGCCTTCATTTTTATTCATACCCTCCTGGTAGATATAATAGCTTCTGTTTTGTTTTGTTTTGTTAATCAAAGGAGCCTTTATGTTCCAGTGTGACACTAGCAAGGTTTTTATACAGCCCATGAGGGATTCAGAGATACACTCACTGGACAATGTTTAGGTCATACTTAATCACATCATGTAATTTATGTAGAGATTTAAACTAATGGCTTTCAAAATAAGAATGTTTTATATATAAGAAATTAGTTGAGACATATATGATGATTTTGTCTATTGTTTATAAATTTATTCTAATAAATATGATTAGCTTTATTTAAGAACAGATTTGTATAAAGGACATCTTTGAATTGAAGCATACTGTGAGTGTACAATAATTGCTAAGGTTTGGTGAAAGTGGAGATGTTTGTGGATGATTGGGATATCAATAGTCATTTGCTCAATGAATTGATTTTCTAGTTATGTTCTTTTTAAAATGAAAAGAGAAAAGTTAAATTATTCCCCTCGTAGCATTTGACTTACTACTCTGTGACCAGATTGTTTGAATAGTTTCCACCAAATTGAAAATTTCCTGTTTCCATAAGCTTTTGTGAAAGTGCCTTGCCATTTTAAGAGGAGAGAGGAAAAAGCAAAGCTGTCTTCATGGGAGGCCAGGCCTATTCTTAGCATTGTCACTAATTAGCGTGTGACCTTCTATAGGTCACTTCACCTCTCTAGTGTGGCTGTTTTCTTATCCATTGAATGGGCACAGTAATTCCTGAACCCTTTCACATTTTTAGGAAGTGCTTTAGCGCTACAGGGATATGCGTGGAAATAACTAGGTAAGTAAGAGATTTTGCCATAAAAGCTGTTCACATGTAAAATATTACTATGCAAATTACCTTCACATACAAAAACCCATTTTCTTTGTTTTATCTACTGTTATGTTTTATTTCAAAATAACCTTTTTATTTTCTAATAGTTTTAGATTTACAGTTAAGTTGTGAAGATAGTACAGACAGTTCCCATATACCCCACACTGGTTTCCCTTATTATCAACATTTTAGATTAGTATTTTGTCCTTTTTCTTTTTTTTTTTTTTGAGACAGAGTCTCACTCTGTTGTCCCGGGGAGAGTGCAGTGGGGTCATCACAGCTCACTGCAACCTCTAACTCTTGGGCTCAAGCGATCCTCCTGCCTCAGCCTCCCAAGTAGCTGGGTCTCATGCCTGGCTAACTTTTCCTATTTTTGGTAGAGATGGGGTCTCACTCTTGCTCAGGCTGGACTTGAACTCCTGACCTCAAGCGATCCTCCCGCCTCGGCCTCCCAGATTGTTAGGATTACAGGCGTGAGCCACTGTGCCTGGCCGTATTTTATCCTTATTTTTAATCACCAAAATAAATGTTATTCTATATGCTCAAGGCCTAAAAAATAAACGTGGGATACTCTGCTTCCTTTTCTGTGATCGTAGCTCCCCTCCCCACCTGCCCATGGGAAACAGTGTATTTGCTGTAAGTAGAGGTATCAGTTACGACGTTTTTGGCTCCAAATAACAGAAAAGCCTGACCCAACTGGCTCAAAGAGTAAAGAAAATTTATTGTCTCAGCTGGTGGGAGGCGTGGAGGTAGGGTACTTCTGGAATTGATGCACGGACTCAGTGACGTCACCAGAGTCTTGGGTTTTTTTCCTTTTTTGGGGCTTGTCATCTTTAGTGAGTTGGCTTCTCTGCAGTCTAGCACTGCTTCTGGTTGCCAGATTGCTGCAGCAGTTCACATATCTTATCCAGATGCAACCACAACCAGTAGAAAGACACTGTTTCTTCCTTTGTGATTCTTGATCAGCAAGGAAAATCTCTTCCAGAAGTTCCCCAGCAGACCTTTCTCTCAATTTTCTTTGGTCCAAATTGCATGATACGCCCATGCTACACCAAGTACTCGTGAGGAAAGGCGGGAGCCATGACTGGCTTAGAGTAATCACAATGTGCCCCTTGGGGCTGGAACTGCGGTTCTTTTTACCTGAGGAAGTACATAGCTATCTGGGGAACAGTGAACATCTGAACACAAATGACATTGGGGTAGAAAGGAGGTGTGGCAGTGGTGGTGAATGGCTGTTGGGTAAGCATTAGTAAGGGCAACTACAGTGGATATTATTAAACTTATATAAAAGTGGTGAGTGGAAGAAATTTAAATAATAAAATAGCTATTATTTGCATATTGTGCACCAGGTATTGATACAATCTGAAGAAAGTGAATTCTGTAACATGATCAAGGCATTTTCTAACTTCAAAGTAATGTAAATTTGGAGATCCAGTATGGCTATTTGGGGATTTTAAAATTTGCAAAGCTGCGCATTTTACAGACTGAGACAATATATGCCAAATAAATATTTGTTAAGCTGTGTTGAATATTTTGTCCAAAGATACGAAGCAAGATACATTTTTTTGCTTTTTTAGCTTGAATACAATTTACTCTTATAAATTTTGGCCCTTAGGCCATTTTGCCTTTAAACAATATATGCATATTTTCAAATAGAGTTAGTATAGGTAAGTTAATATAGTTAATATTTTATAGATAATAAATTGAATTAGGAAAAAGCTTAACTCATAAACTGTCAAACCATTACCAAAAGTTGAAGAATTCATTTGAAACTATTATTAATCTATTTTTTAAAATTAACTTTTATTTGCTTTTGTTGTTTTACTGAGGTATAATTTACAAAGAGGGTACCATTTTTGGGTGTATGGTTCTATGAAATTTGACAAATTTATACAGTGTGTAACTACCACCTGAATTAAGATGGGGAAAATTTCCAACATCCTACAAAGTTCTCTCATGCCGCTTTGTAGTCAATTTCCTCCCCTCCATCCCAACCCTTCGCAATCATCACCTTCATTTCTGTCCCTATAGCTTTGCCTTTTCTAGAATATCACATAAATGGAATCATACAGTATATAACCTTTTGAATCTAGCTTCTTTCATTCAGCAAAATTCTTTTGAGATTTATCCATGTCGTAGTATGCATCTGTAGTTGGTTCCTTTTTATTGCTGAGTAGTGTTTCATTGTATGGATGTACCATAGTTTGTCTATCCATTCAGAGGCTGATGGACATTTGTTTTTTTTCCAGTTTTTGGCATTCATGAATAACATTGCTATTAATATTTGTGGAGAGGTTTTTGTGAGAACATTTGTCTTCATTTCTCTTGGGTAGATATCCAGGAGTGGAATTGCTGGGTTATATAGTAACCATGTATTTAATTTTATAAGAAACTACAAAAATGATTAAACAAGTAGCTACATCATTTTGCATTCCCACTAGCTATGTATGAGAGTCCCAGTTGCTCTGTATATTCCCTCAACATTTGGTAACATCAACTTCTAGTGACAAATAATGCTGAGCATCTTTTCATGTGCTTAGAGGGCACATCTCATCATCAGTAAAATGTCTGTTCAAATCTTTTGCCCATTATTTTTTATTGGGTTGCTTTTTTGTTATTGACTTTTGAGAGTTTTTATATATTTTGGACACAAGCTCTTATCAGCTACGATTCCCAAATATTTTATTCCAGTCTGTGGCTTATGCCTTCATTTGCTTAACTGTGTCTTTAAAAAATTGATCTATTTTTAAGATTCAGATTTTTATGTTCTAGGTCAGGGGAAATAAAAACAATTTATATTATACTTTCTTGAAGATTGCTTACATACATCTTCAAGAAAGAAGATTAGCTAAAATGTCTTTCAAAATCTCAAAAGGCCATGATAGTTTTAAAATAGATTTTTTTCTGATATTGTGAAAAAAATGTTAAGCAGCAATAACATTAAGGCTTTCTAAAATACTAAAATTATGAGCAATATTAATTATAATAATCATAATTGTTTATATTAGCCCTATAGGTTTGCAGCTTGATTACTACTTGTCATAGAAAATTAAGCTATAGAACAATGCTAAAGAAGTTTTCCTTATGGCTCATTATAACACCATTATAAAGTCAGATGAACTTCTCTGACTTTACTCCCCCCCAAAATAAAAAGAGTGATCTCCAATGTGCTACTGGGATAACATCACATTAATTAAATAGGATATTAAGTCAATACTCTGTCCTTTGTTATATACAATATTTGGAAACTTTATTAGTTGAGATAGGCTAGGCTGATGCTATGGTTATAACCCTTGAATCTCAGTGCTTAACACATAAAAGTTTATGTCCTGCTTTTTATAAAAGGCCTCTGGTAAGGATGGTGGTGGTGGTGTGCAGGTTGCTCTATTTAGTGTCTCAGTGCTCCAGGATGGTAGAGATTCAACTTCTGGAACTTTGGTTGGTTGTTACAGCAAGGAAAGAGAGAGAATGGAGAATCCCACAGGGCTTCTTATTGTCTCGCTGACACACACAAGTCTCATCCACTCACATTTCATTAGCTAGAATTTGTAACAGCCCTGACTAATTGTGAGAGGTCTAGGAAGTGTGTAATCTCCTGTACGTTCTTCAAGTCAAGGAGAATCAAATATTTGTGAGCACTAGCAATGTTTACCACATTTTTAAAAATAGCACAAAAGGTAAATTATAATAATGTTAAATAAACTAGAGAAACATTTTGAGATAGTTTTATTACTTACTGGCTGGGAAACCTTGGACAAGTTACTTAACCTCTCTGAGCTTCAATGACCCCATCTAGAAAAGGGGTAATAGTGACAGCTAATATTTATTGAGTGTTTACTAGGTGCCAGGTCCTGTTATAAGCACTCTACATATATTAATGGCTTTAATCTTCACAACTCATATGTAGGAGGTACTTATTACCTCCATTATTATAGATGAGACAATTGGGGCACAAGAAGGCTAAGCTACTTGCTAAACCCAGACAGTTTGTGAGAGTTGGATCTGTGATTGGAACCCAGGGATCTAGTGTCAATGCTCCTTGGCTTCACGACTAGGCTGTACCTTCTCTTTCGTAGATAAGCATACCCTTTGAGTTAGATGCATATTAAGTACCCAGTACAGTAGGCACAGTCTTTGTCATTGCAAAAGTATAGATGTGTTAGAAAAACAGAAAGGGAAAATTGGCTAACATATTCAATTGAATCATTCAGTAAAAATGGTGTTCTTTTGTGAAAGTGGGGGAGTGAAAAGGGAGGAGGGAAAGATTATCTCAAAATGATTGTATATGTGACCAAGGGTTGCTGTCCACAGTTCTCTATGGGGGCCCTTCACTCTCTATAACTCATTTTTTATTCTGATCTCAATATTAATAATGATGTCCCTGGAGGATTCAGTTCTGGCACAGATGCCAGATTTTCATAGAATTCTACTATAGGATGCATTTGATGGGGGTACTGCAGAATTAATTACTGGGTCCATACCATCTCCAAGAGGAATTAACTTCCATCCTCACCCTCTTAGAGTTTCAGATTTCTTAGGGATCAGTGCTTCTGGATATGTCTTGAACAATCAGTAAATTGTTAGACATTTCAACCAGATCTCTCCCACAGTGCAGTATAAGAAATTACCAAGGGCCCTGTTATACAAATTCACAAGATTCCTTTGTCAGTTAGGAAGGTTTTCAGGTGCAAGTAACAGAATACCTAATGGATGATATTCAGGTCATTAAATATGAAATGTCTGATTTTGAATCAAAAATTTAGTTTATTATATCTCAAAAAAGAAACAGTACAATTAATCAAAGTATGCACATTACTAAGTGGTACAATTAATCAAAGTATGTGCTACAGTTTTGCCATCTTAATGGTAGCTTGTTTATGCCAGCAGCGAAGAAGCCTGGAGAGCCAGTGGTGATGAAATCACGAAAGGCGTTTTCCACAGCTTGTTAAGAATTGAATACTTTTCCTTTCAAGAAGTGGTTCAAAGCCTGAAAGAAGTGGTAGTCAGTTGGCACAAGGTCTGGTGAATATGATGGATGACAGAGAGTTTCCAAGTACAGTGTCTATAGTTTGAGCAATGTTGTTTGTGCAACATGTGGTCAAGCATTGCCTTGCAAGAGATTTGGCCTGTCTCTATTGACCAATCTTGGCTGCTTCATTGCAAGCATCCTCATCATTTCATCCAACTGGTTGCAGTAGACATTCGTTGTAATCGATGTACCAGGTTTCATGAAACTGTAGTGGATAATACCAGCACTGGACCACCAGTCACCATTAGCTTTTTTTGATGAATATTCGGTTTTGGACTGTGTTTTGGCACTTCATTGCTTGTAATTGTCAAACAAAATCCATTTTTCATCACACATAACAACATGGTGTAGAAATGGTTAGCCTTTATGTTGTGACAGCAAAGAAAGGCAAGCTTTGAGATGATTTCTCTTTTGACGCTCATTTAACTCATGTGGAACCCATCTATCCAGCTTCTTTACCTTGCCAACTTGTTTCAAATGGTCCAATATTGTTGGAATAGTAACGTCAAACCTTGCTGCTAATTCACGCATAGGTTGACATGGATTTGCTTCCACTACAGCTTTCGGCTCATCATTATCCACCTTGGTCTCAGGTCACCCACGTGGCTCATTTTCAAGATTAATTACCAGAACAGAACTTCTCAAACCATTGATGTACTGTGTGTTCATTAGCCACATCCTTCCCAAACACTTCATTGATATTTCGAGCTGTCTGCGCTGCATTGGTTCCATGACAGAACTCATATTCGAAAATAACACACATTTTTGTTATCCATGTGTGTTATCCATGGTTTCACAGAAATTGTTCTAAAAAAAATTTGAAAGATAATCACAAGCCAAAACATGCATTTGAAAGACTGAGGATGCACCTTCACAATAAAAATCAAAACAAGAAGTGTCAAAATGAAATGTCAGAGATATCAACTGTCAAACTTAGTCAATGAAATTGGACATTTCATACTTAACAACCTAATAGTTGAAACAAGAGGAGTTTATCCTTTTCACATAGCAAGGAGGCTGAGGGTGAGCAGTGCCGCCATGGGCTCAGGGGCTCTGGTGGTTTCTTAGTCCTTTCCTCATGGTCACAGATGGCTACTGCAGTTATAACCTTTGATTCTTACATTAAAAGGGAGAGGATGACAAAAAAGGGGTTTTCCTTTTATCAGGGAAGAAAGGCTTTATCTGAAACCTCACAATAGGTGTTCACTTATATTAGGTTATTAAGTATGACATGTCCAATTTCCTTAAGTACTAAGTTTGATAGTTGATAACTCTGACATTTCACTTTGACACTTCTTATTTTTTTTTTTTATTGTGAAGGTACATCCTCATTCTTTCAGATGCATGGTTTGGCTTGTGATTATCTCTCAAATTTTTTTTGGTTAGAGCAATTTTTGTGAAACCACAGATAAGTCAAAAATTCGTGTTATTTTTGAATATGAGTTCCATCGTGGAACCAATGCTGCACAGACAGCTCGAAATATCAATGAAGTGTTTGGGAAGGATGTGGCTAATGAGCGCACAGTACGTCCATGGTTTGAGAAGTTCTGTTCTGGTGATTTTCATCTTGCAAATGAGCCATGTGGGTGATCTGAGACCAAGGTGAATAATGATGAGCTGAAAGCTGTAGTGGAAGCGAATTCATCTCAACCTACACATGAATTAGCAGCAAGGTTTGATGTTACTATTCCAACAATATTGGACAATTTGAAACAAATTGGCAAGGTAAAGAAGCTGGATAGATGAGTTCTGCATGAATTAAATGAGCTTCAGAAGAGAAATTGTCTCGAAGCTTGTCTTCTTTGCTGTCACAACATAAAGGTGAACCATTTCTACACCATATTGTTACATGTGATGAAAAATGCTGTTTGACAATCACAAGCATTCGGCACAATGGTTGGACAAAGATGAAGTGCCAAAACACAGTCCAAAACCAATATTCATCCAAAAAAGCTAATGGTATCTGTTTGGTGGTCCAGCGCTGGTATTATCCACTACAGCTTCATGATACCCGGTACATTGATTCCCGTGGTTGTCTACTGCAGCCAATTGGATGAAATGATGAGGATGCTTGCAATGAAGCAGCCAAGATTGGTCAATAGAGACAGGCCAATCCTCTGGCAAGACAACATGTCACACAAACAATGCTACTCAAACTACAGAAGCTGGACTTGGAAACTCTCTGTCATCCACCATACTCACCAGACCTTGCGCCAACTGACTACTACTTTTTTCAGGCTTTGAACCACTTCTTGAAAGGAAAAGTATTCAATTCTTAGCAAGCTGTGGAAAACGCCTTTCGTGATTTCATCACCACTGGCTCTCCAGGCTTCTTCGCTGCTGGCACAAGCAAGCTACCATTAAGATGGCACAACTGTGTCAATAGTTTAGGCACATACTTTGATTAATTGTAGTGCTTCTTGTTTGAGATGTAATAAACTAAACTCACTGGCTACAATGGTATTGCTTGCTCATCATAGGACCAGTCCACATGATGCATAAAGCATCTTCCTCCAACTCCTGATTAAAATACATTCTTGTTAGAAAAGATGAAGGTAGGGGCATGTGTGTGCATGTGTGTGTGAGTGAATGGTTTGTGTAGACAATGAATTGTGTTTTCCACATATTCCTTCTCTCTCCTGTAGGCATCTAGGAACAGATAACTCCCTCTCTGGGTTTTAATTCTGAGGGCCTATTAGCTGCTCTGAAACTGATCTCAGCCCTCCTCAGGTGGCAATATTGGCTCCCCATCCAAGATGGGGAGGACCAATTAGGCCTTCTCTGGTGAGCCTCCAATTCTAGCACATGGGGAGTTATGGTTCCTACAGCAGTCAAGGAGCCCTTCCTCATCACATCTCCAACTATATCAACAAACACTTATGGGCTGGAAGAATGAACAAACTGAATATTTTGGTGATTCTGTAATTTGATTTCACCATGTTATAAACCCAGATCGATCTTAGGTAATAATCAGATCAAGCCATTTCAGGACAGTTTGTGTAAGGCTTAATGTTACCATGATTTTTTTTTTTTGCAAAAGAAATTTTATTTTCTTTTATTCTCAAGAACTCTGCATTTCCAGGCTGTGGAGAGGTCTCTGCACAAAACAGCTATTATTTTCCCTGGAACATTACCTTTGGCTCTAATGAACTCTTAAGGTTTTCTGCCCTTTATAAGTAAGAGCTTTGTTTTTTGTTTTAATTTGTGGGAAAAATGTACAGAGGCACAGATGCCAAGGCTTTCAAGAAGTGCTAATGTTGGAGGTGCCTTTTCTCACAACCTCCCAGATTTTGCAAACAAAGGGGAAAAAAGTGAACACATTATCATGGGCATCTATTCAATGTTGGCCCCCAACAGCACTTAAATAACATAATGATAATAACAACAATAACAACTGTATCATATTTCAGAACCAAATTCCTAAGGAACACCGGGTACAATTTATTTTAATTTCTTTAAGACTGTATTTCTCAAACTATTCATGAAGGGGAAAAAATGTCTTTTTTTTTGTGAAATCTTGTTTGATTTATTTTATTTTATTTTTTATTTATTTCAGAGTATTAGAGGGGTACAAATGTCTTGGTTACATGGGTTGCTTTTGTACTACTTGAGCCAAAGTTGTAAGTGTGCCCATCACTCAGATAGTGTACATTGTACCTGTTAGGTATGATTCCACCCATCCTTTCCTCCCTACTCCCACTTGCATGATTTCTGTTGAGTTTTACTTCCATCTGTGCACATGAGTGCTGATTGGTTAGTTCCAATTTAACAGTGAGTAAATGTGGTGTTTGTTTTTCCATTCTTTCAATACTTCACTTAGGAGGATGGTCTCCAGTTCCATCCAGATTGTTGCAAAAGGTATTAATTCATTTTTTTAATGGCTGAATAGTACTCCATGGTATACATAGACCATATTTTATTAATCCACTCATGAACTGATGGGCATTTGGGTTGATTCCACATCTTTGCGATTGTGAATTGCGCTGCAATAAACATTCTAGTGCAAGTGTCTTTTTGATAAAAAGACTTTTTTCCCTTTGGGTAAATACCCAGTAGTGGGATAACTGGATCAAATGGTAGTTCTACTTTTAGTTCTTTGAGGGATCTCCATACTTTTTTCCACAGATGTTGTACTAGTTGCAGTCCCACCAGCAGTGTATGAGTGTTCCTATCTCTCCACATCCACACCAACATTTGTTGTTTCGGGACTTTTTGATAAAAGTCATTCTCACCGGGGTTAGGTGATGTCTCATTGTGGTTTTGGTCTGCATTTCTCTGATGATTAGAGATGTTGAGCATTTTTTTCCTATGTTTATTGGCCATTAGTCTAGGCTTAATGTTTTTTAACCAGATAGGATGCCAAGCTGAGTCTTATGCAAATTAATTTGAAACTCTCAAATTCAGCTAATGACAGAGTCTGCATTATCTTTTCTTTTTTCTTTCATAATCCTTCAGAATGCATTATCTTTATACCACAACGTCTACCATGCTAAATGGGTCCGTTGCAAAGTTGTTGTCAAGGACTGTTACTTCTGTTCTGCTAACTTTTATTATTTGTGAGTAAAACGAGATTTTCTTTCTATTCAATTCTCCCTTTCATAATTTATGCAATAGCGGTGCAAGAGAAGGGGCCATTGAGGACACCGCATTGAGAGCAATGCACACCACCAGTTTCCTTTTAGTTGTCCTCATCCCCCAATTTTGTTTGGAAGTTTGGAGGGAACATGCGAGGGAGCCTACTGATATGACACAGCTCGATATGTTTGTCTTCCCGTGTTCCCTGAGATACTACTAACGAACTATGAAAAGACATTCTCTAGGTGTTGACAGTGGGTTAGCCTGGGCAAATCATACTACAATTTAATTTTCAACTTTCATGAGTGGGTAGACATGCATTTTAATAACTTTTTAATTGGAGAAATGGCATACAAATTTATTTAACGTGTATGGGGGACAACCACAGAGTGATTATCCCTGTTTATTTTTTAAAAGATTATTTTTTAGTTTTCAGATAGCATATATTATGGACAGAGAAATCATTCTCTTCAGTCTAAGTGTTCTTTCAAGTTTCCTTTACTGTTGTAAAGTAAGCAACTTCTACAAGAAGCAAAGCCAAATTAGTTAAGTCCTCTGTACACCATAGAAGACCACTTGCTTACCTGGTGTTGGGAAGCTTAGTTCATTGTTTGCAAAATGCTCTGAAGTCCCCATATGCAAGGAGCCACACTTTCCACACCCAGCATTATTGTTACAGTGTTTTCCCCTGCCAAGGAGAAGCTGATTCAGAATCTGCCTCCAACATCTAAAACTGGCCTGTATTTTGTGAGGGGAGCATCAGTACTTGTTCAATTGTTTAGAAATTGCTCAGCTTACCTGTGATCTAATGAGGTTTATGTTTAAGAGCGGTGTGCTGATGAAAGTCATGTCTTTTAAAAAGCCACCCCAAATAGTGTCACAATCATCAGTCAGAGAAAGAATCCTGGAACAGACTACTGATTTCCCCAAATTCCTTTTGTTTTGCCTTTTTGTTTTCTCAAAGATCAAATTAAAATAGCATTTTATGCTTTATTTCACTGAAAAGAATGGCCCAGAGAAGGTATTTCAATCTTCTTAAAGAAAGCCTTTATATTATGACAAACCTATGCACCTTTAGGAGGCTCATCTTGTGCAGGGTGCATTTGGGCCATCAATCAGATGTATAAGTACTGGCTCATTCCTGTGCTGTGCTGCCCCTGAAGCTGTATTTACGGCAAAGGCTACGGTCACTATCAAAAGGAACATGGCTCACTGTCTCCGAGCTCCTCCTCCGAGCAGTGGAATGTTAAATTAGACATCTGTCTGTGAAAACAATCAACTAAACATATGCCCACTCTGGAAGGAGGGTCTTGTTTTGCTTGTCTCTTAACTTTTGGAAAATGGCTTTTTCTAAATGAGCTTTAGATAAGTAAGCCAAGCTATCCACCTTATAGCGATTTCTACATTCACATAGAAAATACACATTTTTAATGTTGAATATCGTTTATTAAGTGAAACCTTCCATGGTAATAGTAATATTATTAATAATTATATCAAACATAATACAACTATAATATATGATACTAGTTTTATTAGAGCTATGATTTATGATACATTAAGCACTAATCTTATTTAACCCTCTTAATAGTCCTGTGTGATAGGTATTATTTCAATTTTACAAATGAAGAAAGTGAAGCTTTTAGAGAGTTTGGTTACCTGTAAGTGGAGAGGCAGGGATTCTAGCCTATTGTCAAAGCCTGTGTTTTAGCCCCCAGGCTCTACTGGATACAGCTCTAGAATATGATATGCTAGTCATTCTTGGTGATGATCAGTAAGACATTCATGAATTATTGTTGGTTTAAATATTACCTTATCCTGACAAGAAGAGGAGAGGGTAAACATAATATCTGTGGATCTTTTTCCAGTGGAAGAAAAATCAAATTAATATGTAAATTGGCCAGAGGGTGGGAAAATGTCTTTAATGTTTCCAAATTTATTCTTAGTGGCACATCCTTAGGCTAAATGGCAATGTATAGAAACTGTCAACAAATGTTAAGGATTTTAGGATACTAAAGTGTAAATAAAATGATAACTATTTCTGCCAAAAAGCCAGCTGATTTCTACTATAGAGATTAGGGCATCA
The DNA here is from genome assembly GCA_023783475.1 of Daubentonia madagascariensis. NCBI lineage: Eukaryota > Metazoa > Chordata > Mammalia > Primates > Daubentoniidae > Daubentonia > Daubentonia madagascariensis. The sequence goes on along the minus strand of JAKFHU010001436.1, from coordinate 3,890,421 downwards.
CAGGCACAGCCAAAACAGGTTCAGATGTTCATTAAAAAATATACCATGACCCTTTACTTTGTAAATAGTAAACTTAAGGCAATTATTAACCCTACGGGGGAAAGGACAGTGGACGGGAGGTTAGGAGGTACACATTCTGGCCCTGCTTCTCCTTAGATAGCTGTATGACCTTGGACAAGTCACTCTTCTCTTCAGACTTCAATTTTGTCATCTGTAAACTCAGGCTTCTGGTGCCTTCCAATTCTCAAATTCTGAGTCCATAAGTCAAACTCATCTCATCTTTGTTAATGGCTTGATTTTATTTTCCACACACCTCTTAGAGTATTGTCAAGAAACCAACTGAAAATGTAATTCAATTCTCACATGAGTTTCTTTGCTCATTCTATACACCATCTGCTGTTTTTAACCCCTTTGTCATTGGGAAACACTTTCAAGGATAGTGGGAAAACAAGTAAGATGACAATAATTTACCAACACTGGGTTTTACATTAATATGCAATGCACTCATGTCCACTTTGCCATCTCTTTTGTTGTTCTGCTTTTTTATTATCCTGTTATGTTGGATTGCTATTTTTTCATTTATTGCAAAATTTCTTTTTTAGAAATTATAACTCTGAAAACCAAGATGGATTCTTCTATTCAAATTAGCACAAAACATAATACTTTTAGATTTTTACCTACTAATTTTCCATGTGCAATGATTGCCATTATTTTAGCTGCCAGAATTAATGAACTGATACAATTAAAAGGTTTTAGCAAAATTATTTATGCCTTAATGGTAAGTATATTAACAAAACTGCATTACCATGTAAAACATACAAATCTTCTCTGTCCTTGAAAATATTTTAACACTTCTTTTTGAGAGCATATTTTAAAACCAATATTATACACAATCACTACCTCATAAAAATGCACTGTACTAAGTAGAAAATTGATACCAGATGATGTAAAGGCCATGAAAGAGAAAGAAGGCAGAGTCTGCAGCTGACCTTGAATCCCTAGTCTGGTTTGACTGGGAAAGAAACAAACAAAAAGCCAAAAACAAACCCCCAAAACTAGGAAGCATATAAGACCATCTAATATAAGATAATCCTCAAATCTCACAATCCTTATGCAGAACCAAAATATAAACCCAGTGTTTTTCATCAATAACATCATTTAACTTATAGCCATTTACAGAGAATAATAATCACCTTCTAGTGTTTATCTTGAGTTTTAAAATCCTGTTTCTATTGACATATTTAGCTTATCTGAGCCATGGACAGACACTTCACTTGATGTTATAAAACAAGTTACTGCTTCTTTTATTACTTAGGCCGATGAACAGGTATGAATTGTTCCAAATGTGTGGAATTTATTTATACTTGCCCTGAACATGAATGGTCCAGAGCAGGAATGACATGGCATCCATGTGATCACTACCCACTCCAAAGACCAGGGCCTACATTGATCATAACCTTATTTCCTGCTGAGCCGAATCCTCAGAATCCTTCTCAATAGCAGTGAATGCAGCCACCACAAGCAAATAGAAAACTATTCACTGCCCATAGTTAAAATATCTTATTAAAAGCCTCATCGATTTCCCTCTTTTCTTGTTGTGATTACCTTTTCTGAACTTTTCAAACCTTTTGTATCATTTTCATTTTGACAAGTGATGACTTGTCTTCAAGTAGAGGAAACTTTTATTGCACTAAAAAAAAAGATTCCCGCTCAATCCCATCTTACAAGATGGCGGGTGAAAAAGTTAAGAAGTTGGATACTAAGGAGAAGAAACCTGAAGCCAAGAAGACTGACACCAATGGCAAGATTAAAAAGGGTAAACTCTAGGCTAAAAAGCCCAAGAAGGGAAGCCCTACTGAGGCTGAAATCCTGTTCTCATCAGAGGAATGGGCAGATATTACTGATCTGCTATATATTCTAGAGAGGCCATGTACAAGAGGAAGTACTCAGCCACTAAATCCAGGATTAAAAAGAAAAAGTTTCTTGCCACTGTCACAAAGCCAGTTGGTGGTGACAGGAATGGTGGTACCTGGCTGGTTAAATGTCACAAAATGTCTAGATATTACCCTACTAAAGATGTGCCTTGAAAGTTGTTGACACATGGCAAAAAACCCCTTTGGTCAGCATGTGAGAAAACTGCGAGCTAGCATCGCTGCCGGGACCATTCTGATCATCCGCACTGGGCGTCACAGAGGCAAGAGGGTGGTTTTCCTGAAGCAGCTGAGCAGTGGCTTGCTACTTGTGACCGGACCTCTGGTCCTCAACTGAGCACCTCTGCGAGGAATGCACCAGAAATTTGTCATCGCCACCTCCACAAAAATTGATATCAGCAATATGAAGATCCCAAAACATCTCACAGATGCTTACTTCAAGCAGCAGCTGTGGAAGCCCAGACACCAGGAAGGTGAGATCTTCAACACAAAGAAAGAGAAGTATGACATTACAGAACAGCACAAGGTTGGTCAGAAAGCTGTGGACTCGCAAATTTTATCAAAAATCCAAGCTATTCCTCAGCTCCAGGGCTACCTGCGATCTGTGTTTGCTCTGATGAATGGTGTTTATCCTCACAGATTGGTGTTCTAAATTTTTGACCAAGAATCTAATTAAATAACTGATACATTAAAAAAAAAAATCCCTACAGCACCTGAAATACTTCTACATACACATTAGGGACTCAATAAATATTTGTGTCTTAAATATCTTTAATGCTAGAAATAAAAGACAGAAATATCACTTGGAACTAAAGAGGACCTGGTCTCAGTGATAATCTGTACTGGGGGTCAGTTGTCTCCAGATACTCATGGAAGGAATCACATAACAAAGGGCCCCCACAAATTAAGCCCTGGGAAATTGGCAGAGCAAAGAAGAAATGTGGAAGTTCCAGTTCCTTTTGTGTTAGAAGTTTCTAAAATATGAGGAAATATGCCAAATGCTTTTGGCTTTCAAATAATAATATACTCTGAATTAATGACTAAGAACTAAACACCCACTGAGCAGTTCATGGACAGTATCTCTCCAAAGGTCAGAACCTGTTGGCAAATGACCAAAGAACCCTCCTCTCCTGAGCCAGCCAGTCACTTCTATGGCCAGGAAGCACTCTGCCATCAACTCAGCATTATAAAAGTGAGCAATTAAAAGCATCATTTGTAGCCTAATGTAATAACTCCACTGAATATCCCAAATTTGTCTGTAAACACATTTGATTTGGGGCCCTGACACGACTTGAAAGGAAATTGTTTTTTAAATAGAAGTGTAAAAATAAAGATAAGCCCCTTTTTTTGGGGAAAAAAAGAGAAACAAAGATAAAATTTTTAATATTCTCATTTAGCAAAATAGTGGGTAAACAATAATGTACTAAGGCTAACTTTAAGGCAAATGCAACAAAATTACATAAATAAATTTCCCTTAAAGCTAAATGTGTACCCTAAAATATTCTTGTTGATGAATTTGCTTTATTTCAGATTTTGAGGGGTTTCTAAAATAATTTTTTAACATCAACACATATGATGCTTTTCTCTGATTCCAGTAAATACACCTATTTTTTAGCTAAAGAAAATGAGAAACAGTTAAAAGCTTCCAATTATTTGCTTAATGCAAGTGAGTGAGAACATATTTTTACTAAATTTAACAGTAATTCATTTGTTCATCCAACATTTATTGAACACCTGCTCTGTGCCAGGAACTCTGTTAGGCAGTGGAGGACAGAGAGTGAATGAAGTAAGTGTAGTTTCTACTCTCATGGAGCTTATAAATCTAGTTGGAAATCTTGCATTAAACAAGTACAGAAACATATAAATAACAATTGAGATACATAAGAAGCAATCAAATACAGGGTGCTTACAACTTTCAGTTTACTCAAAAAGCTATGGTTTCCTGCTGAGAAGAGGTGGTTTTATCTAAATTTTGATTTGCCCCATAAAAGAATTTCTATTAAAATTTAAAAATAATGTTTGCTATAGACCCACTAAATTGTTATTTCTGAATGTCTTTGTGTTGAATGTAAAAAATGACAAAAGGTTTTTCTTTTTTTTTAAAGAGAAAAAGTGCTAATTATTCTAGAAATACCTTTAACCAAAGCAATTTCCAGGGGAATTAATGACCACTTTAGGTTAATGGTCATTGGCTTCATGTTTGGCCCTCAATTAAACTCTGAACTTCAACTGTTATTACTTAATTGACTTGGTTATATTTCATGTCAGCATTTCAAAATGACCTTCCTTTTAAAAAATAAAAATTACGCTAACATAGCACCATGGGTCTTTAGTTGAGCCTGACATTGTTGCAACAGTCCGCACTACCCTTATATATGGGTGAGCCTAGGATCTGCTTAGCTTTGCTATCACTAGGGTACTTCCCATCATCCTTGCCTATGAAATAAGACAGCTCAGGATAAATCCAAGTGATGAGAGAAAAGGGATGAAAAATTAAATATATCTGTTGCCATGATGATTATTAAAATGCCAAATAAATCCACTGAGATCCACTTTATTCTAAGTGCAGGGAGTTAGTCTTAAAACTAATACCTTGAGTATCACAATTAAATACTATCGAGGTATGGTGTGCTTGTTTTAAAATGTTACTATATGTATCTTTCCTTACAAGTGACTCCAAATATTTAGTTGTTGTAGTAATTAGACCAAAATTTAAATCTCCTTTGCTTATACATGAAACAACAATAAGAACAAGTAGGATTTATTTAACCACTGAGTTGGATTTTGTACAAAGTGGGTATGACACCCAGCTTGAAATTTGCTATACTGATTGAAACAAATTAAGGCATCAAATGAGCATTTCCCTTCTCCCTGTACTGTGGAAAAGTTTTAAAGGTCTTTTTTGAAGTACTTTGATCAAGCTTTGAAATCATTTTAGTGGATTACTATTGTATGAAAACTGTAATTTATAGTGCTTGACCTAAGCAGCTCTTTGTCTCACAGCCATATTCTAAACAATAGCAGGAAAGTGAAAAACACAAGGGGAACCCAAGCTGTTCTGGTTATTATTTAATTCATAATTCCATCTTCCTTACTTAGTCTTTGGAATCCAGGCGTGTTCTGAATAAAACAGGTTCAGACCATTTTTACTATGTATAGTAAGGTTAATTTGGAGCAACAAGAATAGATGATCCAAAGTTTGTCACAGGTGACCCTTCCTTAGCCTAAGAGTTACTTTACACAGACAGGTTCAGATGGAAGCTTCCTATAAGTGGAGACATTGCAGGCAAACTCCTATTGTTCGCTTTTTGTTTCCTTTCTAGTTAAGCTTGCTTTGTTCCTTAACACTAATCAAGAATGTGCCCACTGGGAGATTTTTCTCCTCCCATCTTGTCATAAAATAGTTGTACTTTGAAGCAACTTGCTCTCATCAGATCACATGGAAAATGGCAAGCTCCCCCAAGATGAACGAGCTAGGAGTGATTCTCTGACTAAATCACACAGACATTTTACTATTTTAATTCATAATTTTAAGCATCTGAACACCACCACCCAGGTTGAAAGTAGCTACAAAAACTTACATTTTTGGGGGCACCTTTTGCCAAAACATCTGCTGAGGGCATAAACTTCATACCATATTTAACCCTATAAAATCTTAACTTAGTTTAAAGTGTTATGATACTTCAGGTGCTACATATACACTTGAATGTTTTGGCACGTGGAGGATGCTTGGGTTGTGCTTTACCCCAAAGAGATTAGCCCAATTGCTTCCTGCCCCCCACCAGACATATGCATTAGGACTTAGATGGGATACACTTTGGTCCTGGGATCATTTTCTAGAGAAAAAGAGCCAAAGAGCAGTGAGAAAACGCAGAGTACATGTCCATGTGGAAGGAAACTGGCAAAGGCTAGTGAAGGGGAAAGGGGAAGATGACCTGTGAAGAATGCAAACAAAAGGGAAGAAGCACAGGGAAGCAGTAAAGATTTAATTCAATCAAAGCACTAGGTCTATAGATGGGAGTAGATTAAAAAGAGCAGACATCTAAGGTATCTGGGTTCCAAAGAGGAAAGGAAACAATGGGTGTAGCTCCCCAGCGAGAGGCAAGTGAATTAACTGTTCACTTTGGCATTAATTAGTGTGGCCCACCAGGGACCATTTAGTAGATTACCTCATCAGGGCTCTAAGCAATCCCCTGGCGGCTTGAATGAGTTAATGCACCCCCCAAAGACCAACAATTTATCATTTTTTCCAGGGTGGAATCAAACCTTGCAGATAATGAGCAGGTACACACACCTATGGTTAAAAGAAAATTACTGCCCCTGGAGGTCCAGCTTTCTACTTTGGACCCCCAAGCCTTCTCTTTTATACATGATTTTAGGAGTGTTTCGAAGAGCTGACATACACCTTACTAGAAGGCAAAAGAAAAAAAAAGGATTCTTAATTGTTTATGGTTTTTGGGGGGAGGTACATAGATGCGGGGGTGGGAAGAAGTCTATGAAGTCACCTTAAATATCAGTACTGGATCAGCTTTGCTTTGAGCTGAGCCCTCTCCAGGTTTCAAATGGGTCCCTTATGTGTTTGTGAGGGCAGATGCTTGGCAAGTCTATATATGTCAGAGAGAACATCATTTAGTTTTACGTTTTACACACATTCCTGCTTTCTGGCTTGGCATAATTCATTAGCACGGTGTGCAGAATGCTCCATAAAACAAGATTTGGCTTTAACGTTAACGTTATAATGACGACAGCAATAAAAATAAGTTGTCATCCCGTGTCTACTTTCTGGGGCTGATATAAACATTGTCTAAACTAAAAAACCAAACAAGCAAACAACACATAGAGATGGAACACAGACAAGTATTTTTAACAGAAAAGAAAAAAACCAAGGAGGCTTTAAGCTTCCAATTTGGGAACATTACTCCCTTCTCCCTCACATCCCTCCAATTCAAAAGTAGTACATATAATAATCTATTAGTTTTTGTGTGTGAAAAACTTACTTTTGACTAACTTGTAGTATGTCCAGTTTACTGCCTGGTTCTTTCTCACTTTTAAGGACCAAATTCTAAAGCCTCCTTCATAGGAGGTGGTGCCTTTGCTGGGGAACACCAGTACCTTCTCACAACACATTATGTCAGGGCACCAGGTAGATGAATAAATACAAAATGCAAGCACCTTTTTTATTTTTTAATTTATTTGTGCATGCTCATCATAAATTTGTTTAATGTAAAACAAACAAATCTTTGACAAGGGTTTAACAGGATTTTCAACATCTGTGCAGATAAATTTAATTTATTCCTAAAGAAGAAAAAGCAGTTGAGAACATGCCATGAAACCTGCTTTTAACAACATTTTTGTTTAAAGTGTGTGTGTATCAAGGCAATATAGTAATGGTTTCAAATCATTCTATTTTACTCACAAAACCTGAATGATGAATTTTATACTGAAATTGCAGTTTGCCTGATACTTCTTCATTTCATCTTCTTCTTCTCTCTTTTGATTTAATGCAGTCCACTACAGAGCTAAAATTACATGTTTGGATCTGATCGTATCCGAAAGGAAAAACAGCAGGTAGATTTTTGCAAACCTTTGTAGGTACAAAATGAACAAAGTACAACTGATATATTTAGTTTTTTGAAAGAACCAAGCAATGTATATAACTTAAAGTTGTTTGCAGAAATTACACTGTTATTAATATTTCCCAAATCACCTATTCATCATTATAAAGGTTATATTTTGTCAGCATGGGAGCAAATATTTTACTAAATACATTTTGGGTATAGATTAACTTTTAACTCCCCAAAAGATAGGTTTATTATTAATTTATTGATGTTTTGCTTTAGAGTGAAATCTGGTTTATAGTATATAAAAGTGAATAAATTAAAGTGAACAAATACAAAATATCCTCTATTTTGCTTATTTTAAAATTGCCCTAGGTTTATTTCTGGTACACTCAGTTCATTCCAAGCTGAACATTTCTAACGCCTAAATTATTTGAGTGTTATATAATTATGTGGTATAAAAATGCACATACAAAGCAGTGTACGAAATATGTTTTCAAAAAATTTTACTCATAAAAATACTGGCTCATATACACCCCAACAACTAGCCATGTTTAAAGATAAACTCTTCTCAATGCTGGCACTGAGCTTCTGTCCTCTCCTTTCAGACCCCAATCCATGAGTGTGGTTTCCAGATACAAAGTAACTAATACTTTTAAATGAGATACCTGTAAAATGTTTGGTGTTCAAATAAGCATTATAAAAAGAGGAAATTCTCATCAGGTATATTTCTGCAGCTTGGCTTAATGTCACAGAACTGAGGAAACCACAGGGACTGGACAAAACAAGTACACAGCACAGGCTGCATCTAAGTCTCCTGGAGCCCTGCAGGTAGGTGCAAAAATTTAGTTTCAGACTCTTGCCTTCAGCTTTTCTAGGTTTGTGCTAGATTATTCCATGATGGTAATGCAACACTTGATATCTGTGAGTGCACATGAAGAGAAAGGGAGAGGGAGAGAAAATGAATAGAGACTTTGAAAAAGAAAAAAAATAAGAGGGTGATTTGGTAACTGGGAGGAGAATTGAAAAATCACACCTTTCAGTCTTCACATTTTTTCTTTTGTTCAGCATACAAAGAGAAACCATCCGGAAGAAAGAAAGATTATGACTATCTATAAACTAACTGTTTGACAGAGACAGAAATGCTGATAATGAGTGGGTTGTGTCTGTAGTTCTTGGCTGTTCACATCAGCAAGGGATGAAGGAAAACAGAAACTCTTGATATGTTTGTCTAAAGAGGTAGTGGTGTGACCACAGGCAGCCAGAGTTCAGCTGAAGTTCAGGGCAGATGTTGCCAGGAGTTTACACTGCAGGAAAGTGAAATTGCTTCCGGATTCACCTTTTCCTCCCAGCTCCTCTTCCAGGATCTTCAGGGTCAAGCTATGCTATGGCATAAGGTGACAATGTCCGTGGGGAAGCAGGCTTTGAGCAGGATGCCCCTCTCCCGGTTGCAGTCCAGCTCCTGGATAAATCCGTACCAATAGATGACTAAACCTGGCCCAAATCTGTAAAAACACCAGAAAATAACATACACACATTGTATCAATATAGCTCCAGAAAAAGTCATCTTGGAGGCACTGATAAGATGATTAAATGACTGGAATGCACAAAGCTTTTGTTTTGGTTGCTACCATTATGGCTGAAAATAGCTGAACTTATAGCAAAGAGCTCATTTAACACATACTATCACCTTGGACAGATTTGTTACCTTTCTTTCCAGGAACCTGATGTATTTCAGATATTGGAACTCCCTATCTCAGCTTGTAGTAAGGTGCTAGGAGCATGAGCTGATGTAACTACCTAACTGATGGAGGACAAAAATCAAAGGAGAAACAGTGATGAGCTGGGGAACACCTGGCTTGGGATTTCAGTCTCCTAACATTTAGTGGTACTATTTTAAAAATTAAATTTGCCTACTTTCAACTAAGGAAAAGAAGGTCTGAAAAGTAATTTCAGAACATGTAACAGCTTAAGGCCCTCTTCTGGCTATAATGTCCTATTCATGCACCCACAGGGCTGGAAGTTCCTCCTGTCCTCCATATGACACACTGGGATCCCTCAGAGACCTTCTCCCCTCTACTCTCTGTGTTATACCCTAAGGGTGAGCATAGCGTGAAGTCTGGTCATTGGTTCTTATGGAAACGCAGAATAAGGTCCTGTAGGCTTGTGACAAAGCATAGACAGATGGAGGTTTAAAACCTCAATATTTCTAAGTTGTACCTCCGGATTATCTCCAATTTTGTTAGCAGTGACTGATCCCCGCCAGGCAGACTCAGGAAGTAGCCCTATAGACTACTTCACCCATCAGGAAGTTGAGACCTTTGGGCTGGGTTCATAAAGATGTAATCACTATCAATCACTGTGCACAGAGAGATGTTTTGCACATCAGTTTCGCGTTTTTCCTACCGAGAGCATTTAATTAAAGGGCAGTACTAGTTTTGGTGTAGTGTTGCAGGAATTTTACAGTGAAATCATAAATTATGAATGCTGGGTTAGTAAAAGGATGTCTAAAAACAGAACTGCTTTCTGTATTCTAACATTACAGCAGGCTGAACCATGCTAGGCCAGAAAGCTTTTTCTTCTATGATTTATTATATGCTGTAGTGTACTTGCCAAAACTAACAGTACAGGATGGGCTGTGAGATACTCTATGCATAGGAACAAGTTCAATTGGATGTCATGGCCTGTTTTATTTGGGGATTCACATCAGGAGGGTAGCCAAGTTATATTCAAGATTAATTAAAACTTTCTGAGTTCCCTCCGTGCAGAGACAGAACCATGAGATGGAAACCCATCACTTGAACTTGTTCTAGAGGATGCAGAATGTGAAAGAATCCTTGGATGATGAGAAGCCTTGGAGCATGAGGCCCAGCAAGGTTTACTTGAATTCTGATGCTCTCTTCTTCCTCAGCATCTCCAAGGAAGAGTTTCCTTTAAGGTCAGAAGAATTAGGCTATCTGTAAATGGGGTGTGTGGGCCCCCATGCTCAAAGGCATACAAGACAAAGCTCACACATGGCCAAGAACTTGCTTCCATTCAACCAAGGGTTTCTTTATAACTTTTAATCACAAACAATTGTCTCTAACTGGAACAGAAACCATTTGATACCTTTATTTTACAAAGAGCTCTGTAATTAGTACCAAATGATCTTAGATTTGTCAGAACAAATCTGGCAAGAGCAGGAAGATTTGCGATTCTGTGGACCATGTCTGAGAAGCCTTGAACCTTCCCATCAGTGAAGCACCCCCCAGTCACAGCCTCAACAGACCTAACACATTCCTCCATTTTATTATACAGCCGTTCTGGAGACCAGGATGTTCTTTAGAAAGGCACTAATATTTTCACAAAGGGAGAAAAAAACTGTGATCTAATGAGTCACGGAGAAGAACAAAAGAATATATGGGGGTCATAAAAAACAAGCCCAGTATTTCAAAGATTTAATAAAACAAAAACACATATCACCAGCACTGAGAGAGCAAGAGCAGCCTGCACTTTCCCTGAACAGTTAAATCATAAGCCAAAGGACACGAAGCATGACAGCTCTTTACAAAAATGGCATTTTCTAGGCAGAAAAGCCCGGACTGGGGAACACCTCAATGCTCAAGAAAATGGACTTGTTTCACTTGTGAGGCAACAGATGAAACTTACAACTCAAAAAGGTTTTGCAAGATTGTGAACCTTAACATTTCATGTAGTGGGGTTCACAACCAGGATTCCCTAAAGGTAGTAACATGGATCTATAGACATTTTTAGTAGGATTCATTAATAAGGTTATACTATCTATCTAAGTCTTTAAGCTTCTTATGGAGTTATATTAAGTTAGGTAATATAGCTCAAAATCTGATTGATAATATGTGCCTAATTAATTAAAAACAAGGAAATACAACTTCCCTTTGTAAACAGAGATTGGAGACAGGGTTTCAAATTATGTGATCTTTGGGTGACAAAAATAATAGGGACTTTAGAGGGTACAAGTTTGGAAATTTAATGGCAGAACAACATCTGGCCTTGTTCCCAGCACCTACTTTAGTGCATTTCTGAACTTTCTCCAATTGCTCAGGATCCAGAGATTATCAGATGCTGGCAAGATAACCTTTCAGCAACTTACCTGTTTATGAAGAGGCTGATCACATTAAGCAACTTTATATAATTAAATCCTTGGTTATCTGAACTAACAGAAGGGAAATTTTCGGTTACTAATTTGAAAAACCAAGCAATCAAAAACGGTAGCATTTCCTTCTGAAAAGGTATAAAACAAGACCCTAGAAAATTTTTATGTAGGTCAAATGCACACTTGTGGGTTGAGCGATTTCACCTTTTTGATGCCTATTCTTTACTGTGGCAGCACTGGGTAAGAATGAGATCACTAGGAAGGCAAATATAACCTTTGTGACCAATAAAAATCAAAGAGACTCTGTTAACAGCATTTAAAAGAAAACAGAGTCCCTGGGTCTGAGGGAATGTGCAAAGCAGAGGGTTGGTCTGCTACTGGGACTGCAGCCCTCCCTACCAGCCTGGAGACACTCGGTAATGGGATGTACACAGACGTCTGAATTGATTCTGTAAACACTTTTCAAGGCTGACTATAATTTTAAGGTTGCTATACTCATGGTCAAGTAATAAGATCAAAGACCCCCAATGGATTTTAAAGACTCCTGGGGAGCAAAGACTAGAATGTGAGTGACTTTTGAATAAGTAATTTTGCCTGCAAATAAAATACCATCAAATTAGCAAAAACAACAAATACCTCTTGAAAAAATGGGAGGTGAAAGTCAAGAGCCATGACAGACTTTGAAGGCATGACAGATGAAGTTCTTCATAAATAATGACAACCTTACAAATATGTTCAAAATGTATTTCTTCTGGTTTCCTTCCATTTTGGGGTATTTAGAGAAATTAAATAGGAGACTGTGGAACCAAAGCTGGGTACCTTTGTGTGCATACCTGTCTGTCTCCTAAGGATTATCCCTGTTTCATCATTTGTCTCTTTGTTAAATTGGGACTCTGATGAGGGGAAGGACTGTGTTTTATTTATATTCATGTCTTCCATGCCTAGCATAGTGCCTGGAACATGACAGATACCCTCAAGGACAAGATGGAGAACACAGGTTAGTAATAATAGGATCAGACAGCTTTGTACTGGTTATCCAGTCAGTGGCAGTGTAGGGACAGGGTGCAGGCAGGACTCGGCATGGCCATGGCATGGCATTTTTATTAACGACCAGGATAAGCACACTAATGGCATACTTATAGGTCATAGTGATAATAATAGTAATAGTTACAACAATGTTAATTATTAACAGCCAGACACTGTTCTAAGCACTTTATATATATCAAACCACTTAATTCTTATGCCAACCCCATGAGGTAGGTCCCTGTTCTATAGGTAAAGAAATCAAGGCACAGAGCAATTAAGTAGGTTGCCTAAAGTCTCATAGCTAAAAAGTGGAGGAACCAGTTTTAGAACCTAAGGCAGTCTGTGGTTGTACTCATTATGATGTAGTGATCAGTTTACTAAACAGGGTGATATATTATTAGACTTTAACCAGAAAAAGAGAGGAAGTGCCCTTTGCATGGTTCAGACCACACCTAGGGTGTTTTGGAAGGTTCGAGTGTCATATTTTAAGAGGAATTTCTTTAGGCTGGGACTGACCCGAAGGAGAATCCAAGGATACTTGAGACATGGTTAGAATAACAGAGTATGTCTGACCTAGAAATGAACAGTTAAGGTGGTAACACACTCACCGCCTTCTGATTTTGAGAGTGCTCTTGGGGAAGAAGGATTTGATTCATGCTGTAGCTCTCAAGTGTAGACTTAGGACAATGTTTGAAAGTAGCCAAGAATTGGATTTTGATTCAACACAAATGAATTTTTTTCTATACTTGAAACTTTTGAAAACATGGAATAAGCTGCCTTGCAACATAGTGACATCACTGGATCTATTAAATCAAGGCTGGGCTTTCATGAATTTTTAAAAATTGAGCCAATTTATACAAATTGGGAATTTTTACATAAAATTCTGCATATTCAGCTTCTTTTGAGAAATTGATCTGGCATCAAGCAGCTGGAGATAAGTAACAGCTACCCCCTTCAGACGTGACCTAGGCTCACAGGTTTGCCGCAGTCCCTGCCATTCTCTGTTAGTCCCTGGTGCAAAGGCTCAGTGCCAGGCATCATCTATCATCATGCTGTGATTTTCTTATTGCAGAGACCTATTTCTCCATAATCACATCTTTATCAAATGTGGGAAAGCAAAACACAACCTTAGAGGGTTTCATATTTCAAGAAAGAAATGGAAGAGGACACGTTTCTTTCCTTATGTCCTGCCTACTTTATTCATTTATGGTATCCACCCAGGCCCTGTGTGCATTTGAGTTTTTGACCGCTTCCCTGAGATCTAACCCAGAGGTTCCCACCCTTGGGCCAGAGACCCTCAAGGAGTCGTGAAGAAATTATAAGAGGTTGTTATGCACACCAAGCACTATCTCCAGAAAGAAAAAATATAAATCTTGTCTTATTTAAAAAATGTAGATAATGAAATAGGATTCACAGTAGCTTTCAGTTGTTATGTATTTCCTAAGTAGATAGAATCTAAAAGCATAGCTGTTATCATATGGGGGTGGGTTAGCAAAAATTGTTTTTGTTTATTTTAAAGAAGATGTTCAATTTGACACGGTTGGGGGACATTGTTCTACTTGGTTCCACCTCTTTCTATAGATGAATATGTTATGGAAAGGTGAGCAGCACGCACAAAGGAAAGTCTATGATATGGTAACACCAAGCCATATTGAACATGTGTGAAAATACTTAGCAAATTTGTAACTAACCTATCCCTGCACATAGGGTTCATCTTCACTGTAAAAAATGGCTGGAAGGAAAGACAGATACTGTACCAGGTCCCATTTAGAACTTACTCCACTGAGAGTAGTCTCACCAGTGTTATCTACAGGGAGAAAGGTACAGCAGAGAAGTGTCAAACTAAATTGAGTAACAGCAGTAATGAAAGAAGAACCACAGAGAGGGTGGTCCTGGTGTTTTTTCTGAGTCGCAGTTAAGAGCTGCAGAGAGATATTGTGGTAGGTAGACTTCTAAGGTGGCCTCAAGGATCCCTGCCTCTTGCCCTGTGTCATCCCCTCCCCTTAAGAGTAGGCTGGGCCTAGTGACTTGCTTGTAACAAAAAGAACATGGCAAAAGTGATAGGATGTCACTCTTGTGATTAGGTTTTAAAAAACTGTGACTTCCATCTTGCCGTTGGACTCTATTGCCTTCTCTGCTTATGTGCTTTGCTGAAGCAAACTGCCATGTGAAAGAGGAGCTGAGGCCATCTGTGGTCATCAGTCAATGAGGAATCGCGGTCATCAGTCAATGAGGAATCGCAGCCCTCAGTCCAATAGTCCATGAGGAAGTGAATCCTGCCAACATCCACCAAGAGAGCTTGGAAGTGGAGCCTTGCTCAGTCAAACCTTCAGGTGAGGCCACAGACCCTGGGCCAGTACAGCCTGTGAGAGGCTGTGAAGTGGAGGACCCAGCTTTGCTGTGCCCATAGTCCTGACCCACAGAAACTGTGAGACAAGTGTTCAGTATTTTAAGTCATCTAGTATTGGAGTCATCTGTTATATAGCAATAGATAACTAACATAAATATGCACCATAGACTCGAATTTAAATATAGATCAAATACTATTCTTCACATATGCAGTATGGAGAGTCCTGTTGGGTATAGATTGGCTTTTTCAGTTACAATTACACCCAAAATTTACAGTAGTAGGGGTTACTGAAGGAGTTTATCAGTAAGTAGCAATTCTCCATCAAGGTCAATCCCAATTACTAAGCAACTCTGTGCTTTTATACTAACAGACTTCTTGGCTCCTAACTTTCACTGTACATTAATACTTCTCCTTGCTGCACATCTAGGATGCTGGAGTTACATAAAATGAAGAATTCTCCATGTTTTGTCCAGCTCTGTGGTTATGGTGTTAAACGTGGTTATTCCGTTCCTAAAGCTGCAAATTTGAAAGGGCTGGTTAGAGGCGAAACACTTTGCCAGTCAAGGTGAATGACTGCTGACAATTAGGGAAGAGACATTTAAAAAACAAAACAAAACAAAATGAAACAAAAAAATACCACCCAATTGTGACAGTCCATGGCTGTTGGTGTTGGGGCAGACAGACTTTGTCTATCTCAACAGGTACTAAGGACAGTCCAGGAAAAACAAATGCTGGTTACATTTTGTTCAGTTTAAAAAAGGCAGTGAAAGCTGTAATAAATTTTTAAAAGATTGTCATCAAGAATGTTTTTAAAATGGTACTTCAGTGAGTAAATTCATAGTTTTCCAGAAAAATCTAGTTATCCTCAGAGAAGCCCTGAGGATTCCAGATTGCAAAGGTTTGACAGAATATAAGTTATAAATCATATCTTTCAGTTTGAGGTTTTCTATAACTCTCTGAGAAACTCAGTAGTACAGACAGAAAATTAGGGTGCCCAAATTCAGGAAGGACTTGTTTACTCTTTTTTTAAACTATTAAACAAAACACTTCCCTTTCCTTGCCATGCCTCTGTACTACCCTATAATGCAGGAATTACTTGGATGGTATTTTTACTTATGGAGAATGGGGAAGATTATTAGCTTTCTATTGTTATACTTTTCCTTGAGGCATCTTCTTCGGAGAGTGTTGAAAAGAAAGGTACATGCAGGAATTTAGAGATTTCTCATCATTTATTAGGTTGCATTTTGCTAAATTAGCCCCAATAACCCCTGGTTGATTTCCTGAAGCCAGTTTAGCTTCTAGGTCTCCATAGACTTCAGGGAGCCCTTGAGCAATCATTACGTCTTTAAAGATGCTGTCCTAATACATATACAATAATTCAATGATTCCAATAACCAACAACAAAGAGGTAACTAACATTTACTAAGCACTTATTATATGACAGGCAGTGTTTCAAACAGTTTTATATGTATAGACTAAGTTGATACTACTCACTACCACCCTATGAGGGGAGCACCATGATTATCCTCACTTTACAGTGAAGAAACGGGGGCACAAAAAGGACCAGACTCTGAACCCAAGCAGTATGGCTCGATGGCTTATGCTTGTAACCACTACACCTTATTGTCTCTCATTATACCTTGTGTTTACAGAGCAACTTATAACAGTCATTCAACTTTGAAAAATATTTACAACACCTGGAAGAGACAGAAAAGCAGGGGCCCAGAAGCAAGGCAACTAATCAGAAGCCCAGTATATGAGGTGGGATCCACCTGTCTGTATGAGGAATAATTCTTCTAAGTATGAAGTTAATCGAAGTTTATCTAGCTACTCATTTCAATTTAAGTGCCACCACATTTAGGAAGTATATGGAAAAGCAACCTATAATTCAGGCAAAAGAAATTAAAATGATTACATCGGAGGGAACATATTTTAAGCCCCTGACAGTCAGGTGGAAACAAGCTAGGGAATGAGAATTACAGAATCACTACATAAAGTTCAGAGAGGAGAAATGTCTCACCCTGTGAAGGGGTTCAGAAGTTATGGGGCAGAATCTAAACATGAGGGAAGAGGAGCAAATCCAGAACACTGCCACGGCCTGTTATATAAATGGAAATAAACAGCTGGAATAAGTTATGAGGAAAACCGAGGGAAGCAACGGATCTAAGTGAGCGTGTGAGGTAGAGATTTGTTTTCCCAGAAAAGAAGGTTCAGACTTGAACAGAGTTGATGCAGTGAACCCCAAAGGCCCAGCTGTGCTCCTAAAATACCTCTAGTATACAGATGTATCTTACGTTTGTACCATTAAATTGGCTTATCTATGTTTTTTAGCTCTATGAGAAAACCACTACATGTATTTTTAAAAATTAGTATGCTTTTACATCTCTTCTGGTAATATAAGACGACACTGAAGAGTGGTGGGATTCATATACTATTACACAATTTGCCCCTCTGCGTAGTATAAGGAAAACTCATGAAATTGATCTAATACTTCTCTTCCCAATGAGCTGAATTACCATGATTACATAAAAAAAGATTCCCAGTGCACTAGGGTCCTACAATCTAAATCTGGATCAAGTCAATAAAACAAACAATTTTCCACTGAAGGATAAGTGGAACTGTGGAATGATTTGATAATTTTAGTCAAGTTTTTTGTCCATGAGGGTCTTCATCAAACAATAAAACCAAATCTAGTTGTATTGATTGAAATCTTTGCTCCCAGCCCAAATCTTTTACTTCAATTCATAGGCAAATAGAAAACTCCTTCTCTAAAACAGAAACAGCAGAGAATTTTTTATATACGTATATATTTTTTTCTTTCTCATTTTGAGTTGTTGTGTGGGGTCTCTGCTATCTTCTGAGGATGTGTGCAGACATGTGGCTGTTAGAAGTCGATTGTTTCACCATCAAAAAGACTTGCATGTGGTTTTTATGAAGAATGCATTTTCAAACACATAGTTTAGGACGACAGAGAAATATAAAACATCATGTAATTGTTTTAAAATAAACTCTTACACTGTTTATTTAGTTTTAATCTGTGTGTTGTAGATTGGTTATGCACTTGTTAATCACTGTTGTATGTATCTCCAGACAGAGTTGTAAATAACTTTTCAGTCCAAGTGAAATATGCTTGCACATGTTTATATGCAAAGTATGTGTGTATTTATGCCTGTGTGTAAATATGTGTACAATAATAATAGATTAGTGATCATGTAATATACCATCGTAAGGTTCTGGCACTATGGTCAATTTAATATACAATGCAAATATTCTTTTTTCGTAGAAATCAAATAAAAATATGAGAACTTGGTTGGTTCATTTACCTTTTTTGTTTGGCAGGTCTGTGTTTGCAAACTAAAACGACTGAAGAAGGAGAATCGTACTTATAAGTATTCTCGCTCAATTCGTGGATCTTGATTATTAAAAATGCAACCCTATCTCTGTGAAACAACTTACTTTCTGTAATTTTGAAAATAAAAAAGTAAAAATATATTATAAATCCTGACTCACTTCAGGCCTTTATGCCACATAGAAAATAAACAGAAAATATATTATGTTGAAGAAAATTTAAAACGCATATAAAATAAATATACAACCACAACACACTGAAATTCTCCCTGGTGTTTGTATACCTTGATATTTTCATGTCCATGTTAAATTCCATGAAAAACTGCTTAATTTCTACTTAGTTTTATTCTGTCTTGGATATACTTAGATGCTGTATTTAATAGTCTTTCTAGCCTACTGTAAATCTCTCCTCAGAAGAGAAAAAGTAGAAAACAAAGGCGGAAGCTATTTCGTCTTTAATCTATTGTCTTTAGTCTCTGTTTTCTTGGAGAAATGTTTACTCCTGCCATAGGTCAGCCCCTCTGCATTAACCTGTTAAGAATCTACATACAAGCTTGTGAATCCATCCTCAGAATGTAGAGTACAAATCACAGAAGAAGGGTTCCTTTCCATAGGTCGCATACAACTTAAATTTTAATGACATAGGAACATATCTAAACACATTTTAAAAGTAAAATATACCAAATGCCTAACAAAATGCCAGAGGGTTCATGGGAAAAGAATAATTAGAGCAATGATATAGTATTCTAGAAGTTTTCCTAGAAAAGGCAAGTTTTCAACTACGTTGTATTTATTTATATATTGGCTCTTTTAATTTTCTCCATGATATGTCCATTTTTTCAGGGGAGAATGAAGGGTGGGAATTAGGGTCTAGAGACAGAGGGATGTTGGAGTCAGAAGCATATTGAGATGATTTCATTATGAAACTGGAGGATGAGCTTAAGGTTTCTGTTTCAAACGAGGACGCATGGAGTACACATGCTCAAAAGGGAAGAGAGAAATGGCAAATGCAGTGAAAGAAACAGAAACTTTAAAAGTAACAAAGTACCCAAGGTCATATTTATATTGAAAACATTTAAGTACTAAGAGTGAGAGAGTACGTCATGCGGACCTTGAGTGCAAATCATATCTATCTACCTAGAATTTATATTTCAGCCTTCTTCCAAAAGTTGGGGGTAGTTTACAAAATTGGTTGTGTGAATTATTACATGTTTTCTCAGTTATTTCCCCAGGGAAACACGTCAAAGGCAAACCCATCATTTCAGCTGATTTAGTGTTTGATGCCAGAGAATTTATAATTGATATGACAACCATAATGGATAGTGATCATCAAGTTGGCAAAGCCTGGGCTGACAGTGCTGTAGTCCATTTTGGTGTTAACCAATTAGTCTACTATCAGACTCACTGTGATAAATTTTGAGGATATTTCTGAATTTTTTACTCCCAACTTTCTGAATATTAGAAATTAGAAATGCATTATGAAATAGAGGAGACTTTATTATATAAATATTGCTTGCCCCAACACATTTTTTCACATAATCTTATTTTTAGGTATAGAGGGAATGGGTCTTGTTTTTTCCTTGGCTCAGTAATCTAAAGATCACAGGGTAACCCAAAGTTCAGTCAGACATTTATCTCAAGGCAGAAAGAGATTTATGGGTTCTGGATATATAAAAGTCTGCTTAAAATTAAAAAAAAATTGGAATTTTCATCCTTGGCAAAGCCAAATAACTAAAGGATTAAGGCCGATACATGTTTGCCCTATAAATCTATCAGTAACCAAATGTGACACAATGCTTTAGGTATGTCAGATCCCAACTTGCTCTAAATGGGTAGTTAAAATTTTCTCTTATTCACAGTAAGTATTTCATGATAAGGAAAATTTCTTTGGCTAGCCAACCAATCCCCAAAAGCAAAATCTCCCAATTTTACAGGTTCATGAAGGCAAATGCTGGAAATGGACAAAATTAACTAGAAGTTAGAAATGTCTAGGTCATTAGGAAAAATGATCAGGTAAGGAAAAACAATTAAAAAAAAAAGTGGGTCTTAGAAAAAAAAGAAAATACAGAAAATCTAGCTTTGCAGTTACCAAACACACACTTATAGAATGTAAGCTTCATGAGGGCAGCTTATATTTCAGTGGCATGCAGGAGTCAGCCAATAAATATCCGTTGAGTGGATAGCAGAATGCTCAAACCATTGCCACGACAGAGTTCTCTGGCCCAGGAGAGGCTGTGAGGGCTATCATGCACTTAGGGGGGGATAAATTTTTTTGCTGTTAATTCTTTACCACATAGAAAAGAAAAATAATTTTTAAAACTAAGAAATGAGCCTTAAAAATATATCCAACTAGTATACCTCTCAAGAGCTAGCTCCCAGATTGCTGGGATTGCTATTAGATTGCTATTAGGAATCTATGCTTTCTAAGATGTTATGGGGGAGATGATACCGTGGCTTAAAGCCTGGTTGAAACAAAGAATACTAGTCCCTGGAAGAAACACTACTGATGGTCAAGGTGGTGGCGGTAAGGGTGTGTAGGAATTGGCTGCTAGGAAGAAAAACTAAGCACTTGGGAGCCAATTGCTGCACACAGGTGGCTCTTGCTTCCTTTAAATACAATCAATTTAGGTAGGCTTTTGTTTACAGTAGCGTTTATCTAGAAGATAAGGTTGTAAAAACATCAATCAAAATGAAATACTACTGTTCCTGGCCATATCTCAGCAGGTTCATCTGTTTTATTTCTTCCTCCCTTTCCAAATACCTCACGGTGTTTAAGATGAGTGAGGAGATAGCAAACTATTAAAGGGAACTGTATTTGTGTATGACACATGGATTTGCACTCCTTGAACCGCAAATACCATCCCTCCAGTGCCTGTATCATTCCCAGGTTACACATGAGCCTGTGTTTCTCACAGCTTTATTTTCAATAACACAGGAACTCCACAAAATGATCTCACCATTTTCAATGATGCTCCTTTAAGAAAAGGAGAATCTTATGGCATCTATATGTTGGCGTGAGGCTTTTGATGTATTTACACCCTGCCTTTTCCCCAAAGAGCCATGTACAATAAAATAGCAAAAGAGAATTAAAAAATTAAGCTCAGCAAAAGGAAAATACATGTATATGAATTTCAAAGTCAACTTTATAGTCATAAAACTTTAAGTCTGTAAGGATGCCACCAGATTATATTTTTTAAGGCATAGCTTAGTTAATGCTGCATCTACAACATGAAGCTCTGAGCCAGGGAAATTTCCAAGTGAAGAAGGAAGCTCTGCTTAGGCAATGAAAAAGCACACTAGTCCAGCTCCAGAGAATGGTTCCCAACAGGGCAGGGAGGTGAGCAGAAGAGGCTTGACCACATGAGCAGACAGACACATGGCAGAGGAGTGGATGTCATTGCTAGGCAGGGCTGGCAGGCCATGCTGGGCAAGATTCAGGCTGTGCTCAGAGTCTGCGTGGTGGAAAATATCTTATCTGTCATCCTTCAAGTTTTGAGTCATTCTATAGTTCTGGGCTTTGTGAGTAATTTCTTCTATTAGGTTTGCTTCTAAATACAACTAGAGTAAGGCATTCCAGTAAATGCCCCTGCAGTTAATCCACGAATGACTTTGCTCCAGATTTATTTTCCTGGCACAGTTCTGATCTCTAGGACTGGTAGAAGATACACACTATTTGATTATTATTTCTTTGAGTAAAATAATGACACTGATAATAATACTTGTAACAATAACCATAACCATAATCATAATAGCATCTAGTATTTATTTCAATAAATTTAGAGAGTACAAGTATTTTTTGTTACATGAATGAATTGTATAATGCTGAAGTCAGGGCTTTCAGTGTCTCACCACCAGAATAGTGTAAGTTGTATCTGAAAGGTAGATTTTTATCCCTCACCCCCTTCCAACCTGCCCCTTTCTTAGTTTCCAAAGTCCATTACACCACTTTTATGACTGTTTATATCCCTCATTTAACTCCCACCTGTGAGACTATGCGGTGGGTTTTCCATTCTTGAGATACTTCACTTAGAATAATAGTCTCCAGTTCCATCCAAGTTTCTGCAAATGACATTATTTCATTCCTTTTTGTGGCTGAGTACTACCCCATGGCATATATACACCACATTTACTTTATCCACTTGTGCTGATGGGCACTTAGGTTGGTTCCATATCTTTGCAATTGTGAATTGTGCAATAAATATTCAGGTACAGGTGTTTTTTTTTTTAAATGACTTCATTTCCTTTGGGTAGATACCCAGTAGTGGGATTCCTGTATCAAATGATAGGTCTACTTCTAGTTCTTTGAGGAATCTCCATACTGTTTTCCTCAGAGGTTGTACTAATTTACATTATTAGGAACAGTGTATAAGCATTCTTTTTCACGGCAACCATGCCAACATCTACTGTTTTTTAACTTTCTAATAATGGCCATTCTGATAGGAGTAAGGAGGTATCTCATTGTGGTTTTAATTTGCATATCCCTGATGATTAGTGATATTGAGCATTTTTTCATATGTTTGTTGGCCATTTATCTATCTTCTTGTGAAAAAAATCTGTTCATGTCTTTCACCCACTTTTTGATGGAGATATTTGTTTTATTCCTGCTGCTTTGTTTGAATTCTTTATAGATTCTGGATATTAGCCTTTTGTTGGATGTATAGTTTGGGATTATTTTCTCCCATTCTGTAGGTTGTCTATTTATTCCGTTGATTATTTCATGTGTGGTGAAGAAACGTTTAGTTTAATTAAGTCCAATTTATCTATTTTTGTTGTTGCTGTATTTGCCTTTGGGGTCTTAAGTCACAAATTCTTTGCCTATGCCAATGTCCAGAAGAGTTTTTTGTAGGTTTTCCTTTAGAATTTTTATGGTTTCAGGTCTTGCATTTAGTAAATGCAAACTGGCAAATAGCAAATAGCAAAACTGGCTATCCAGTTTTCCCAATACCATTTACTGAATAGGGCATCCTTTCCCCAGTGTATGTTTTTGCCTACTTTTTTGAAAATCAGTTGGCTTTAGTTATATGGCTTTGTTTCTGGGTTCTCTATTCTGTTCCATTGGGCTTTATGTCTACATTTATACCAGTACCATGCTATTTTGGTTATTATATCCTGGTAGCATAATTTGAAGTCAGGTAATGTTGATACCTCTAGATTTGTTCTTTTTGCTTAGGATTGCTTTGGGCTTTTTTTTGGTTCCATATGAAATTTAGGATTTTTTCTATATCTGTGAAAAATGATGTTGGTATTTTGATAGGAATTGCATTGAATATGTAAATTACTTTGGGCAGTATGGACATTTTAACAATGTTGATTCTTCCAATCCATGAGCATGGGATGTTTTTCCACTTGTTTGTGTCATTTATCATTTCTTTCATCAGTGTTTTGTAGTTCTCCTTGCAGAGCTCTTTTACCACCTAGGTTAAGTATATTCCTACGTATTTTCTTTGCATCTATTATAAATGGTATTGAGTTCTTGATTTGACTCTCAGCTTGACTGTTATTAGAATAAGAAACTCCTCTCTCTTGATTTGGATGCCCTTTTTTTCTTTCTCTTGCCTGACTGCTCTGGCTAGGATTTCCAGTACTGTGTGAATAGACGTTGTGAGAGTGGGCATCCTTGTCTTGTTCCGGTTCTTACTGGGAATGCTTCCAACTTTTCCCCATTCAGTACGATGTTGGTTGTGGATTTGTCACAGCGGCTTTTTAAATTTAGAGGTATTTTCCTTCTGTGCCTAGTTTGTTGAGGGTTTTTATCATGAATGGATGTGGGATTTTATTGAATGCTTTTTCTGCATCCTTTCAGATGACCATATGGTTTTCATTTTTAATTCTGTTATGTGGTGAATCACATTTATTGATTTGCACATCATGAACCATCCCTGCATCCCTGGTATGAAGCCTACTTGATCATGGTGAATTATCTTTTTGATGTGCTGTTGGATTTGATTTGCTAGTATTTTGTTGAGAATTTTTGCTCCTATGTTCACGAGGGATATTGGTATGCAGTTTTCCTCTTTTGTTGTGTTCTTTACTGGCTTAAGGTATCAGGGTGATACTGGCTTCACAGAATGAGTTAGGGAGGGTACCCACCTTCTTGATGTTATGGAACAATTTCAGTAGGATAGGTGCTAGTTTTTCTTTGTAGGTCTGGTAGGATTCAGCTGTGAATCTGTCTGGTCAGGGGCTTTTATTGTGTTGGGAGATTTTATATTACTGTTTCAATCATGCTACTTGATAATCTGCTGAGGATTTCTATCAAACTTGGGAGGTTCTGCATTTCCAAAAATTTATCCATTTCCTCTAGATTTTCTAGTTTGTGTGTGTAGAGGTTTTCATAGTAGTCACCAATGATATTTTGTATTTCTGTGGTATCAGTTGTAAAGCTTCCTTTTCCATTTCTGATTGAGCTTATTTGAGTGCTTTCTCTTCTATTTCTGGTTAATCTAGCTAGTGGTCTAACAATTTTGTTTATATTTTCAAAGAATCAACTTTTTGTTTCATTGAGCCTTTGTTATTGCTTCTTTTGGTTTCCATCTTGTTTAGTTTTGCTCTGATCTTTGTTATTATTTTTCTTCTGCTAGCTTTGGGTTTGATTTGTTCTTCT
The DNA here is from genome assembly GCA_023783475.1 of Daubentonia madagascariensis. Taxonomy (NCBI): domain Eukaryota; kingdom Metazoa; phylum Chordata; class Mammalia; order Primates; family Daubentoniidae; genus Daubentonia; species Daubentonia madagascariensis. Next base: position 3,865,493 of record JAKFHU010001436.1, on the reverse strand, counting down.
TTTTCTAGTTCCTTGAGGTGTGACGTTAGGTTGTTAATTTGTGATCTTTCTGTCTTTTTGACAGGCATTTAAGGCTATAAACTTCCCCCTTAGCACTGCTTTTGCTGTATCCCAGAGATGTTGGAAGCTTGTGTCATCTTTGTTATTCAATTCAAAAAATCTTTTGATTTCCATCTTGACTTCATCATTGACCCAAGGATTATTCAGGATCAGGTTCTTTAATTTCCACGTATTTGTGTAGTTTTGAGAGTTCCTCTTGGAATTGATTTCTGGTTTTATTTCACTGTGGTCTGAGAAGACACATGGTATGACTTCGATTTTTCTGAATTTGCTGAGACTTGTTTTGTGGCCTAAGATATAATCTATCTTGGCAAATGTCCCATGTGCTGATGAGAAGAACGTATATTCTGCAGTTTATGGGTAGAATATTCTGTAAATGTCTGTTAGGTTCATTTGTTCTAGAATTCTGTTAAAGTCCAGTGTTTGTTTGTTGTTGATTTTCTGCCCTGATGATCTGTCCAGTTCTTTCAGTGGAGGGTTGAAGTTCCTGGCTATTATAATGTTGCTGTTTATTTCCTTCCTTAGATCTAGTAGAATCTGTTTTATGAATCTGGGAGCTCCTGTGTTAGGTGCATATATATGTAGAATTTTTATATCTTCTTGTTGAATTGCTCCCTTTATCATTATATAATGACCGTCTTTGTCTATTTTTTTTTTTTTTTTACCATTGTTTATTTAAAGTCTATTTTATCTGATACGAGAACAGGTACTCCTGCTTGCTTTTGGTTTCCATTTGTGTGGATTATTTTTTTCCAACCCTTTACCTTGAGTCTATGAGAATCTTAGTTAAATGGTTTTCCTGGAGACAGCATATATTTGGGGCATGTTTTTTCATCCATTCAGGCAATCTATATCTTTTAAGTGGAGCATTAAGACCATTTACATTCAATGTTAGTATTGATATGTGAGATACTATTCTGTTCATCACATTGTTACCTAGTTGCTTTGTTGTCTCTCTTGTGTTACTGTTTTATAAGAGCTGTGAGTTTTAACTTTTGGCTGTTTTTACACTGGTGGGTATCAATTGTTCTGTTCCACGTATGGAGCAATTTTAAGCATATCTTGTAGGGCAGGTCTAGTGGTCACAAATTCCCTTAGTGTTTACTTGTCTGAGAAAGTCTTTATTTCTCCTTCATTTATGAAACCTAGTTTTGCAGGATACAAAGTTCTTGCCTGGCAGTTCTTCTGTTTAAGAAGACTAAAAATGGGACTCCAGTCCCTTTTGGCTTGTAAGGTTTCTGTTGAGATGTCTGCCGTTAGTCAGTTGGATTTTCCTTTGTAAGTTACTTGATGCTTTCATCTTGCAGCTTGTAAGATATTCTCCTTTGCTTTGACTTTGGCCAGACTAATGACTATGTGCCTTGGTGATGCCCTATTTTTTATGAATCTTCTAGGTGTTCAATGACCTTCTTGTATCTGGATGTCTAAATCGCTAGTGATACCAGGGAAGTGTTCCTCAATTATTCCCTCAAATAGGTTTTCCAAGCTGTTTGCTTTTTCTTCTTCTCCCTCAGGGATACCTGTGATTTTTATATTCATTCGCTTTACATAGTCCCATATTTCTCTGAGAGACTGTTCATTCTTTTTGATTATTTTTTCTACATTTTTGACTGACTGGGTTAATTTGAAAGCCTGTCTCTAAGCTCTGAAATTCTTTCTTCTGCTTGGTCTAGTCTGTTGTTAAAACTTTCTACTGTATTTTGACATTCCCTAAATGTCTCTTTCATTTCTAGAAGTTCTTTTATATTTTTCCTTATATTAACTACCTCTTTCGTGAATTTTTCATCCATGTCCTGCATTTTCTTTTTGTTTCTTTGTGTTGGTTTTCAACTTTCTCATCAATGCTATTGATCGTACTTGCCATCCATATTCTGAATTCCATATCTGACAGCTCAACAATTTCCTTTTGGTTGGAGTCCATTGCTAGAGAACTATCGTGATCCTCTGGCATGAGCTCTCACCTCACCCAGATCTGTCTTCGGTAGCGAGGGGTCAGCTTGTGGCGGCGAGCGTTTGCCCTGCCTAGATCCATTGGTGGCAGTGTTATTCAGCCAAGGGCAGCGGCTGCCGCACCACTCAAATGACACTGGTGGATGCCTGGGACTGCAGGTGCTCTCTCTGTCTGTGTCCCGTGGCAGCTGTGGCTGCTCAAGTGGTAGCAGCAGGCACTGGGCCTGTGGGCACCTGCTCTGCTCAGGTCCCTGGCAGCAGTGTGGGCACACACACCCACCCGCAAGAAGCGTGAGAGCACCTGTCTTCCCCACTCCTTCCTTGGCCTACCGGGGGACGGGGAGGCTGCAGCAATGGATCTGACCCCCAGGCAGACGCAGTGCTCTGGGGCTGGAACCTCAAAATAGTGCCAACTGCATCACACAGGATTCATAAGCACTTGGAACCTCACTGTGCCTTCTCTCCGGAGCCATGCCACTGTACAGTCTGCAGTCAGGTCATTATGTCAGTCCAGCAGCCTGCTGAGGGGGAGGGGACCTCCTGCAGCTCTGACTGCAATGTCCATGGGAGAAGTGTGGAGCCCCGGGGTTCTCTCCTCTGTCCCTTCCCCACATACCTCCAATCCTGCCAAATGGTTGTCCCATTTCCCTCTCCTTTGCTTTGGGAGCCTCCTGTCACCTCTCTGTTGATTCCCAGTGCTCTGTCACATGACTGATGCACAGGTGACCAGCTGCTCACCAGTTTCAATCCTGTGTGTGAGAGCAGCATGTGTAGCTGCTTCTACTGTGCCGTCTCTGCCCCATCCTGGATAGCATCTAGTATTTATTGAGCAATCACCATGTGCCAGATACTCTTGTAAGCTCTTTATATATGCATTATCTCATTTGAAACAAAAGCCTTATGAGTAGGTAAGATTTAGATTATTAAGTATGAAATGTCCGATTTTCTTAAGTACTAAATTTGACAGTTGATATCACTAACAAACATTTCACTTTGATACTTCTTGTTTTATTTCTATTGTGAAGGTACATCCTCAGTCTTTCAAACGCACATTTTGGCTAGTGATTACCTTTCAAATTGTTTTTTACAGCAGTTTTTGTGAAACCATGGATATGTCAAAAACTCATGTTATTTTTGAATATGAGTTCCATCGTGGAACCAATGCAGCGCAGACAGCTTGAAATATCAATGAAGTGTTTGGGAAGGATGTGGCTAATGAACGCACAGTACATCCACGGTTTGAGAAGTTCCATTCTGGTGATATTAATCTTGAAAATGAGCCACATAGGCAACCTGACACCAAGGTGGATAATGATGAGCTCAAAGCTGTCGTGGAAGCGAATCCATCTCAACCTACACGTGAATTAGGAGCAAGGTTTGATGTTACTATTCCAATAATATTGGACCATTTAAAACAAATTGGCAAGGTAAAGAAGCTGGATAGATGGGTTCTGCATGAATTAAATGAGTGTCAGAAGAGAAATCGTCGCAAAGCTTGCCTTTCTTTGCTGTCACAACATAAAGTGGAACAATTTCTATACCACATTTTTACGTGTGATGAAAAATGGATTCTTTTTGATAACTGCAAACGTTTGGCACTATGGTTGGATAACGATGAAGTGCCGAAACACAGTCCAAAACCAAATAGTCATCAAAAGAAGCTAATGGTGTCTGTTTGGTGGTCCAGCGCCGGTATTATTCACTACAGCTTCATGAAACCTGGTCAATCGAGTATAGCAAATGTCTACTGCAATCAACTGGATGAAATGATGAGGATGCTTGTGATGAAGCAGGTAAGATTGATCAACAGAGACAGGCCAATCCTCTTGCAAGACAATGCTCGACCACATGTCACACAAACAATGCTGCTCAAACTATAGAGGCTGGACTTGGAAACTCTCGGTCATCCACCGTATTCATCAGACTTTGCATCAGCTGACTACCACTTCTTCTAGCCTTTGGACCACTTCTCGCAAGGAAAAATATTCAATTCTCAACAAGCTGTGGAAAACGCCTTTTGCAATTTCATCACCACTCGCCCTCCAGGCTTATTTGCTGCTGGCATAAACTAGCTACCGTTAAGATGGCAAAATTGTGTTGACAGTTTAGGCACATACTTTGATTAATTGTACTGCTTCTTGTTTGAGATACAATAAACTCCACTTTTGATTTGAAATCGGACACTTCATATTTAATGACCGAATATTTAGCACTTACATTTTAATGTTAAAGAAACCACTAGAAAGCTATGTTAAATTGATCATAATGATGATGATGATGGAGAGAATTAACATTTATTGAATGTTTACTATGTGCCTAGCACTGGGCTAAGAACTTCACATGTCATCTCATTTAATACATGCAATGAAGTTATGAGGTGGGAACTATTGCTAGCTCCATTGTACATACAAGAAAATAGAGACCTGGAGAGGTTAAGTAGCTTACTCATGTGAGGAGATAAAGCTGGAAAGTGGCTGAGTTGAGACGGCAATCTAGATCTGTCATATGCAGAGCTCTCTGTCTCAACAACTATGCTACACTGGTTATGTGCTTCTGGCTCCCCTAGTTGTTCAAACTCTCAAAACATTGCTCCCAAACCCCTCCCCATATCAATCTCACAGGGTCCTGTATGTCTAGCTTCAATATAACTGCTTTACCAAAGGACCCTTCCACACTAGGCAAGTCATTCCTCTATAAAATGTGGAGGCTGGATGACATCATCTTTAATGTACCTTCTATTTTTAACTTTCTGTGTTTTAGTTTTTCCATCTATAAAGCAGTTATAATAACTTTTGTATCCTAGAGTTCAAGGTGGATCTGAGAATAAAATAAGCTTCACAACATTTTAATTTGTATATATTCATTGTTGCCTTATTCCAAAATCCCACCCAACAGTAGAATCTCATAAAGAAACTTCCCCAACTTTCTCCCCTTCTTTCCCACCACCCATCTCCCCATGGATAGACAGATCTCCGACTATTGATCTGGAAATGAACCCACCAGGAAAAAGAAATCCGGATCTGTAAAGTACCAATAAAGGCAGTACTAGATAGTACTTTACCCTGGCTTACCCAGGATGAAAATTTGAGATGAAGAACTGAAGGGAAAGAAGTGTGAGTAAACCAGAGTCAGAAAATTTCCTAAATTTATAACTAGGCGAGATGCTTCTTTGAGCCAGGGAGCAGGAAAGACCATTTCACACAATCATTCCTACCTTTAAAAATAAGAGTGGATCAGCTTCACGTGACAGGAGAAACTCTACTTCAAAAGAGACTAGAAAGAATATCCTGGTGATGTCAGTGACTTAAATGTTATTTAAATATAGGTTTCTGGTCTTAATGACATGACACTGCTGTGCCTATTTCAACATTTAGGCCCAAGTCACACAGTAAAGAGGGGCTGCACACACCAATTTCTGGGCAATGTCTTGAGGTTTCATTATACCATCCTAAATACATTTCATGTTAGACCAAAAACATTTTTTAATTTTTAATTTTTTTATTGATACATAATATTTGCACATATTTATGGGGTACATGTGATAATTTATTACATGCATAGGATGTATAATGATCAAGTCAGGGCATCTGGGGTATCCATCACCTTGAATATTTATCATTTCTATGTGTTGAGAACATTTCAAGTCTTCTCTTCTAGCTATTTTGAAATATACAATATGTTTTTATTAACTATTATCACCCTACTCTGCTATCAAACATTAGAACTTATTCCTTCTATCTAACTGTGTATTTGTACCCATTAACCAACCTCTCTTCATACCTCCCTCCAAACCCTTTCCAGCCTCTGTTTACCATCATACTACTCTCTAACTCCATGAGATCAACTTTCCTAACTCCCACATATGAGTGAGAACATGCAATATTTGTCTTTCTGTGCCTGGTATATTTCAGTTAACACAATGACCTCCAATAGTTCCACCCATGTTGCTGCAAATGACAGGATTTCTTTCTTTTTTATGGCTGAATAGTATTCCATTGTGTATATATAGCACATTTTCTTTATCTATTTGTCCATTAATGGACACTTAGGTTGATTCTGTATCTTTGCTATTGTGAATAGTGGCTGCAATAAGCATGGGGGTGCAGGTATCTTTTTGACACACTGATTTTAGATCAAGAGCATTTTGAAAAGTCTTGCCAAGTTTAATAATTCATCATTGTAATAAATAGTCTTAATATTTCTTTTTTAAAAAAGACAAAGAACACAGCAACCCATGTGTCTATTGATTGATGGATGGATAAAGAAAAAATGGTACGCAAATACAATGGACTATTATGCAGTCTTAAAAAAGAGCAAAGTCCTGTCACATGCTATATGATTGAACTTCAAGGGCATAAATTATGCTAAGTGAAATAAGCCAGTCACAAATGGACAAATACTGAATGCTTTTACTCATATGAACTATCTAAAGTGGTCAAAATCATAGAAACAGAAAGTGGAACAGTAGTTGCCAAGGGCTGAGGGAGGGGAAATTAGTGTTTAATAGCTTTGGAGTTTCAGTTTTGAAGATGGAAATTCTAGAGAGATCTGTTGCACAAGGTGAATATGCTTGAAATTGTGAACTTAAAAATAGTTAAGATGGCATATTTAATGTTATGTGTTCTTTACCATGATTTAAAAAAAAAAGAAAAAGAGGAAGAACAGAAAAGTAACAGAAAAATATTTAAAACTAATATTTAAAGTCTCTGAAAAGGAGATAAAGGAAACAGATGACTTGGGAAACAAGTGATGGTTGTGGTTTGGGATGTTCCTGTCAAAAGGAACACAGAAAACGGTCGGGATGCTGAGGCTGGCCTGCCTTTAAGGCATAGAGGGGATCACAAAATGGGGCTATAGGAAGCCCAGGGTCCAGCACCAATTTCTAAAGCTGCCCAAACCCTTAGTTTTATTGCAGTTAACAGAGCCACATTATCAGACAACTGCAGGAAAGAAATATGAGGCTAAGGACAGAAAAACTTTTGTTTTGTGCAGTAACAGTTGAAGGATCATATGTGAGTACAGAAAACTGCAGGGCTGGAATCAAAGCACAGGATGAGCTTTAGTAAACTCTTGCTCTATTCCTCAGCTGATGGTGAGATGAATGCTTCACGGTTCTTAAAATACTCTCATAAATTGCACAGTAATTTACCTACTCCTTAAAAAATGCATTATTTTGACAAATGAAGAAACTGAGGTTCTCAGAGGTCAAGTGACTTGTTTAAGAACACATGTGAGTGACTGACAGTGCTGAGCCAGTCTACCTCCTTCCGGCATAGTGCTCTTGTCAGTATGCAATGCTACCTCCCTTTTGTCCTAACAGCACAATAGGACCAGTAATGCCTTCTGCCTTCCTGAAAAGGAGGCCATGTTCTGGTCATGCAGAGATAACATGAACACAGTTCCTGTCTTCCTGGGGCTCTCAGTAGCAAGGGAGACAAGCAGGTTAAAAGATACATGAGCTCTTACATGTTGTAAGAACTGTGCAGAAGGCCTTGTGGTGGCTCAACCCCACCTGGAAAGCCTCTGAGCAGAGGTTAGGCAGTCTCTGGAGTGAGTCCTGAAGTCAAAGTTCACTGAGTGGGTATAAGAAGGAAAGGACACTTCAGGTGGAGGGAGATGCACATGCAGACAGCGGTGAGAAAAACACAGGGGCTTTTGGGACAGTGCAGAAAAGTTCGGGAGAAAGAAAGATTGTGGGCACCCAGAAGACACAGCTGGAAAGGTCGGGTGGGAGTGTGGCTGATGAGGACTGGAAGGGTGCTGCATAACAGACTAAGGTGCTTCGGGGGCCCAATGGGACGCTGCACTAGTGGAAAGGCCAGTCCTTTCTAGCACACATGGAATGCATGGCAACCCTTCGCCTGAGGGTGATCCTCTTTCTTGAAACCCAAATACTCCAGGCCATGTTTCTGTATGGAACCTGTGAGCTAAATATTTACTTTGTGTAGGGCCAAAGTATCTACTACAGATCACTTATTTGGAGGTAAACACATTAAAGAAAAGTGTACATTAAAACAAACCTGCCCTCCCCTACCCCTACCCCACATAGAAAAAAGACCGTCATTCAAAAAAATTGAAAACTATACCGAGGGCTCAACTTTCCAGAGTCATTGGGACAAAGTAAGTGTATATAAACAGTCACAGGCCAGCTCCACGGGGTTCCTTCAATTTGTATTCTTTGAGAAGTCTGAGGGCATGAGGTGAATGGCTAACAGTTTCCTTAGTGAGTTACATGGCAACTTTATTTAACTTGAGTCATTAGCTGAATTTTATGAAGATAAGGACTTCCAGGAGAGAGTTCCTTTCTGATTGTTTTTCGATTAAAAGCAATACAAAGGAGAGCTACACTTAGAAAGCTCTGATAGAACCTGCAGTTTTACTTTACAAAGTCTGTGGCTCTAAGATCCTCCCACAAAGCCACTGGGGCTGATGCTGTGGTTTGATTTCACTGAGTTGAAAGCAATCTGTCAATGTGGAGAGGAGTTACGAAGGTTATTTTAAACATTTAGTTAAGCTTGTGACTGTCTTTTCTTTTAGAGGCATTCCTGGCTGCTAACAGCCTCATCCTGGGTGACATAAGACAAGCTATTGAATGAGGTTAGACTGAGGTCCTTGCAGTCAGAAAGCTGGTCCACCCATGTTGCCATTAGCTGATTAATAGGTGTTTATTTTTAGGGCTTGCACTAACAGGCCAGGCTAAGGCCAATGCAAGATGATATTTGAAGTAATCTGTGAGTGCCTCATGCTTACAAAAGACCCTACTTTTTGTAAAGTTGTTGATGTAGCCGAAGTCCTTTTCAGACTAGTAAAATTTAATACCAAAGACAGAGAAAACCCCACCCAACTCCATTATAGAAACAGCCATTGTAAAAACACACCCATTATCACTTTTTAAAGAAATATTTGTTGAAGGAAACAGGAAGATAAATCTGACCAACTAGTTATGACAACTGGTTGAGTACAAATACCTATTCAAAACTAGATATTAAATAACAAGGATTCCTAATATTATGTCCAATGCCTTGCATAAACAATTACTAGGTTTGCTATTTATCTTTAATGAGATATTTATGCCTCTACAGATATATGCTATATTAAAACCTACATGGATTTTTGGACTTTATTCAGATTTATGGGCTTTATGATTCTAAGGAACTCAGAAATAAAATGAAAAAATGACTGTTCTCTTATTGCCAAACTGTAAGTTTAAAAGATGTTACAATTACATATTTATTTGTGTTTGTTTAATGTTGATCTCCTCCAGTAGATGGTATGCTCTACATAGGCAAGTATCGTGTCTACTTCATTATTACCTGGCACATAGTAGACACTGAATAAATACCTGTTGAATAGCTGAATGACAGGGAGAAAAGTTATGCAGAATGTCTTTGCATAGCTATGTTATGTAGGTCTAGTCGAGATCATGAACCTTATAGCATACGTAGGATGGGCTGAATAGTTTGATAAACTGCTATTATTTGCTTCACTTAATCATTTGCCTTTGTTTACTGATTAGTTTTCTTATTTCCCCAAGCAGGTGAGCCACTGGTGTTGACTGGCACGGTCAGTGAAACGTTAAAATTATTGCTTTTCATTCTTTGTATTTTTTCTCTCAGGGAATTTGCTGGAATATTTTTATAGGAAAATGGGCCTGGGACTTTTCCCTTTTAATTTAAATTGGTCATCTCAATCTTTGTGGCATGTAATATTTCAGCGCTGGCACGTCTTCTTTACCTTTTAGGTTAACACAAACCCACTTCCAAAGCCACACTTCTGAACAGTAACAACTCTGAGAAAGATGAATTTAGGGCTGGGAAAGATTGCTGGCAACAGTTCCAATCCCCTGCCAAAGTGTGTGCTTGAGGTTGAGGAGCAAGGTGCTATTTTATTTCGACTTCATAGAAAGACCCTGAAGATCTCAAGAGACCAAAAGTCCAGTCTGTAAAGTTGTTATATCCACAATCAGATCAGCTAGGCCTGTAACGGGGACACATATGGCAATTTACCACCACAATTTCCACTGGGAAGTAACCCTTGTGCCTCTGTCTCTTTTCATGATATACCCAACACAGATCAATCACACACAGCTCCCGACATTTATAACACCCTTTAGGCTTATTTATGGACCAAGCATTAGTTTTACTGAAACAGACCAACAGTCACCATTTGAAAGAAGAATTCTTTTATCTCACCCAATATTACACACTGGTTCTAGACTGGGTCTGTCTTTGGTAGGACTAACAATCCCCATGTTGATTCTGAAGAATCTGAACTATAATGCCTTCAGATGGTCAGTTACTGCTCTCAAACTTTCCAGCATAAGGACACACATTTCAGAAGAGGATGGAAATACTAACTTTCATGAGGAGAAAGGACATCATGTGTGGGGCACAATTTTAGACTCATAACGTGATATTCAAATTTCACCTTAATTTAATTCAGAGATGGTTAACATAAGGGGCATGTTCTATTATTTAATTTCATTTAATTTGTTAGGATTAATGTCATTCATTCAGCAGGTATAAAAAGCATAGTTTGAAATATTGTAACAGTAAAAAGTTCTCATTTCCTGTCTTCATTTTGCTTACCCTCACTATTTACTTTTTTAAAAAATTATTATTTTTTTTAGAGATGAGGTCTTGGTATGTTGTGCAGGCTGGCCTTGAACTCCTGGCCTCATGTGATCCTCCCACCTCAGCCTTCTGAGTAGCTGGGACTACAGGCACGGCACAGGCCACCTGTGCCTGGCTACTCTTTTTTTTTTCTTTTTAGAGACAGGGTCTTCGCTCTGTCACCTAGAGTGCAGTGGTGTCATCATAGCTCACCGCAGCCTCAAACTCCCGGGCTGAAGCAATCTTCCACCTCAGCTTCCCGAATGGCTGGGACTAGAGGTGTGCACCACCATCTGGGGTCTTGCAATGTTGCCCAGGCTGGTCTTGACCTCCTGGCCTCAAATAATCCTCCTGCCTCCACCTCCCAAAACACTGGAATTACAGGAATGAGCCATCTCGTGACCCGCCCCAGCTTTTTTTTTAATTGACACATTGTAATTGTACATATTCATGGGGTACAATTTGATGTTTCAATACATGTATATGCCGTATAATGATCAAATCAGAATAGTGAGCATATCTATCACTGCATGCATTCATCATTTCTTTGTGGTGAGAACATTCAAAAACCTCTCTTCCAGCTATTTTATAATATATAATATCTTACTGTTAATCATAGTCATCCTACTGTGCAATAGAACACCAGAACATCCTCTTCTCATTGTAACTTTGTACCAGTTGACAAACCTCTCCCCATCCTCCCCTCCCCCATTAATTTTTTTTTTAAAAATATACACCTTGAAAAACTAAAAAGGCTGCAGAAGGCTTAAAGTACATATTTCCTCAATACCTATCTTCTTTTTTCAAAGTGTTTGCCATAATCTCATTAAACTTTATTTAAAATGTTTCTATATTTATTTGTTCTAAAGGATTGAACATAATTAGCTCAAGAAAATAGTTTGCAATTTTGGAACTCCTCAACTTGCAAATGTACATAAATTACCCAAAGTTAAATGAGAGTAATTATCCAGGGAATTGAGGCACAATGGACAGGTTACTTCTGCAGCCTCTTCTTTCTTTGTATTTTGGGAAACATGGGAAAAACCAGACTGCTTTATTTTACTAATCTAGATAAGGCTGAAAGAAGGAGAGATCTGGATTAAATGACCAACAAAGCTGTAATGGTACTTTCCTTTATTTCCAGACATGAGAAAATAGCACCAATTATTTACATTATTCAGTGATTTATGCTTTATAGAAAATGCTAATATGTTATTCAGGAGGATGAAGTATTTAGAGACTTACTGGTAAGACACTGGAGTTAGAACTTCTCATTCAGTGCTTACTGAGAAACCCTGGAAAGTTCTGTTGAACCATCTTACCCTAAACTCCCTTCTACACTTATTGCTCTTCCACTTGAGTTAGAATAAAAGTGAGTTCTTATATTTTACATCTTATCTCATATATGGAGATAAAAAAATTCATTATTATTATTCAGAGAAGGTTTAAATGCTACAAAATTGATGTAATTGCTAAGCATTATTAAAATATATTTAAGCAATAGTTTTGTTTTGAAACTAACTAAGACATTTTACATTCTGATGCCATCACCTTCTGACAAGTTATTTCTCACTTTGTATCCACAGACAAAACTTTAAATTTTATAAAATGGGGTTTTTGTCAGCTATCTTAAAACATCTGAAGGTAACATTAATTTTTATTTGTCAGGATGTACTAATTAGAGTTTTAAAAAATTTTAAAAAATCATGCCTGAGTTCAAACTACTCACCTGGTTTTTAAAAAATATAAATACATGTTACCTAGTGTTTGGTCTTTTGCTATGATTCCCATAGCTATATACTGGGAATGAATTTAAAGCAAAAGGACCTGTAACACTTTTCAAATAAACAGAAATTGGTCCTCAAGTGACAGAAGAGACTATCTCAATAGTACAATTACAATCTAATTGTTTCAGAATTAATAAGATGTATAATTATGTGTATGATCACAACAGTGCTATAAGAACATTTCACCTAATTTAATATTAGTTAGCCAAATAGATTTTGAAGAGTCAAGTACATTCACTATGATCTTAAGATAGTTCTAGATACAATGAAAGACAGGAAACAAAAGACCAAATACCTTTCTAAACTATATAAAAGTGACTATTGATTTTAAAGGGGTTGGAGGGTAAAGTGGTTAGAAGGTAACAATATTTGCATTGGAATGACAGAAAAGTGGTCCTTCTATCTTTGCATCATTCTTAATAGTACAGCATCCTTGCTAATGCAAATGAAAATGCGGGTTAAGCATACGAAACTATAGCTACTAATTATTGCACTGTAATGTCTGAAAGGCTACCACATTTCAATGGTGGTGATGGGGGTGGAGGCGTGACATTGGGGGAGGAGTTTCACTACAGAGGTGAATTTTTTTTTGGTTTTGAAGGACAAGAAGGAGAATATGGGATGGAGAAGGATAATAGGAAAGGACTAGGGCAGGGAAACGAATAGAGGCATATGTGTCTGGCACTTCAGGGCTTCCCTAGTTTGAAAATCAGTGCAGTAGACAATTAAAAGAATAAATCTGGAACTGAAGAAAAAGATCTAACCTGATGACACACATTTGGAAATTATGTTGAAGACGGGTGTATAGACAGGATTGTTGGGGGAGTAAGGAAAGAGGGGATGTGAGGATGGACACTTGGGGCCAAGAATGCAAGGGGCAGACGGAGGAAGGGGAAACAGCAAAGAAAAGTGCAGCCTGAGTGACTCGACAGAGGGAAGGAGAACCTGGAAAGAGTGTGCTCACAGGAGTCAAGAGTGGGATTAACAGTGCCAAGAGAGGAGAGTGATCAAACACAACAAGGAGCAAGACATCTCTGCTGGGCCTGACAACCAGGAGGTTCTGCGGGAACAGCTACAGCCCGGTGACGGGGAGTGGAGAGAGACTGCACAAGCAGAAGGAGGTGGAGACGCTGAGTGCAGAGGACTCTTTCAAGGCGTTTCCTGGCGAAGAAAAGAATGGAGATGAAGGAGATACAGCAGCAGGAGAACGACAGCAGGTTAGACGTGGGATGAGCAGCGCCCGGTATGTTGGTGGCCTATATACTGGGGTCTAATACAATCCTGTGTATCATAAAACCATTGACCTTATGGAAGATGTGTTCACAGACCCCATCAGGACACAGGACAAAAAGATTGTGTCATATTAATAGAATAAAAACAAGAGATTATCACAATGAGATGTGTCCACTGGGGGGGAAGTATATTATACACACAGTGGACAAACGATTCCAATGTAAAAATTTAGAGATCTAGCACAATTTCAGAAATATTGTAACTTTTTAAATAAGAAAAGGTAGGTAGCATTCTTAATAAGGAGATAAAGAACATAACCCAATTTGTACCAGTCATTCATTATGAAAACAGTGTTATAAATTCGTAGGATTGAGAAGCTTTCATCTAAAGGAATAAAAAGTTACCTTCAAAGTATGTATTTTCAGCGTTGTTGCCTTGAACTCTAATTAAAAGTGAAATCAACTTTCCATTAAGTACATGCATGCTTGCTTACTCTAAATAGTCCTTATTTGTCTCACTCTCATTTTCTCGTATTTTATGAACACTGTCAGTGTTTAACTCTGGAAACCTGAGGAAAGTCGGGATAAATTAGCTTTATATTATATCAAAACGGGTTATATCTCCACATTTAGTGTTACTCGCTGATCTCAATTTAGTGAGGTTTTAGGCAGAATTATTAAAATACTGGCCAATATTCTGAAAGGTCTCTTACAGTTGTCTTTGCCACCATTATGGGCAGTGTGGGTTTAGCCATTTTTATGGTATAGTGTGTGTCAAACTAACAAGTCATAACAAATAGAGGGGTAAATTGAACTTTGGGCAAGCAGTTTCTCAGTTACAATAAATCTTGGGTTCAAGAATTATGGCTTAACTACCAATTCTTTCTGTAAAAAGTATTTGAACTCCTGAGAGGTACACAACTTGCAATTAGTTATCTGCACGAGGTAACAGGAATGGTTTCTCCATGGGTCACTGGAGAGCAAGTTTTCAAGTTGCAATGTGTAGAAAAGTCCCAAGTCCAATCACCAGCGCAGGCTATGACCAGCGGCTCTTCTTTGAACTAAGGTGTATGTGTCAAATTGTGTGTATCAGTGTAACTTGTATTTGTAGAGGCCTCTGCATTTACCTCGTGGATGTCCTGGGTTTCAATTCATGACTACCCAGCTCCCTGTGTTAGTTAAGTCATGTGATCCCAGAACGTCAGTGATCATCTGACTTCTTTTCAGATGAATAACCAATGCCTGGTGGGTCAAAGTGGGTGGCTTGCCTGACTCTTTGCTTAACAGCAGAGCCCAGAAAAGCTTGAGACAGATTATTGAAATTTGTTGTCATCACTGCTCAGTACCTTTTTTGGTAAATTATTAAGTTTATACTTTTATTATGATGAGAACCCAAGTCTATGCTGTCTTGTGATTGACTTATGAATATTTTCTCTGGCTGGTTTAACGGCCTGTAACTTCCTCCGTGTACATGCCAATCATTCACCCCAATCTCAGAAATGCACAAAGTGAGAACTATAGAGGCCCTTTCTGGTGAATCTGTACATTTAAACAAAACCTTTACAAGGGCAGCACTCTGACATTTGAAATCAACCTCATAGATCATTCAGAAAGATAACCCATCTCCTCACAGCCAAAACTAGGCACCTGTTAAGAATACTTGACAGTTTCACTTGGGCAGGGAAAAGTCACACACAGGCAGTATCACAAAATCAATAGGGGAGTTGTCTCGAAGGGGTATCTACAGGAACTCTAGCCTATTTGTAGCAAGAGTCCCCGTGGTGCAACAATTATGTTTATGGTACTGAAGGAAAAAAATACCAAAGGGAGGAGAAATATTAAGCACATGAAGAAATCAAGAATGAAACAGGGAATTTACTTAGAAAACAGAAACAAAGGGAAAGAGGTGAGACTGGACAACTCAATGTTCAAGCATTATTTAAAATAAGATCCAACTAAATTCCAACAACAAAAAATCTCTGTGAAAGAGTGGGGATTTTATCCACAGAATGAGATAGATTATTCTTTACTGCTGCAAAGCAAATATAATAAGGGCAACAGAAGAATTTTGAGCAGATAGATTCTTAAGTAAACAAGGGCACAAAGATCAGTGATTATTGCACCTTTTTAACTTTTATGTTGTCCAAATTGCATTCTCTGTGTATGGCAAGGGATTTAAATGTGTTCCTTTACAGTTGCTTTAAGCAATTATTGCCTGCTAGACTCTGATTTCTTTTTTTCTTCTTCTAGAAATAGCTGTCTTAACCGCCCAGTTGTCCAAGCTCACCGCCCCCACTGACATAACCTTCCACTTCTTCCCACCCTTTCCTGAGCCCCCAACTAGGCGCCAGGTACTCTGACAGCCATTTTGCATACTTTAACTCAAATCTCTCCTATAACCCTATGAGAGTGATTTTTAATCCATTTTTTCAGCAAATTTCAACTTATATTTCCCAAGTGTTCATATATGTTCACATGTATCAGGGCTCTGAGGCTACAGCTGCTTGGATCCTAAATCTACACCTTGTTTAAACAAGTAGCTCGGGTTTCATCATGCAACAATTTAAAAATAATGAACACTCTGGGATTTACTAAATGAAAAAGCTTGCCACCAACTAACTTGGAGAAAGGTACCAGTAAGATGTTACCATTTTGACAAAATGCTTAAATATTGGACCCCTGGCATATATGAGTTTAATCTCAGACTTTTAGGAGAGAATTAGGTAATGTGAAAATTATACACAGGAACTTGCAAAAAACTTTTAAACAGCATTAAAAAAAAGTTTTCCCCAATCCCAACATATGTTTTTACACAAATCTGCATGCTCCAATTAATCTGCCGAACTGCTGGTGTGCGGCTGGACCGCCTTAATCATCTTTGCAAGCACAATGTACAATTTGTGGTCTGATTTCTAGCAAGGAAAGTGCACCTAATTTTGGCTCTCCCCATACTTAAACCTATTTTAGAAAATTAGAATTTAACCATAGCTTTACACAGTCTTAAAAAGAAAAACTGTATGCAGCTGCTGACAGGTCATTGATGTTGTAATACTCTGAGTACCCGAGGAGAGATTTCATAGTATTATCCCAATGAATGGCATAAGAGAGACTTGGATTTTAAAAATTCATCTCCACTTGTCAAACATTATTAGGAAAGGAGGGAAAAATGGAGATTTCTTGGGATGATGTGACACAATGGCATGTTTTTCCAGTCCACCATGTCTGGCTGGCAGAACTCTTTTCTTCTTTAGTGTAATAAACAAATGTTTAGCACAATGCTATGTTTGGAACAAGGCAAGTTTTATTTTCTTTTTTAAGCCCTTGGCTCAAGAGAACAGTCTTATGGGAAATGGCTATTGTGTTTACTGTTATTTGATGATGAAATGTCATCTGACTAAAATACTTCTGTAATAAATTATTTCATTCAATAAAGCCATCAATAGTTTGGCCGGTTTAAAAATGCAATTTGCATTATAATGCATTCAGAAATCCCTGATGAAAAACTCCTTCTGTATGCATTAGTTCATATCAACACACACTCAAATGCGTTTGCTTGTGAGCTCTCTCTCTTCTCTCTTTCTCTCCTGGTTTAAAAGAGTTGCTTGCAACTTAAGGTATCATAAAAATTCAAAATCTGAAAATGCCGTCACTATTTCATAGCTTAGTATAGAATCATTTCAAAGCAAGAACAAAAATGCTGAGTTATTTGTTAATTTAGAGAGTGATGATTTACTAGGAGTAAATTGGCAGAATTAAAATGTAGTTTTCACTCATTTTCTTATAAAATGTAAATGGCTGCTGCATCATAATGTTTTTTGTTGATGTGATAGAATAACCTCCCACCTTTTGGGAGCAGTTACATCTCCTTCTTGTAGTTTGTTTTTGCCATCCCACTGACTTTTTACAGTGGTGTTTATCATTTTACTATAATTTAGTTTATAAATTATGGAGGATGAGAATTAGTTTTATTTTGGGAATTTTTCATTGTCCATTAAGATAACTGGAAATACCCTTGAAAAGCCAGGGTTGGCAATTATGGGCCTCATGAAAGAAAACAGGATCCTATTTCTTAATTAGTCTGGTTATAATCCATGCCTGCTTATGGGAAAGGAATCTCTGTTGAAGGAAAAACTGTGTATACTGGCCGATAACCTAATACAAATGTAAAAGGACTGGATCTTACGTGTCTCTGTGTTCCTTGGGCCAAGCATAGAACTTGGCACACAGCTGGGTGTCCAATAAATACTTGTGGATGAATAAAGAAGCAAATGAGTAACTCATCTGAGTAAAGACCATCGAGCTTATGATAATCTAGAATATAGTTCTGTCCAACAAGCCAGTATTTCCAGTCTCATTGCGGCATCATGGTTCCTGGTCTCTGTGCCATATTCTTGAATATGTGCGTGCTCTAGCGCCTATCTGAACCTTTATAGGGCTGAAATGAATGTCTGTGCTAAATCTCTTGTTATTCTTTTATTTTCAAAGGAGTAAGAACATGTTTCAGTCACTTGGAAAGGAATGGACTCAAGATGCAAAATGGATACCTATTGCTTCTTTGGATGTGCATGTCATGAACTAATGGTTAGTTCCATGTAGTAGGAAAAGCACTGAAATTAGAAACTGAAGTCCTGGACTCCAGGCCTGACCCCGACTCTAATTGGCTGTGTGACCTCGGGTAAGTCATAGAAACTTTCAGGCCTCTTTTCCTCATCTGTTATGAAAAGGTTGCACCCTTAGATGATATCTAAGGTCTCACTTGGCCCTAATATCTTTAAATTTTATTACTATTCTTATTTCTTTTTTAAAATAAATTATATTTTTTGTTTCAGAAGATTTGGGAGGTACACGTGTTTTTTGTTACATGGATGAATTGTATAGTGGTGAAATTAGTGTACCTGCTGCTTGAATAGTGTACATAGTACCCAATAGGTAGTTTTTGATCCCTCCCACCCCTCCTACCCTGCCCACTTCTTAGTTTCTGATGTCCATTATTTCACTTTGTGTGACCACATATACCCACTGTTTAGCTCCCACTTATAAGTGAGAACATGTGGTATTTATTTTTCCATTCCTGAGATACTTCTCTTAGGATAATAGTCTCCAGTTCCATCCAAGTTGCTGTAAAAGATGTTTAATCATTCCTTGTTATGGCTGAGTAGTATTCCATAGTGTGTGTGTATGTGTGTATGTGTGTACATACACCACATTTTCTTTATCCACTCCTCAGTTGATGGGCACTTAGGTTGATTCCATATCTTTGTATTATTCTTATTTCTACAAGCAAATATGAGTCCTAGAGTATGATTTCCTAACAAAAAGGAGTGTAAAAAAATGGTGTCTCTGCCCACTCAAAAAGAATTAACTTGAACTCCCAGTTGCAACGTACACTTAAGCCCAATGGAATACATGTGCCAAATTTACTAGTTATTCCTTCCTATTCCCATCTACAGTGCTAAACTCAACATGTGAGGTACCTGAGGAATTTGTTTATTTACCTTACAATTATTTAACAATTTTTACTGTCAAGCTAAATCTAGAGGTGTGTGCTCACTGGTGATATCCTGGGCTTCAGGGAGCCTTTGGACCTTCTGAAACTATAAGCAAAATTATGCATATATGTGAAGTTATATAGGGAGAAAGTTCATAGCTTAAGTTAATATTTAATTCAAAATTTTAGAAACTTCAGCCTAAATCATGGTCTAATGTCATTCGTTGCTATTAAACGCCCTTGGAGTTGAACTTAGATTAGATTCCTAGCTTGGCCATACTAGTTCTCTGACCTTCAGCAGGCCTCAGTTCTCTTATGAGTAAAATAGAAACAACAGTATCTTCTCTACAGGACAGTTGTAAGAATTAATAAGAGATATGCACAGAATTAATGAATATAAAATCACTGGTCCAGAACCCATCTCATAACAAGTACTTAATAAGTAACAAATACATTTTACTTTTTGTTTTAGCAAATGAGGTTAATCCTAACTCTTCAATTTATCTAAGTCTTCAAGGTTGTTCACTGATGATAGTCAAATCAACCTATGGGGAGGAATTCCTTTTCAGAAGCTGTCAAGGGAAGGTGGGGATAGAGGTGTGCATCTAAATATGGTAGTTTGTAAAGGAACCATCGGTATTAGGAGTCTAACTATACCAGCTAATTCAATTATACTACAATAGATTGCAGCCGTTGGTTAAATGATCAGTTTAAAGCAATTTAAAATGCTTTATGGTTTTGGTTTGCACATGTCTCATTTCAAGTAGGTTTCCCAACTCATCTTGGTGAGATAATGAGATTTTCTGGCATGAAGTCACTGAGACTCAGCAACAGGGCTGAATGAGATGGTTTCTGAGGTCCCTTCTAGTTCTAAGACTCTACCCTTCTCTCTTCCTGAATGCCCAAAAGGGATATCCTCTTTAAATGGCTCTGAAATCTACTTAAGTATCTAAATAGTCTCATGTCCCAATGTCTTTATCTACCATATGATGGGGTGCTTCAATGTACAGGAAATTGAGACTCACTCTCCCTTTGGAATCATTCTAAACACAAATGACTGTGAGAGTTCTGGATCAAAGACAGAAAACTCATTTGAACTTGGGAAGAGAGGGAAGGGGAAATTGGAAAGAGGTACTCAATATGACCACAACGTGAGACTCACCACACACCACTCAAGAAAGCAGTCTGTTTCACCGGACCATCTGCAGAAGATTATATTCACATTACCTGATGCACCAACTTAGTTGGTGGTTTCTTAAACTTACATTGCATCCTTTCCCTAAAAAATCTTCGGGAAAGATAGTGTGCACCTATAGTCCCAGCTAATGGGGAGGATGAGGTGGGAGGATCCCTTGAGTCCAGGAGTTTGAGGCTGCAGTGAGCTATGATCACCCCACTGCACTCCAGCCTGGGCAACACAGCGAGACCCTGTCTCTGAAAAAAACAATCTTTAGGAAAGAGACTGCAATTTTGCAGTATCTGAGGCCCAGAGAAGTCTGGTAATCTGGTCTGGTGCCAGTGTTAAGATTTGAACTCATATCTGACAGACTTCAGAATTACTGGTTCTTTCCTTCACACCAGTGGTTCCCAAAACATCAATGGAGAATGCCAAGCAGTTGCATAATCGGCTAGGGAGCTAGATAAAATGCACAGTCTGATTTAGTAGGTCTGGGGGAGGCTCAGGAAGCTGTACTTTAAACAAGTGCCTCCATTAATTCTGATGTGCAGCTAGGTTTGGAAACAACTGAGCTCTTCCTGTGGAGTTGTAGTCTCCAGGAAAGGCTTTCTATAGGGAGCGAGATTTGAACACTGAAGAGAAAAATTGGACTTAGGTAGAGGCTGGGTTGTGAGATGATCTTTGGTGAAGAAAACTGGCAGGTTTGTAATAAAATAAGACAACTGTCCCAGCTAGAGCAGAGGGTCAATGAAGGAGGAGTAAGGTTGGAGATGCATCTAAAAATTAGATAGCACATAGGTTCATTGGGGATCTCTAATCACTTGGTAGTGCTTTCCTTGCAGCCCTGTGTTGAGAAGGATTCTGATGCGGGGAATGGTGGTGTACAGCCACATAGCAGCCATGCCAAATTTAAATATAAAACTTTATTTTAAAATGACAACATATGGTGTATTTTATAGTCCATCAAGACTGGCTTTGTGTAAATGAATATAAGATAACAATAAGACAAATAGTAAAATTTAATCATCTCCCCCCAGTTGTACTTGGCCCCTATAACTCTGTTTTTAATTATAGCTTCATGACTTTTACCTGAATTCCTCAAGTGCAAATACTTTCTTTTAAAATTTATTTTCATCATATCTTTAGTGCAATGCAGAAAAGGAATCTTAAATATTTATTTCAGCATTTTATATTTTTATTGGTTTTGTAAACCACTAAAATTGTAGGGTGTACTTAAGAGTGAGTTGATTCCATATGCAGTAAATCAAATGGAGGACAGAATACAGTGTACACCATTTACAAAGTGAATCACTATAGCTAAAAATACAACATTCTCCCCTCCCACCCCTAAAACCTGCCAACATCCAAACAACTACAAAATTGCATGCTAGAGAGATGTGTACTATATTCCAAGATAAATACATACAAATTAAACTGGAAAATCTCAAGGTGTTATTGATTAATTCTAAGAAACATTTCACAATCAAGTTTCATAGATATTGTTTTTCTGGTTTAAGTACAAGGAAACAAATACAACAATTTTAGAGGATATGAATGTGGAAAGGAGCCTTATTAAAATATTTTAGATTAAAGCCAAAACAAGGAAAAACTGGTAGCAGAGGATAAAAAGATAAGTAACCATAAAAAGGAGTTTCAGACTCAATTAAGTATCATTAGGAACACAGACCCTCCACCCTTCTCTCTACTTTCTAGGGCTGCCTCCCACTGGTCCCATGTCTCGCTCATCTTTTTCCTGACTTCCTGTGCCCCCAATCCGAGACATCTGTGGCAGTTAGAAGCTTCAGAACTTCCTAATGGCAGTGGGTGAGAGGCAGGCAACAGTTGATTATGATGAAGCCAACAACCCTGAAGGGTGGCAGAGGTCTTGTAATCAGTCCAAGCCAGGCCTGTGGTAACTCGGTATTGGGTATTCAGAGTTACATTTCTGAGCGTGCCGAACATTGCATTCTCTCCACAAGCGGCTGAAACATTGTAAAATCAAGCAAGTGAAAACCTAGATGGGATCATTCAGAGGCTTCCAATTCCAATGCTAGATCCTCAGTACAATTATTATAATTGGGTCATCAGCTATTCCTTTCAATTACCTTTAAAAACCTTGAGATGTAGACTTAATGTCTAGAATAGAGCCTGGTGTACAGTAGGTGCTCAATAAATGTCTTCTGAATGTTGATTAGATGGTTGTGTGTGGTCTTGAAAGCTAGAAAGCCAACAATCTTTAAATATAAAATAGGTTTCTCAAAAACAGGGGGTGGGAGGGAATGGAGAATGGACCCTTTTTTTCCAGATCCAAAAATCAACAAAGACTAGCTCTAAAAAGGTATGTCCACATAAGGTGACCTGAAATGAGGAAGTGAGTTTGGTGGGTTGTAAAGGTGCAGGGATTTATTTAGAAACTGAAAAAAATGATAAAAAATAATTTAAACACATATATTTCTTTTTCCCCTATAAATAATTTGGCCACAATTATGAAAATATTTTAATCCTATTCACAGGGTACAGTAAATGCTACGGATGGACAGATTAAATACACTAGCTTTCAGCATATATGAAAATTAACGTAAAATGGATTAAAGACTTAAATGTAAGTCCTGAAACCAAAAAAATTCTAGAAAAAGACTTAGAGAAAAACTCTTCTGGACATTAGTCTAGGCAAAGATTAATGACTAGGACCCCAAAAGCAGATGCAACAAAAACAAAAAGAAATAAATAGGAGTTACTTAAACTGAAAAGCTTCTGCATAGCAAAAGAAATAATCAACAGAGTAAACAATCTACAGAATGGGAAAAAATATTTGCAAACTATGCATCTGATGAAGCACTAATATCCAGAATCTACAAGGAACTCAAACAACTCAGCAAGAAAAAAACCAAATAACTTTATTAAAAACTGAGTAAACGACATGAACACTTTTCAAAAGAAGATATACAAATGGCCAAAAACCATATGAAAAAATGCTTAATATCATTAACCACCAGGGAAATGTAAATTAAAACCACAATGAGATACCACCCTACCCCACTCAGAATGGCCATTATTAAAAAGTCAAAAAACAATAGGTGTTGGCATGGATTTGGTGGAAAGGGAATGCTTATATACTGTTGATGGGACTGTAAATTAGTACAACCTCTATAGAAAACAGTATGGAGATTTCTCAAAGAACTAAAAGTAGGTATATCATTCGATCCAGCAATCCCACTACTGGGTATCTATCCAAAGGAAAAGAAGTCATTATGTAAAAAAGACAGCTGTACTCGTATGTTTATCACAGCACAATTCATGATCACAAATATATGTGATCAACCTAAATGCCCATCAACCAATGAATGGATGAAGAAAATGTGGTGTATATATATACCACGGAACACTACTCAGCCATTAAAAAAAATGAAATAATGTCTTTTGCTGCAACTCGCATGGAACTGGAGGCCATTATACTAAGTGAAGTAACTCAGGAATGGAAAACCAAATACCACATGTTCTCACTTACAAGTGGGAGCTAAGTTATGGGTATGCATGGCCATACAGAGTAGTATAATGGACACTGGAGACTCAGAAGGGGGAAAGGTAGAAGGAGGGTGAGGGGTAAAAAATTACCTATTGGGTACAATGTACACTACTTGGATGAAGGGTACACTAAAAGCCCAGACTTCACCATTATATGATATATCCATGTAACAGAACTCCACTTGTACCCCCTAAATCTACTGAAAAACTTTTTTTAAAAAGTGCCTATCAACAACCAAGATAATGACAATATCTGCTGATGGTTTTTTTTTTCCTGGTAAATATCATATTCAGAATAACTTTAAGATGATATAACCTCAAGATCTGAAGTGCAGTACTAAAAATATTGAGACAAAAAGATAAAAATAGCACTTCACGCAGCAGTTTTTAAAATTCAAAGTTTACAAATTAAGAGGAAATTTAAAAATTATTTCCAAATGAAAGCAAATAGGCAAACAACCTCATGTTTTAGAAAAACTTCAAAATGGCTCTAAGATCTAGATTTCATTTAAATAAGGAAAAAAAGAGATCACTATGTCAGAGTGATTGGCAATCACTTTTAATATAATTATAATGAGCTCATTTTATCTTTTTTTTATTCAGAGAAAGAATTCTCTCTCCCAAAGACTCTTTGCTGTCTTTTCTTCCCTCGAACCTGCATTCTGGGCCAGGATTCTATAAATGTCACATGAAATGAGTTTACTTAACTGAACAAGCATACTGCAGGAACAATGTAATGACAGAAAAAGCAATCCTTTTAACATGGAGAATAATTTTATCTTGAAGGCTACAGCATGTGCATAACTAAAAAGACAAATATTTTTTAGTTATATATGACCTTGTACTGGCATAGGACAAGGATTTTGATGCAGAATTTAGAAAGTAGAAAGTTAGTTTCAAGAGGGTAGGGAGTGTCTCCTCACCCCTCAACAAGGTAGACGCTCAATGAAGAACTAGATAATATAAAAAATGAATGATCAAGGAGGTTCAAGTACCTTCTAGTGAATTCAGAGCGTTCCCCATGCTTTGGTTCCATCACCACCACATTGCCCCAAGAGTCTGTCCCATAGAGATCCGGGGGGACATGAATGTCCCTGGCAGACCCCAAATCTACGGGGTAAGACTGCTTAGCAATCAAAGGCTTCATCAAAGGCTCCTCAGGAGAATGTGAATCAAGTGTATTCAAAAACCTATTATAAATCTATATTATTTAATCTGTCTTGTTAAATTAACAATGAATGCATTGTGAAGAAATGAAATAATGTTTCAAAGTAATATTTAAGCCAAATACTTGAGTGAAGAAAAGGAAATCAAATTTCTAAAAGCAGTTTATTACTCCTTCCACATATGGCGATTCACAATATGGACCTATTAACCAATTGTTAGAATAGTTCTAATTTACTAAATTGAAATGAATGAACAAATGAATAAATAAGTACATAAAGTAAGTAAGTATTAGGTGATTAAATATGAAATGTCCGATTTTGAATCAAAAGTGTAGTTTATTATATCTCAAACAAGAAGCAATACTATTAATCAAAGTATGCTCCTAAACTATCAACACAGTTTTGCCATCTTAGCAGTAACTGATTTATGCCAGCAGCGAAGAAGCCTGGAGAGCAAGTGGCGATGAAATCACGAAAGGTGTTTTCCACAGCTTGTTGAGAATTGAATATTTTTCCTTGCAAGAAGTGGTCCAAAGCCTGGAAGAAGCGGTATTTAGTTGGTGCAAGGTCTGGTGAATATGGTGGATGACAGAGAGTTTCCAAGTCCAGCTTCTGTAGTTTGAGCAGCGTTGTTTGTGTGACATACGGTCCAGCGTTGTCTTGTGAGAGGATTGGCCTGCCTCTGTTGACCAATCTCGGCAGCTTAATCACAAACATCCTCATCATTTCATCCAACTGGTTGCAGTAGACATCTGCTGTGATCAACTGACCAGGTTTCATGAAGCTGTAGTGGATAATACCAGCACTGGACCACCAAACAGACACCATTAGCTTTTTTAAATGAATGTTCAGTTTTGGACTGTGTTTTGGCACTTTGTCTTCATCCAACCATTGTGCCGAATGCTTGTGATTGTCAAAAAGAATTCAGTTTTCATGTAACAATACGGTGTAGAAATGGTTCGCCTTTATGTCATGACAGCAAAGAAAGGTAAGCTTTGAGATTATTTCTCTTCTGATGCTCGTTTAATTCATGCAGAACCCATCTATCCAGCTTCTTTACCTTGCCAACTTGTTTCAAATGGTCCAATATTCTTGGAATAGTAATATCAAACCTTGCTGCTAATTCACGCATAGCTTGAAACGGATTCACTTCCACTACAGCTTTCTGCTCATCACTATCCACCTTGGTCTCAGGTCGCCCACATGGCTCATTTTCAAGATTAAAATCACCAGAACGGAACTTCTCGAACCATGGACGTACTGTGCGTTCATTCACCACATCCTTCCCAAACACTTTGTTGATATTTCGAGCTGTCTGCACTGCATTGGTTCCAGGATGGAACTCATATTTGAAAATAACATGAATTTTTTACTTATCCATGGTTTCACAAAAATTGCTCTAAAACAAAATTTGAAAGATAATCACAAGCCAAAACAAGCATTTGAAAGACTGAGGATGTACCTTCACAATTAAAATAAAACAAGAAGTGTCCAAGTGAAATGTCAGAGATACCAGTTGTCAAACTTAGTACTAAAGGAAATCGGACATTTCATATTTAACCTATAAATCTGGGTAGAAACCAAAGAAAAATATTAAACTATTATGAAAAAAATGAATGTAACATAAAATTATGAAGTAGTTTCTATAAATATCAATAAATATATAATACTTAAAAATTTGGAAAACAGATAAAATGCTTCTCAGGATATATCTTATATATTCTCCCTGCGTAAACCTGGTAGTAGATAAAATTAGAAAAAGCTGCATGTTATACTTCAATGCTATTGGACCAAGACTTTAGCAGAATAACATTCACCTTTTTGTTTTAAAATAAAGAAACATCAAAACTCTTGAGTTGAAAGGTTAAGTGTACTCTCTGTGTAGTTGATAAATGTAGGCCTAATCTAATCAGGGCCTGTCATAGGCACTGCTGCTTGACCCAGGCTTCTGGTTTCCACACGGGTAAGATCTAACCAAGATGTAGGCTCTAAGCCTCTGACCTCCTGGAGACCTTGTCCTTGCCAGCCGAGAATTCTGGTTAACAGCCGGGGAACTCATAGTTCAAATCAGGAACATGTGCACTTTACTAATACAACACATGGCTTTGAAATTAAAATGCAACATGATCGAGTGCTTCGGGATATTTTAACAACTAGAAGAGAGATTATAGCTAGATAAAACTGGGCTTTTGGGTCATTTTTGCTCATTCATGCTTCTTCCCGTTTCTTTGGAGTAGACAAATTTAATTTTATTGTATTTCTTAAGAATTTGCTAGAAAAACAAAAGTTTGGTAAGTTATTTCATGGTTGATTGATCTTGGGGAAATGGGGATGTTGTAAAGTTTCTCTGCGACATGTGTCACCTATTAGATAGTTAGCTTTTTCTATTTCCAACTGAGCCAAACCAAATTAATTAGAAAGTGGTTTGAATTACTAGCTAAATACAATAAAAAGTAATAAAAACAGAAAATGACATTTAGGTCATCAATAATATTCCTGAGGTAATTTGGCATTGATTTTTCTTGCTGTCTATGATAAAGAGCTTTACAAGTTGTCAAGCTGACAGTTTAACCCCCAGTTGTTGCAGGAGGAACAACTGTAGGCGTCAAGAGCACAAATTTAATAATATGACAGATTTATTTTCTTTTTGTTTCTCACTTTGTTTCTCCTGGAAATCAGTAGTAGGAATGTAAGATGGCCTGAGTTACCACGCATCTAAGGAAGTCTACTAATTACACAGTTTTTCTAAGAGCTAAGCGTGAATTTTACCAACAAAGCTCGCAGAATCAGAGATTCAGAAGAAACAGGAAAACTCTCAATAACACATAAGTATCTTCTTTTTTAATAAGGACAATATATGAATTATGAGAACCTTTGCAAAATCTTCCTATTCTTCAAATGAAAACTTTTTTTTTTTTTGCTAAGTGAAAAGTTAAATTCTTGGTTCAATTTATTTTAGCATGTCTTAGGTCCATGAAAATCAATGTTCTGAATTACTTTTAAAATTTTAGTATAGGAAAATCCCATGGTACAGACTTTTCCTCCGAATAGCTCAACTTATTAATTAGGGGTAAAAAGCCAGAGTACGTATAGGTCTCTTTTTATTTAGATGGATTTCCAGTTTGTTAACCCTTGGAAAGTATTGGAGGAGGACCAGTGACCCTTCGCCCAAATTTAAATCCTGTCTCTAGTTATCTAAGGGATTACGATCATGACTCCCCTTGCACACACATACACACCTGCCAATTAGTTGCTGGCAGGTAGGTGTCTGGAGGTGTGGAAAGGTGCCCCTGAACCCAGGTCCCTGAGAGGACTCTTCCCTGGCTCCCAGTACTATGAAGTAGCCATCTACAGAAACCACAATAAGACATTTCTTTCCAGTCCAACTTCAGGAGGACATTCTATGCCAAACGGCGCTTCTGGTGTGCAGGAAGCAGCTTTCAGAGGTGCCAAGAACTGGAGACATTGCCAGGTGGCACAGAGAACCACTTGTCAGAGTTCTTAACTTCAGAACAGCAGCTGGCACTGTAAGACCACCTTAAACACACTGGAGGAGTTTATCCCTGGCCTGTCAGGCTGAAAGGCCTAAACGCTGAGTGGATTTTGATACCAGACCATTTATCATACCTTTTGACACACGCACCTTTAGGGGGTAAAGTCCAACCTTCTTGTCATGGCTTAAGAGATTCTTTAAGATATTGCTTCTCAGAAAATTCACTTCCTACCACTTTCCCATTACATCCCACCCAACCAACACTAATATCCAGCCATGCACAATCAGATACAGCTCTCTGAATGTGCCAGCTTCTTCAGCACTTCATGCTTTGGTTTTTGCGTTTGTTTTGCTTTATTTGTTCTTTTTCTGCCTTGAATTACTTCATCCCATATTTTAGTAGAGTTTGGTGATCTTCTCTGGGTAGTCTTAAAATGCCCAGCCATTTATGTCGGAATGAAAAGAGTCTGTACCCCAGGATCTAGAGCTGTGCTGTCCAATTCAGTAGCCACTAGCCAAGCGTACTACTAAAATCAAAATCAAAATCAAAATTAATACAATTAAAAATTTAGTTTCTCAGTTATACTAGCTACATTTCCAGTGTTCAATAGCAATATTTGGCTAGTGGTGACGGTATTGGTCAGTACAGATATAAACCATTTCCTTATTGCAGAATGTTTCGTTGAACAGCACAGATCTAGAGAAGAAAAAATTGATGGACTGCTCCATCCACATAGGACCAACAGCCCTAGATCCTGAAAATCCCTCACAGCCAAGTACCATTGGTGAGGGTGGAGAGAAACCTCAGTTCTCAGTCTTTGCCTGAGCCCAGCTCACTAGACCCATATGGCTATTAGCGTCAGAGAAGCTGAACACCAAAAAAACACCTGGGGATTTTTTTTTCTGAACCCTGAAAACAGGATGAAGAGTGAGAGGCTTCTTGATTCTAAAAGTCTGCCTGAACACTGCCAGATGAAATATGCATGTAATTACAATGCAGGAGAGGGAGGAGAGAGCATGCCATTACCATTATTACTACAGTGCTAATACCATTAGTTTCTTGCGATAGTATTACATTTTGGGTTATATAGGTTTTTCTCTCCTACTTTAGGATCAATCCACTCTTTAAAACAATGTCTTCAAATAAATGATATCCTCTGTTAACCCAATTCTTTTGGAATTTGGAGATATAGCTAAACAGATGTCATCAGAACATGGTGCTCCCAGGATTTTGGGAGAAGACTGGAAAAGAGCATCTTCTGAGAGTGAAACTAGAGGAATCAATACATGATAGATTCCTGTATTTCTTCAACATGTAACTATCAGGGCTTCACCATGCCAGGATCAGTGCCTGGCACTGGGATATGATGAGGGGCAGGACTGAATTGGTTCTTGCTGAGATGAATGTCATCACCTGTCAGCATAATTCAAGCCAAGAGATGGAAAATGGACTGTCCCTGGGGCTAGGCTATTGCCCTCAATCAGGGTTGGTGCTCAGAGTATTTAATAATATAAAAATACTACAGGTCCACAATCCTTTACCTGAAACCTTTGGGCCAGATGTGTTTGAGAACTAAATTTGTCAGGTTTATAAATATTGTTTATTATGTTATACCCATAGTGGAGGACAAAAGCGGCATTCTGTAATCAAACGTATTCATTACTTCCAAAGCAAAACATATGTCTATTCACACCAAATGAAATAAGTAAAGTCTAAATAGCTTTACATGAGTTCTGGTCAGGTTTTATTGCCAAATATGTTTTGGTATACCTTATTAAAAAATTAGTTTTCATAGCTTTTCAGGATTTAAGAATTGCAGATAAAGAACTGTACATTCTACTTGAAAATATGACATGTTAGCAATAGGTTAACTGTTAATGTAGAATATAGGAAAAGAAGAACTAAAGAGGGTCTCCAATTCTGTCCCAGAAACAAATGCTTCTAGTCTGTTGAGAGACTTCTTTTAAAAACATTAATGCACAGGACTACTGAATTTAGTTAGTTGCCATGAGTTTGGTTTGTGTGCGTCTGTCTTCTTTAACCTGCCCAATTCTTGTGAATGGATAAACATGGAAGGCTGAGGCCAGATTCTGGTGCACAGAGACTTTGCCAAGGCACTGCTAGCTGAAAGACTGGCTAAAAGCAACCGGTTAGCCTCCTTCCAGAGCTGTGGTTCCCAGCCCTGGCTCTGCACCAGAATCAGCTGGGAAGCTTTACAAACTGATGCTTCGGCCACACAATCAGAATCTTCAAAGGTGGGACCAGATATCAGTGTGCCTGGATATATATGTATATATCATTACTTCACTTTTTCAATTGGGGTATAAAATACATAAAAGAAATATAAAATAAAAAATCACCCAGAATGAGATACAGAATGACCCAGGTTTCTACAAGTCCCTTCCCAGTCCTTATTCACCTCCCTACCTTCCACTGAGGCAACTACTACATACTTTTCATCACTATGCATTAGTCTCAGGCATCAGTATTTTGTAATACTAGTTATCAAACTGGGCTGCTCTTTGGCATCACCTGGAGAGTTTTAACCAGCACTACTGCTGGGGTTCTACCTCAGAGATGCTGATTTACACAGTCTGGGGGCCGGCTGGGAGCAGCACTTTAGCTACTGGGTGATTCTAATGTGCAGCAGTTTGAGAACCACTGCTCTACTGACGAGAACATTCTTAACTGAAACAGATATAGCTCCTATAGGCCAAATATTAATAAATAAAAACCATCAAAAATAATCAGAAACAGATTGCCTTTTTTAGGAAGTTAAGACTCAATTCCCTCTCCCTCCCTCCCTCCTTCCTTCTCATTTTCCCTTTCTCCCTGTTTTGCTTTCCTCCCTTCCTTCTTTTTTTCCTGATCAAGCCACAGTTGCTACCACATGTATCAGAAGCAGCTCAAGTTCCACCCATTAAGTTCCCTATTTCTCTCCCCTCCTTTTCATTTCCATTTCTGGAAGAAATACTGTTTTTTAAAAAGGACATGGAGGGAACAATGACAGAGAAAAAGAAAAGGAAAATAAAGGAAGCTGAGTGGGGAAGAAACACAAGGCCTAAATGGGAGACATGATCAAGGGAAAAGAGAGAGAGAAAAGAAACAGGGGTCTCTCCTGACATAGTTCATTTGACCCTGTATGTTCACTTTATAAGGACCCAATAGGGCAAAAAGAGCCTTTAGAAATTGCTGGTGGGCACTGTGGTGTATCAGCTGACTGTAACATCATTTATCCCACAGTTTCTTAAACCTCATAGCAAAGAACACCTTCCCCTGGGCTCTCTGTATTCTTGGCAAGCAGCACAGCATTTTGGGTGAGAGCTGGGTTCCTGAGCCAGACTGCTTGGCCCAACCATGAAATGAGAGCGTTACCTTGAAGAAGGTATTTAACTAACCTTTTTTTAGTCTCATGTTTCATCGTTGGTAAAATGGGGATAGCAGTACCTACCTGTGATGGTTAAATTTTATGCGTCTACTTGGGCTAGGCTATGCTGTCCAGTTATTTAATCAAATACTAATCCAGATGTTGCTGTGAAGACATTTACATCTATAATCAATTTAAGTGAAGCAGATTACCTTCTGTAATGTGGGTGGGGTTCATTTAATCAGCTAAAGGCCTTAAGAGCAAAAACTGAAGTTTTGCAGAACAGAAGGAATTCTGCCTCAGGACTGTAACTCAGAAATCCTGCTTGAGTTTCCAGGCAGGCGGCCTGCCCTACAGATTTTGGACTTAAGACCACAATATTAACTCTTACCTCAGTTTCCAGCCTACTGGCCTGTCCTATGAGTTTCAGAGTTGCCAGCACCAACAATTCCATGAGTCAATTCCTTAAAATAAATCTCTTAAAATATGTACACATGTATCCTATTGGTTTTGCTTCTCTGGAGAACTCTCACTGATAAGCTACCTCTTGAGGTAATACATGTAATGTGTTCACCAAAAGTGTACTCAATGTTAGGTATGATTTTTAGGGTAGTGGGGGGCTTATTATGGCTTCTCTCTTCTGCCATCACCAGAAGGCTCAGGGATAATCCTTAACTACGCACTTGAATGTAATCTCTTATCTTTCCTCCAGCTTTTGCAAACTTTTTAAATAACAGGTCTTAGACTAGTTCTCTAATTCACTTTGTGACAGATCCAGAATATAATTAGGGCAAAAATGACAACCTGGGCAGTTAGAGGTACACAGCTGGATTTAAAAGTTTTCCTAAGAAACTCCTTTGTTCCAGACTCCGAGTCCTTTCTCCTTGGCTCCCTTAGATACCTTTATTATTTTTCTCTTTCCTTTTTGCTTTTTCTGCTCTGTCAGCCAAAGCCTGGGTTCCACATGATCTGTTTTTCCCAGGGCCTGGCCATGTCCTCCATTATCACTCTGACCAACAGCAGAAGTTGCTGAAAACATCCTTACAGCAGCTGACCTTATAGCAAACCCACTGCCATGCAAGCATGGGGACCCAGGGGAAAAGCAGCTTAGTGTACCTCAGATTTCGTTTCCCAAATAAAACTTCTTTTTTGGTTCCCAGAGAGGCTGGCCAGAGGAAAGGGGTTGAAGGGGGCCAGCTACATTTGGGGACAGAGACAACACCCTAGCAGCTGAAGTCTAGTTCAAATTTTCCCACAAAGAGTTTGGAAAGGAGGCCTGCTGGGTGGAAGGATGTGTTTGTGTATCAAGCATTGGCACTGGATCACTCAGCCCAACTCTCTTATTCACCAAATTAAGACGAGGCCCAGAGGAGAGGTCTGGTTAAGGTAGCAGCTAAACTGGTGCTAGGACTTGGACCAAAGCCCAGGCCTCTCAATCAGAGTCTAGTGCTTTCTTCTACTATACCTCATGGCCCTTTACCAGCTTAGGTGGAATAGCAGTGTTTAAAAATTATGTCTCCTTTATCATGAAACTAGTAATAATCATGCAGGCCAACACCCTCGGGCTTCCTCTGGCTGCCCATGAAATCCATAAGCCCCTGGATGCGGGGCTCACACGCTGGGAGGCAGCAAGGGTAGGTAACGGGGGCTTATGAGGAGTTACAAATGGCCCTCTCTTCCTTAGGTGGTTTCCTACGGAGAAACATGATTGATGAGTCCAATTTCTTAGGCTTTCCAAATTCCTAACAATGACTATTTGAAATAAGGATGTCACTCCTTGGTGGAGGGCAAAAAGATGCACCTATTTGATCAGCCTCCTCCTCCAAGCCACTCCACGACACCTTCCTTACTGACACCTTCCTTACTGTCTGCATCACCTCTGGAGCAATACATTTGAATTTCAGGTTCACTCCACACAACTCACAAAGACAAAAGGCTAATTTCTAACAACAAAGGGCATGTGGAGAAGGTATTTCAGGAGATGTCAAAGTCCTCCTTCCCGAATTTAACAAAAGTGACGTTCTGAAGGGTGAAAGTCCAATTGCATGTGAAACTTTCCAGGTGGCTTTACTTCAGTGACCTGCACAGGTGGGAGTACGAAGCCCACCTGCTTCTCTGTTTGCACAGTGACTAATACGTTTATAAACACCTAATAACCATTTCAGAGTGTCAATTCTTAAAATAGTTCTTTCACAACTGGAATTCAACAGATTTGAAATTACTGGATGACTTTGTAAAGTCACTTCCATAAAAGGGGATGGGGCTGCAAATTCTGGGGATGCCAGAATCCAATCTTTACCAACAGGCCACAACTGCTGGTCCTCGTTACACTAGGTCCGACTCAGGAAGCCCAATGCTACCTACATCTACATTACACAGGGAACACAGAACAGGCTGTGACAATTTTATTCCTTACAAACTGCTGAACTGTATCACATTTGAAGGGAACCCTTTCCAAGATTCAGAGTGAGCTTTGAGTATTAAAAATATAGATCCCTCTTCTGGTGCTGGGAAAATTGGACATCCACATGTGAAAGAATGCAATTGGACCCTTATCTTACACCATACACAAAAATCAACTCAAAACAGATTAAGGACTGAAACATAAGACCTGAAACTGTAAAACCCTTAGAAGAAAGCATAGGGACAAAGCTTCTTGACACAGTCTTGACAATGATTTCTTGGACATGACACCAAAAGCACAGGCAACAAAAGCAAAAACAGAGAAGTGGGACCACATCAAACTTTGCTTCTTCACAGAAAAGAAAACAACCAAAAGAATGAAAAGGCAACCTTTGGAATGGGAGAAAATATTTGTAAACCATATATCTGATAAGGGGTTAATATCCAAAATATATTAGGAACTCCTACAAGTCAACAACAACAACAACAAAATCCAAACAACCCAATTAAAAAATGGGCTAAGGACTTCAATAGACATTTTTCCAAAGAAGACATACAAATGGCCAATAGGTATATGAAAAGGTGCTCAGCATCATTAATCATCAGGAAACTGCAAATCAAAATCATGATAATCTATTACCACACACCTGTTAGAATGGCTATTATAAAAACAACCAAATAAAACAAAAGATAACAAGTATTGGCAAGGACGTGGAGAAACTGAAACCCTTGTACATTGTTGGTGGGAACATAAAATGGTATAGCTATGAAAAACAGTATGAAGTTTCCTTAAAAAATTAAAAATAGAACTACCATATGATCCAGTGATCCCATGTCTGGGTATTTATCCAAAAGAACTGAAAAGCTTTCTGCACTCTCATGTTCACTGCAGCATTATTCACAATAGCCAAGACATGGAATCAACCTAAATGTTCACTGATGAGTGAATGGAAGAGGAAAATGTGGCACATGGAAACGATACGATATTATTTGGTCTTAAAAAAGAAGGCAATCCTGCCATACACAACAATGTGGATGAAAAGGGAGGACATCATGCCAAATGAAATAAGCCAGTCACAGAAGGACAAATACTGCATGATTCCACTTATACGAGGTATCTAAAAATCGTCAAACTTACAGAAGCAGAGAGTAGAATGGCAGTTACCAGGCCTGAGAGAAGGAAAAGGGGAGTTGCTGTTGAATGGGTATACAGTTTCAGTGTGCAAGATGAATAAGTTCTAGAGATCTTCAGTATAATGTAGTACTTGTAGTTACCAATATTGTATTGTGCACTTAAAATTTGTTAAGAGGGTAGATCCTATGTTAAGTGTTCTTACCACAACAAACAAACAAACAAACAAACAAACACAAACTCCCAAAAAACAAAGGGGCATGAGGAAACCTTTGGAGCAATGCATGTCTATTACTATGATTACAGTGATGGTTTCATAGGTGGATGCTTATATCCAAACTCATCAAATTGTATACATTAAATATGTACAGATTTTTTGTGTATCAATTATACCTCAATAAAGCTGTTAAGAATATAGATCCACTTTCAAATCCCATAATTTAGGAAAAGAAAAATAATAAAGAATTTTAAATTCTCTATAAATAATCAAGTAAAAACTAAGTAAGATGAAATCAACCATAATTATACTTAATCTCATATGGCCTACTAAGATATGGGGAAAACACTGGCTCCAGAGTTAGAAGTCTTGTATTCAAGCTTTGGCTTTGATACTATTTTTCGACATGAACTCTCTCAATATAGATTTATTTTCCCCCCCATATCTCACCTACTGTTATTGGTTAGAATTAAGCTCTGCTCCGAGTGAAAGAAAAATCACAACAGTGGTGGCTTAAACAAGAAGGAAGTGTATCTCTCCCTTACAAAAATTAAGCTCAAAGGAAAGTAGTGGCCAGAAAGTAGCCACATGGATACATCTTGCTTCAATGGGAGCTGGAGTTTTTATTTTGGGTGACTATATACCCAGCTAAAACCAGGGATTGATTTATTAAAGTAAGAAGGGGAGAACAGATATCAAGGGACAGCTAGCAGTTTATGTTATAGATATCTAAGGTGTTGGGTTAGAGTTAAGGAGGATGAACACTTCACAGAAGGAAAAGCTTGTTCTGGATGCCGGTTACAGCTTCAGTTGGGGATGGAGGTGGGGAATAAATAAGCACAAAGATTCTACATAGCAGATCAATGCATAATTTTTACAGCACAACCTGCTACTTTTTCTTGCCTATTAAATACCTTTAAGAACAGAATCCAAAGCTCTGAAGAGTAGAAGATAGAAAACAAATGCATTTGAACAAGCTACCTTTGTTTACGTTGGTTTATATGTTACTAAGACAACTGGATAAATGAGTCTTTTGGCATCATGAAAGCAGTTCTTTTAATAGAATATTAAAAGGAAAAAATAGAATTATCACTAAAAGTCACATCATGGTGCAGAAAATATAGGTGCTACTGCTTTATGCATTTATAACAGAGCAAAATTCAGAACGACATAGAATCACAGAAAGAAAATAAAAATGCTGATTGGGGCTTAGTCCACAGCAGACTTCTGGATTGGCTTGTTGTCTTTGCTAACTGATCACATCAGGTAAAACTTACATTTCACTCTGAGTGTTCAGTCAAACTGATTTCCTCCTCCACCCCCAACCTTTTTTTTGCTCTATAACTTTTATTTCAAAACATTAGGGGGTACAAATGTTCTTGTCACAAGGATGAATTGTATAATGATGAAGTTAGGGCTTTTAGTGTACCCATCACCAGGATAATGTACATTGTACCCGATAAATAAGTTTTCATCCTCTACCTCCTTTCCCCCTCCCCCCTTCCGAGTTTCCAATGTCCTTTACACCACTATATGACCATGTGTACCCACTGTTTAGCTCCCACTTATTAGCGAGAACATGTGGTGTTTGTTTCTCCATTCCTGAGATACTTCACTTAGGATAATGGTCTCCAGTTCCATCTAAGTTGCTGCAAATGACATTATTTCATTCCTTTTTATGACTGAGTAGTACTGCATGGTGTATATATATATACACCATGTTTTCTTTATCCATTCATCTATCAACGGGCACTTAGGTTGATTCCACATCTTTGCAATTGTGAATTGTGTTGTGATAAACACTCAGGTACAGGTGTCTTTTTGAGATAGTGACTTCTTTTCCTTTGAGTAGATACCCAGTAGTGGGATTGTTGGATCAAATGGTAGGTCTACTTTCAGTTTTTTGAGGAATGTCCATACTATTTTCCACAGAGGTTGTACTAATTTACAGTCCTACCAACAGTG
Source organism: Daubentonia madagascariensis (assembly GCA_023783475.1). Taxonomy (NCBI): domain Eukaryota; kingdom Metazoa; phylum Chordata; class Mammalia; order Primates; family Daubentoniidae; genus Daubentonia; species Daubentonia madagascariensis. Next base: position 3,827,918 of record JAKFHU010001436.1, on the reverse strand, counting down.
TATAAGTGTTCCTTTTTCACCACATCCACACCAACATCTATTGTTTTTTGATTTTTTAATAATGGCCATTCTGACTGGGTAAGGTAGTATCTCATTGTGGTTTTAATTTGCATTTCCCTGATGATTAGTGATGTTGAACTTTTTTCAAATGTCTGTTGGCCATTTGTGTATCTTCTTTTGAAAAGACTCTGTTCGTGTCTTTTGCCCACTTTTTAATGGGGTTATTTGTTATTTTTCTTGCTGATTTGTTTGAGTTCTTTGCAGATTCTGGATATTAGCCCTTTGTTGGATTTATAGTTTGTGAATATTTTTTCCCACTCTGTAGGTTGCCTATTTACTCTGTTGATTATATCCTTTGCTGTGTAGAAACTTTTAAATTTAATTAAGTCCTATCTATTTTTGTTGTTGCTGTATTTGCCTTTGGGGCCTTAGTCATAAATTCTTTGCAAGACCATCAGCCCAACCTTTTTTTGTTTGAAATCTAAATAAAAGGGTTGATTTATTGGAATGATTTTTTGAACTTGTGGGGCGTTTGGTGCAGATACAGAGAATGGATACTGAAAGTCACCAGACCTATCCAGGCTGTCCTTGCACATACACACTTCATGTGTATATATAGCCTTTGCTGCCACCTCTCTCTAGTTATTGTTTGCCACCTAAAAGCCACAGCTGCCGTAAGGGGTATCTACAATAATTAAAGGATAGGCTGATTTTGGGTGGAGCCAGAAGCTCATTCTTTGCCTGAAGTCGAGCTGAATTTTATACAGAGAACACAGACTTACAAGGTAGATGAGAACCCCAGCAAGCCTTGATGCCACTTCCCAAGCTCCCTAAACCCAATGTGAAAGGAAAGGGAGGCTCCCTGGCCAAAAAGGATGTTAAGGGTGTGGTTTCTCACCATGACAAGGAGGGTAGAGTGCACGCTGATGTCAGAGGAGTGGTGTTTTGACATCGTGAGGAAACTTAGAGAAACTGGATCCTATGTTGTCCAGTCTCAGGAGGCTCTAAACTCCCATAAGGTGCAAGAATAGCACGGCTGTCCTAGTAAATCCTCTTATTCTATCAACGCACGGGGGTGTGATCTTGACTCTTACCAAGTGTGGTCAGCAGTTATGGGGCAGGGTGTCTAAGCAAAAGCCATCTACAAATCACTTATGCAAAAACTTACTTCTGGGCTGAATCAAGACATAATAGCCATTTTTATAAAGAAATCTTATAGGCCTTAACCTCTTTAGGGATGTTCTGGTAACCAAAAAAGCTCATTGCCTCAGAAAGAAGCTTTTCCCAGGAATCCCTTCCCAAGAAAGTGCCTGCTTGTAACAAAAGAAAAAGTTGCAAGTTTAAAGAACAGGAGAGTTTAGAAATGGAGGAAGAAAAGAAGGGAAAAGGCATTAGCAATTTAGGGGTGCTTACCACAAAGGCAGCCTTCCTATCGAGTATAGCTTATCCAGTGAATCCTAAACTTTCAAATCCTTTCATTTAAAGAGTCTGAACAATTTAATTTATCCTTTAGATAGATATGAGATAGGAAACTCAGGTTGGTCCTATTGGTATTCTAGAATTGCCACATCCTGGCTGCAATAGACTTCTGGGGCTAGCCCATGAGCTCAACACGGTTTATAACACCATTTCAATGTCTAAGGATCACCACATTCATGATTGCTATTGGATCCATAAAATTTATTAGTGTCACTCAATTGAAATTGGTAGCAATCCTTTTATTTTTTCCTTTTCCAAATGAAAATAATGGGCCTCTTCAAGCAACTATAACAAAATCTTACATATCAGTACAAAACAGTAATAGTTAATGTCCTAAAAAATTGCTCAGATTTTTTCCTAGAGCAAAAAGTAAACAGGAAAGGCAACTGGCTTCAGAAGATGCCTTGCTGGCTGCACAAAAGCAGGACTGGCAAGCAAGACGATGAAGTGCTTTCGTCCCAGGTATCATGAAAGGATGGGGCTGCCCACAAGAGTATCTTCCAGTGTCAGTGCGGTGCAATTTCGGGAAAACTTCCCTCCCTGACTCCATGACAGAGCCTCCTTGAAGCGCAATAATGAAAGCATTTCCCCTGATTTCCTCTCTTTTCTGGCTTGTGACAGCAAAGAAGAAAGACCATATCATCTGCTGGCTGATGAAAACTTGAATAGCTATACACTGTCGCTAGATCATTTGGAGGAAAAATGATAAATGCCCTAAAGAAAGCCCTGGGATGCTATATGTAAATCTGAGGTAAGAAGAGCCAATAAGGTCTGTGACAACATTAAGTCAGTTACTAGCAATGAAGCAATTATATGCACGACTGAAACAATCTATAATGGCAGCTAGAACAAAGGCACAGGGGAAGTGGGCAGGAGACCACTTGGAATAACCTGAAATATCCAGTGTCCTGAGAGAAGTGTGACCTATTCCAGAGCTCGAGAGTCAGAAAGATCTGAAATTATAAACCGAGACGGAAGGTACTATGCCACACAACTTTCCAGTTATAAGCTTCTTAGCTTTTAGATATGCCTGGTGAAGGCACATCTGATAAAATGACTGGTGGCAAGGAGTCATAAAGAAAAATGCAAGTGCACTGAATAAAAACAAGGGGAAGGAAAGTAGGTAAAAATGAGAGCACAAAAACTACCTGTAAAGTGATGAACTCTGACTTGGGCCAGGCTGCCGAGAAATGGGCATACTCATACACTACTTGTGGAGGAAGAAATTGCTACAATTGTTCTGTGATACGCAGTTTAGTAATAAGTATCAGTAGACTTAAAACTCCATGATCCCTTTGATTTGGAAAGTTTATTATTTGGATATTACACTAAAGAAATATTTATGGATGTGAGAAGTGATTTAATGAAGTGCTAATAATGACAATAACAACAACAGCTAGCATTTATTAGGTGCTCATTGTTTCCTTCACAGAATGAAAAGTTTATTCTGGATGCTGATGGAGGCCTCGGGTAGGGGTGGACTTGGAAAATGAATAAAAACTTAAAAATTCTACGTAATCCACAAAGCAAAATTTTACAGTGCAACATATAACCTTTCTTTGCCTGCAAATTAACTTTAGAGATGAATCGAAAGTTCTGAAGACTGGATGCTAGAAAACAAATGCATTATGTACAAGCTACCTTTGTTTACGTTGGTTTATATGCTACTAGGCAACTGGATAAATGAATTTTTGCATCATGAAACAGTTCTTTTAATTGAACATTAAAAGAAAAAGAACTGTTATCACTAAAAGTCACATTATGGCGCAGAAAATACAGGTCCCACAGCTTTATCCATTGATGACAGAGCACATTTCACAAGACAGAAAAAAATGAAAATGCTGACTGAAGCTATTGTGCTTTCTATATCTTCATTCATTTCATCATTACATGAGGATGTTCATCACAGTGTTATTTATGCTGACCTCTTAAAGACCCATTACAGGCGACTGGTTAAATAAATTAATTTCCATATAACGCAAGCATTAGGGACCTATTACAAAGGGTAACATAGAGCTAAATTTACAGACAGGAAAACAATCTCAATATCCTCCGAGGGGACAAACATATTAGTATACATAGTACATACAGTATGATCCCATTTTTTACTTTTTTGTTTAAAATATTAATATGATAATGTATATGAATTGGGATGATTTTTATGTTATTTTTGCTTATCTAGAGATTTTAGCCTTTTAGAATTAAATATGTATTATTACAAAAAGAGAAGCACAATTTATTTTAAATAATAGATTTTTTTTTAAGAAATAAAAAACTTTCTTCTTTAATAGAAAAAAAATATTTAGCTGAGCAAATGTCTGTGGCGATCATAAAGAATACCTCCAAAGTGGGGCTAACGTAGGGAAAGACTCAGCCCAGATATGGACCTGTGAGATCTAGGGATTCACAAAGAATTCCTGTGAGCAGGCTGAATTTTCAGGTGAAGAGGACATAGCTGCAGGCCATGGCCTGGGGCATTTTAAACCAAATTCTCCTTTGTGCACTTGGGAACACAGGCAGAGAGGGTAAGAGGTGCTTCCCTTTTCCCTCCTTCTGGGGCCATTCTTTGCTCCTGATGTCCCTATGCCCACCACTGGGGTCCTGCACTCCTCACTGGGTCTTGTGTGGTGCAATGCTTATTCTCTTCCCAAGGAAAGCACTGAACAAACACTGAGAACCCTCAGGCAACTCAAAACCCATTCCAAAGAAGTGGACATGTGGGCAGTTGCTTTTACTGGGCATAAGGAGAACTGCCTGCCTTGTCCTCTCTCATCCCCAAAGAAAGACGAAAACAGAAACCATCTCCCGAATATTTTCTCTGGATGGGTTTCTAACCCTTCTGAGCTGTTGGTTAGGGCATTAGGCAACCTATTTAGTTAGGTTTAACAATATTTACAAAACTATGTTTTAAATTTTACTGAGAAATTTAACAGATATATTAATGTACTGTATGATGTTCAGAAAGGAACCTGTTTCATGAAGGTCAAAACTTACAAGTAACATGGTATAAATAAATGTATTGAATATAAACTTTCTTCTTCAGACGACATTAAAAAAACAGATTCTATAGTTTAAATGCTCTAAAATCTTCACAAGAAAAATCCTATTAAACACAAAGGTGATATACTGCTCTGTAAAGGGTATTGTTGGCTTTGGAAGGACTTGGGGAGGGAGAGAACAGCTGTTGCAAGTGCATACAAATTGTATGTATATCAAATTGTACAAAAATAGCCTAACCTGTATGTGCATCCAGACCATGCAATCGATTTTTGCATAAATATGATCAACTCATCTTTCCTCATCTTATGAAAGAGGACACTGAGGCATAGAGAGGCAAGTGCCTCATCCGGTTTTGAAACCTGCTTTCCTACAATGAAGAGATTGTTCCTAATAAAACAAAACCAGAAACTCAAGACAACATAAGTGTTGTAATACCACTACACTGTTTAACACTTTAGCTACATGCCAGGGTCAGAAGTTACTACCAGCTTTGGTGGTATAGGGTGTTGGCGAGAGGGGCAGTTTTAATTCCTGTGTGCTAGTTTTCTAGTTGGCTATGAGATTAATATTATATTGCTTGATATAAGTAGAGAAAAGGTGCTGTTAGAAGTTTTAGCCTATGAGCAGTAAGTAGTATTGTATAGCAGTTCCCCCTTATCCATGGGACGTTCCAAGATCCCCAGTGGATACCTGAAACCACCTCAAATAGTAGTAAACCCTACATATAGCATACTATGTTTTTTCCTATACATACATACATATCTATGATAAAGTTTAATTGATAAAATTAGGTATAGTAAGAGACAATTATAAAAATATGCTGTAATAGAAGTTATGTGAATGTGGTCTCTCTCTAAGTATCTTATATTGTACACACCCTTCTTGTGGTGATGGGAGATGATAAAATGCCTACATGATGACATGAAGTGATGTAAACGTTGCAATGTGCAGTTAGGCTACTATTCATCTTCTGACAATACAACAGAAGAAGCATCATTTGCTTTGGGTGATCCCGGATCTTTGAACCATGATGATGTGGACGGTTGGATGTCAGGAGCGGACGATGCGGATGACTAACAGGTGGGTAACACAGACAGCATGGATACGCTGGACAAAGGGATGATTCACATCCCAGGCAGGATGGAGCAGGCCTGGGTGAGATTTCGTCATGCTTCTCAGAATAGCACGCAATTTAAAATTTAGGAATTGTGTATTTCTGGGATTTTCCATTTAATATTTTCAGATCACAGTTGCCCACGGGTAACCAAAACCTCAGAAAGCGAAACCTCGGATTTGTGGGGGAGGGGGAACTTCTGTCTTTTGTATCTGACCAATTGCAAGAGAGAAAGGAGCTGGCTTGGGCTCAACCTAAGTGGCTACAGCTCACCACCATCCAAAGTTAACATGATCCTGGTATGAGGGATGCTGTCACCATATTATGTGACTAGATTTTTGTTTATTCTTCAACATGCTAGCGACTGCAACTCACACCGTCTTTCCATTCCTGGGCCTCCATAACCTTAACCATTATTCCCACCGTGTAAAACAGCACAAATTTAAGGTGACAAAGCTCGGATTGGTAGATGTGAAGTATGTGATGAGAACAGAACCCTCTGAGTACTGCACAGCCATTATGAAGTAACTGACCTATATGAAACTGCTACCATGGTTCACAAATTTATTGTCAGGTTCCAGCCTCTAGCTGTTCTCTGATTGTTCTAAATACTTGACAAACTGAAGCCTTTTCACTTTCTGTTGAAATTGCCTCATCTCCCTGTCAGAGCGCCATGGGGGACTCCATTACTTTTCTGACTTCTCTCCCCTCCTGACAAGTCATTTAGCTGGCTTCTTGTTGTGAAGGCTGTCCATGTCAAATTAGCCAAGGCCCCTATTGTCCTTATTACCACTCGAAAAGCCATCATGAGTAATGCTACGGGGTCCCTCAGTTGTCAGCATTTGTCAGAAAGAAAGGGAGTGTGGTTACATATAGCTGACAGGTAATTTCAGTGTCTACAATTACCCCAATTAGTCTTGTCATAAACAATTCGATAAATGCACACCAATACAAACAGATAAACACACCAAGGTCTCTCACTATTAATGCTGTGTAATGGGTAAATCAGTGATATGATGCTATATTTTATTTATTTTTGTTAAATGATCCTCAGCTGTGAGCTGGCACTTGCTACCTGGTCAGCACAAATTGTACTATCTACTTTCATTAGTTCATCACCACGAGGAAATTTGAAAGGCTGTGACAAAATTCATTTAGAGAGAGAGGGTAAGAGCAGATTGTTATAACACCTGCTTTAGGCAAGGATGCAACAAAGGTTTTCTTTTTGTCAGTTCTGAGCAACTATAGGCTTTAAAGTTCACTATTTTGTGTTAAAACACCAACATATGAAATATGATAGAAACAGGAAGTAGAAAAATTATACCCACTCCAAAATTAGGAACATGATTTGGGGGAAAAAAAATCCTGCTGACAAATGCACCAACCAGCAACTACATATTGAAAAAAAGATTGTGGGATGGTAGTTTCACATGTAAGATTATTACAGTTCTCTTCAACTAAGGATCCCCCCGTTTTTTTTAACTGTACCTTAAAACCATATATATAAAGCTTGTCATGTTCAGAGTCAAAGTTATTTATCTACTCTAGTATTCATAGGGATTTGTTTAATAAAGGCATCAATGTTTCTCCTTGCTGGACTCAGTATAGAGGTTATTAAGACCTGGTTAAGTGTGGCATACTAGTTCCCTCTCATATTCTCCAAATACCAGGGAATGAACCTGTTTTTAACATAACACCCTCTAGGAGCACTCTTCAGTTGCACTCTGTATTCAACCCTGAATGAGCGCCCTTAAGTTTGCTCTTGTGATCCACATAAATAAATGCTCAAGATTCAACATCTGTAGCGTCCACTGCACCCTGTCTGTTTGCTGACCGCAATCTTAAGTGATGGCTGAAAAACCCAACACGAGGATATTGTTGTAGGAAATTGCTCTTGGCAACTATTTGTTCAAGCTCAAGATTTTTTTTTTTTTTTTAAACCAACACTAAGAACCCACCAGAAAATAGGACAGGTCTCCCTAATGAGTAATCTATTTTAGCACAGTCTTGTCTAGGCATGACAGTTTACTGAGAGGCTTGAAAAACTCGTAATTACCAGTGTTACAGGGCAATTAATGTATATTACACTGCACTACTCATGGCAGCAACTGTCATTTTCTCAATAAAAATGAGTACTCTTCAGCTAAAGGTGACATTAATTGGGACTTTAATGACTATGCAGAGGAGCCGAAGCCAAATATGAACAAAACAGCGATTCAATGAGCGACTTCAGAAACGAGAAAATTGTACTAAAATGAGATTAATTGCTGTTTAGAAAAAGGAAAGAACCTAAAAAGCTATTAAATTGCAGGGTTTGGGTGCCCGGGTGATGGTTGTGATGTTAATCTTGCATTCTCACAGCAGGCAAATATTCACTAAATTCAGAGCCTTTTGACAGCAGGAAAAATCATGTATGCTTAACTTCAATCCATCAAAAATATATTTCAGCTTTTATCAGTGTTCTAAATACTTCTGCAATTTCAAAAATTACTGCTCCATTCCTTGGCTGTCATCATGCAAATGTGAACAATGTCAATATTGCTATGAAAAATTTCCCAGCTTCAAAAGGCCTACTTCAGTGATAAAGAAAGAAAAACGTGAAGATTAGAATTGCAAAACACACACTACTAATATAACAGAAATCAAACAATAAGAATTTAATGTTTAAGTTGTGGAAACTGCTAAAATAGAAAATGATGGGGTGGGCCCCCTTTTTTTGGTAGAAAAATCAAAGAAAAATAATTCTGAAATTCTTTCAAGGCATGTAACTTTATGCTTAATTAATCATCACCAATAATTAGGACAGAATTTTACAGCTTGACTTCAGGTGCTGTAATTGTTAATACTGTTCCCTAGTTTCTTAAAGCCTTTATCTTTGCTTCTGGGTTCTTAAAAAAACAATTATATAATTGCTTTTTCTTTACGGCCTTTTCAAATATCATGATGACTGTATATACAAAACACAGCACTTAAACTTTGACATGTAAAAGGATAAACAGATTTGATAACTCTGAAGTTATATACTCTGTTACTTGAATTTTTTTTTTTTTTTTTTAAAGAAAGAGCAGCAACTTAGTATTTTTGTTAAAGAGGGAGTTTTCAAAAGAGTTTTATTTTGGACAGAAAAGTAGTATTCACAACAGCTGCCCCCATAGAAAGATTAGGCCTGACTTTAGAATACTGTGTACTTTCCTACTGCATAAGCAATTCTGTTTGTTCTGCATTTTAATATTTAAAGAGCCTTCTCATCCACAGTTTAGGTCAGGGCTCAAGACACATTAACACACATATAATTCTGGCCATACTCAAGAACCACATCCACTAAATTACAGGGGGGGTGGTAAAATAGTGTACTTTCCATCTTCAAATCAATGACAAACCCTGTCTATTCTAAAAATCCAGAAATACAAATCACCTGACTTCCATTATGAAGACTGGTTATTGGCCACTTGTCTGCCAGAACATACTTATAGGGCCACTAGGGGAGAAGAGGAAGGAACGGGGAGAGAAACACATGCATACCCGTGCAGATGTCTGTACTCAACGACAGGATGTTCTGCTAAGTTTTATCTTTCAGTTGTTTTATTCACTATAAACATTTCTTGAGTTTTCAATCCAAGTTTGAGTGTAACCACCTTTGTAAAACAAGTTGCTAACAGGGTCCAGCATATCTCCAGGATTACCTACCTCTCCTCTTCCTCCAATTTTCCCTTTTCTTGTATCTAGACTTTTATGTTAACAGCATAATTCTTCCCCAGGAATCTAACAAATGTCCTTTTTAGCTCTTTTTCTGGGGGGTGAAAAGGGGCCTTTGTTATTCATTGTGCCATTTCAAAAACTAAGCTTCTCTCATACCTCAAAAACAGCTTTATTTTAAGGACAAAAAATTCACAAGCTCCCCCTAAAAGTCTTTTCAGGCAGAGTCCTTAGAGAAGACAGGTGCCTTTGGCTAAATTATCTCTACTGAAACCATTCACATAAATTTGTTTTTTTTTTTTTAAAAAAAAAAGTACATGTCAATAGTTTGATTCTATTTTGTCTATGCAAATACCATTGATAAAAATTTCAATGGAAGTTTTCAGGGAGTGGAAGGGTTCCAAACTAGGTATTGAAATGGGACTCAGGAATAGGATACTAATTCACCAAACTTGCCAAGAATGATCTAACCCAGTAGCCATACAAAGGCAACTGCAAACCATCTACATGATCCCAGATAATCCCTTATACTGTATCTCTAGGATCTCATCTCCATTTTGCAGTTTACTGTGTGAGGCTCCATTTGGGGCTCCAGGTTTCCCATTTGCAAAATGGAAGCAACTTTGTCATGCTAAATTTGCTGCTTGTGAACTAAGCACTGAGCACTTGGCAGACACTACCAGCTCCAGGAATGTTAACGACTGAAATAAACTTTTAAGGAGAGTTCCTAAAATGAATTTATTTGATACTGTTGTTCAATTGCTGAAATTCTTTACCCCTCACAGTTGCCACAGTGGTGCTATGAGAAAAGGTGATCACATTGAATCATGTGAAAGACTTGTACAATTAGAGCAGGAAGCATTGCTCTCTCAGCTAAGGCTGAAATTCAATTTTTAACGTCATTATTATTGTGCACAAATATCATAGGTCTCTCTCCCAAAATACTACTCTGTGGTTTAAATTGCTTACTCAGGCCCCTCCTAAAATTGAAATGTACCACAATGCCCATCAATCTTACAATTGACAGACCATGTTTAAGCTGGGAATAGTGACAAGTTACAGGGACTCTTTAAAAAAAAAAAAATCAATTCCAGGAGATTAGTAAGATGCGTTTTTAGATACATAGCCTCAGAACATTATAAACTCAGTGAGAAGCCAAACTGGAATATCTCAAATTTGGAAGATGAACAATATTTTGATGTGCCAAGGCTAATACATTATATGTTTCGAGTCTTACTATTAAGACCTGTAGCAACTGTTTTAAGAGATGAGTAGAAATGAAACAAATGGTAAATGTTTATTCAGTCATACAGTTCTGAAAGAAAACAACTGTTAATTTGCATTAGCTTGGGATCACTTAGCAGACTGCTTTTTAAGAGCTATCACCTCTCAGCAGCCCATAAAAGAGGAAGCTTTCATTCACTCCCTTTCTACCTGCTCCAGCTATATGAGCTATATGATATTTAACATAAATTCATTCTCTACTTACCACCAGTATTCAACAAATTAAAAGTCACTTCAAAACAGCTGACGTTCTTTGTCAGTTTGTGGAGGAGAAAAGTCAAGAGGCCAAACACCTGAAAGTCAATGCAGACAGACCAGCCTCATCTACTCCATCTTCCAATATAGAGAACTCTAGAATGATAAACTTGAGATATCTTTTGAGTCATCAAGTAAATTACATTATATTTAGTATTGCTTTAGCACCACTAGGACAGTTATCCTGCATAAATAAAAGTTTAATGCCCTATATTTATGGGTAACAGAATCTAAGCTATTTAAATACAGGTAAATCTTATTGTAGAGAGTAATACACAGATGTCCCTCAACTTAAAATGAAGTCACATCCCAATAAACCCATCAAAAGTTGAAAATATCTTAAGTAGAAAATGCATTTAATACACCTAATCTACTGAACATCATAACCTAGCCTAGTCTACCTTAAACATGCTTAGAACATTTACATTAGCCTACAGTTGGGCAAAACACATCTAACACAAGCCTATTTTATAATATACTATGGAATATCTCATGTAATTTACTGAATACAGTACCCAGTACAGTATTGGTTGTCTACCCTCGTGATCTGTGGCTAACTGGGAGCTGCGACTTGCTGCCACTGTCCAGCATCTCGAGAGAATATCATACTGCATATCACTAACCCGGAAAAACATCAAAATTCAAATTCCAAGTATGGTTTCTATTGAATGTGTATGGCTTTCACAACATCGTAAAGTTGAAAAATCATAGGTGGAACCATCCTAAGTCGGGGGCTATCTGTGCTTTGATTTCCTTGTTAATTAACCCCCCCAACTCTGCCCCCCAGGCTTAAATAAGGTAGGGAAGTAGGAGAAAAGACAGAGAAAGACAGAGTAGTTAATTGGGCCTTGCAGGGTTTATGCCTCAAGGGAAACTATTGTAGAGTCCTCAGCCCTACTGCAACCCCACAATTGTCAGCCTTAGATGGGGATTCCCAGGGCATCCCCTCTCTTCATCTCAGGAGCTTACGTGACTGAAGCAGGAAAACAGTCAGAAGGAGGTTTCCTTGCAGGAAAGACCAATTAACCCTGGGTAAAAGGGGGAAAAAAGAAGATCCTAAAAAAAGAGGATGAATGGACCAAAAAAGAGAGGGGGACTCAAATTAAGGAAAATGATCAGAACATCTTGGTACCTGGAGTAAGACGGGAGACAAGGAAAGTCGACAGCAGCTGCGCACCAGTGAGGGAAGGAGGGATGGTCGGGGTTGTTAGGAGAGGGCAAATTAGAACAAAGACAAAAGGAGGAGATAATCCAATCTCTGCTTCTTCATCTGGGGCCTATTTGGCGTGGAGAAGTCTTTGTTCCCGCTAGTCAGCAAAGTCATGTGAAATAAGAAATGAAATTCGGAACCCAGGTCAAAAACTGTGGGATCTTTAGCAAATCAGGAGTGCTCTGTCCCCCAAGAAATCATTGCATGAGAAGGCCCAGTAACAGAAACCCATTTAGTGAACAGTGACCCAAAAGACAGTGTGAGCTTCCAATTCCAACTGAAGCCAAAATGAGGTGGCAAAATGCCACATGACGGTGATTTCCCAGGCACTACTACAATAGGACACTTAGGTTTGAAGCTCCAGACACTGGTTCTAAGCTTATTTTTCCTCTAGATTTTCATTCTGAGTCTCAACTTTTTCTACTGCTTGATTCTATTTCTCTTCTATGTCTAGTCAGAGGATACTTGTTTCATTGCTTGCTTAGCAACGCCTGAAAGGTCATAAAAGACATCAGAGGGTTAAAACAAGATCTTTCACCTATATTCTCAAGCTGGACTAGGAATACTTTCTTTCTTGTCCTGAGTTTCATGTTAGGATTTTAAATTTCATTGTCACTCTGGATGGAGAGAAATGATTCTTTTTACTCACAATTTTGTACACACGTACGTTTTCTACTGACATTGAACTGCTACACGCAGCTAGAATGAAGAGAGGGCTGGTAGTCAAACTAACTTTAGAACGCTCCACCTATGTGGCACTGGGTGCTATTAAAAGAACATCATTTTCAGGAATACCCAGGCATTCCCATGGCATTAAGAGATGAGCTGAATCTTATCTCAACCACATCTGCCTATTTTAAATCTATTAGTATGACACACACACACACACTCACTTTTATCATTAAAAATGGAAGGAATGATGTTCTTGGTAAAAGTGAATACAAAGAACACTTGGTTAAGTAGTAAAAATATTCATTTTGTGGATATTAATCTAAGGCAGCCATCCCCAACCTTTTTGGCACCAGGGACCGGTTTCACGGATGACAAATTTTCCACGGACCGGGGTGGGGGTGGGGCGATGGTTTCGGGATGATTTAAGTGCATTGCATTTATTGTGCAGTCAAACCTCTCTGCTAATGATAATCTGTATTTGCAGCTGCTCCTCAGCGCTAGCATCACCACCTCAGCTCCACCTCAGATCATCAGGAGAATCTTTAGATTCTCACAAGGAGCGTGCAACCTAGATCCCTCACATGTGCATTTTATAGTAGGGTTCATAGTCCTACGAGAATCCAGTGACACCGCTGATCTGACAGGAAGCGGAGCTCAGGTGGTGATGCAAGCAATGAGGAGAGGCTGTAAATACAGAGGAAGCTTCCCTCATTTGCCCGCCACTCACCTCCTGCTGTGCGGCCTGGTTCCTAACAGGCCACAGACTGGTACCGGTCCGCAGCCCGGGAGTTGGAGACCGTAGATCTAAGGTTTAAAATACCTAAATCGATCAGACTGGGTTTCCCTTATCTAGTACCACATGAATTTTATAGGTTTGTTTATTTGTTTTAATATCATAGGACAAAAATATAAAAAAAAAAGTGGAGGTTTCGGCATTTCATATTAGCAAAAAGTCAAATGCCTTTTCTTATCCTACCTATATATATATATATATATATATAACTTTGAATTGTCTACTCAACCAGCCCCATCACAGCTCCAACTGCTGGTCTCCATGGCTTTTCCTAATTCATTTCGTAGGTCTCATCTCCTTTTTCAGCAGCTGAGTTGTAAGGTTGAGCCTCTTTTATAGTATAGCTCTTAGTCTCCAAAAGTTTTGGAACTGGCGATTCAGTGAGTTAAAACGGGAAGAGATTTTTCAATTGGCCAGACAGCTAACATTCTTACAACTGTCCTTACTTGGAATGAAGGCAGCTGGATCAGAATAGGCCTCCTCCTGCAGACTGAGTTCAAGCCACTACCTCAGGGCTCCCACTGTACCTCATATACGGTGGGAACCACCCCCAACCCCTAACCGCCCCCAGACTGTGAGCTCCTTGAGGGAAGGACACACACTCATCCTTGGATGCCTGGTACATAGTAAATGCTAAATAACAGCTTTGTTGAATGATAAATGAAATCCTGGCTCTGACACTAATGAATTGATCTTGGATAAGTCACTTTATCTCTCTGAGCCTTTGCTTTCCTACCTATTAAAATGCTTTCGGTTTCCTAGAGGAACGGTTAGGCTCAAACAAAATAATGAATGTGGAAGTGCTGTATAAATGCAATAGATTACTACAGTTTTGTTAATAGTTATCATTTGGATTTATACAATAAAACTGCACTGTTCAATGGGAGGAATAAGGGAGGTTCCTGATGGTCTCAGCAGTTTTCTTACCATAAGGAGCATATATTAAAAATAAAAATCTAGTTTTCTAAGAATTGTAAGATGTCAGGTCACACCCACAGTTTTTTATTGTTTTGGTTTGTTTTTTCTTCCCGTTTCTTATGTCCTCCCCAGCCCCAGCCCACCACTCCAAACCAACACACAAATCTTTTCTAGGCTCTGGGTCCTGCTTGGGACAAACTGAATTGCTCAGGTGACTGGGTCTGACAATTTTTTGCACAGATGCACCTGTATTATGGCAACACAGAGCTTTTGTAGAAGGCATCCCAGCTATGCTGAAAGGCAGGATTCTGCTGAGGTGGCCAAAAGGTCAGGGGGGACCTAATTGGTGCTCTGTCCCCCATCTCCAGCATCAGTGCCCCTTACTTCTCAGTACTCTCTACTCCTTCACCTCATCCATCCTCCCTTTGCTCAGTAGCCTGGTGAAAAGACATAAATAGGAGAAAACCAGAGTGAAGTAAGAACACTTGGATAGATCTACAGTTGTTTGGGAGCTACTAAGCTGGACCTAACAAAAGCACACAGATCTACTTTTTTGTTTTTGCTTTTAAAAACCAGAACCACTGTTCAGTTATGGATATAATAGCTTCCTGATCCCTAATGTTCAGACCTAGTAACAGAGAGCTAGCTGGGTTCAGACTGAATAGTGCCAGAGACTTCACAAGATAGCATTTATCTAGTGTAGGATGAATAATGTCCGCAGACAGCTGAATTATTTAAGAATCCACACAAGTAACTGAAACTTCAGAAACCCTGGTGAGCTTAGGTGCTACATGAGCCACATGTCCCCAGTTTCCTGAAAGACAAGAGGTGCTGCAGGTGAGTCCAGTGCAGGGCATTATTCTTTAGTGAGGAGAGCAATACAAGCCCATTGTTTGCTTTTTGTCATCTGGTTTGTCTTAATCACAAACTAAAAATTCATTTATAATGCAGTATACAAATTCCATGTTTATATCAATATCATATGCTGCTTGCTTGAAATCGTATACATTAAAATTAAGAACAGAAATCCAAGTTAATGGTCAAAGACAACCAATAACAAAACCACCAAATTCCAGTTGTCAAACATCATTTAATATGTATATTTCTGGGGGTTTTTTGGGAACAGTAATTATTAAAACTTAAAGTGATATGAGTGAGTGTTTACAGCTTCCTATTGAAAAGCCCAACTTACAGAGCATTCATTTCAGGTTGAAGAAAATCATGTGGCCATCTCTGTGCGATGGCCTAGTGACTTTATATCCTCTTGTCAAACCTCAGCAGTTTTATGTGTAGTGATACATGCTGGAGAAGGTTGGAGGTTAAAGTTGATAGGAGGGGCAACAGGAAAATCAACCAACTCCTTTTAAGAGATTACAGCCTTTAACATATTTGGGCCTGTCGGCAGTTTCTGCAAACTTTACAAGCCTGTGGTTGGTGCTGTTTTTAAAAAACTGATCCACAAGTCAGAGGTCAGATGGATCCAGTAAATGCCCTTTTACTTTGAAATAATCCCAAGTGGTTAATGTACTCCTAGTTTATGGCTGTTCGATTTTTTTTCTTTTTTTGGCACTTAAATCTAAAACTGAAAAAATATCTGCTTACTTATCAACTATCTGATAATATGAAATTACTAACCCCCAATTCACTATGTGGTTCCAAAAACAGGGAAGCAGCTGTTGTAAGAGAAACAAACAAACCAAAAAAAAAGGAAAAAGAAACTAGAAAATTAAAAGGCCCCTGCCGGAGGCAAACTTTGTATGGGCTGTTGGGCAAAGAGACATTTTATTAGTCACTGGCTTCTGTACTCAACCAGCGTCCAGATTCTCAGCATTCTCACACTGAAGAGAGAGAGATACATGGCTATGGCATCTGCGCCACGGGACAGAATTATTACAAAGTAACAAACTAAGACCCAGAAATGACTGCAAAACATCTCACTGTAATACCTGCTTACCTCAACTTGGCACACCTTGATTTACTTATGGCTACTCCCTGTGTTAAGTACTTCTACTTACCTTCTATTAAATGTGTACTACATGCCAAGCACTGCGTATATCTGAGCTTACTCAATCCTTACAGGAGTCCAAACTGTACTCATTTTACAGATCAGTTTAAAAAAAAAGAACATCAGAGAAATCAAGAGATTTGCCCAAGGTCACACAGTAAGGGGCCAAATGGGAATCAAACTTATCTCCTCCCTGCCATCCCCCTCAAATCTGTGCTCTTTCTACTCGGTTATACTGCTTCTTGGTTTGTAACTAATGATTAAATAATTTCTAGACTATCCCCCCTAATGGTTAAATTTTTTTATCACCATTCTCTTATTTTAAGACACTGCATAGTACTATGCAGTAGCAAGGGAACAAGACTCAGAGTGAAAAATCCTCAGGTCTTGTATTAGGTCAGCATGTGGTTGGTTCAGGGTCTTATAATATAATTGGCTGCTATTAATTATTATGAAAAATGTTTTGGTATTTTAAGAGCTCTCTCTGTCAAAATGGTAGATAGCATTTATATAATACTAACTACTTGTGAAATCAAAACAATTCCTATCATAAATGTTAAGTTGCTTCATTTCTGTTTTTAAACGTTTTATCCAACTCACAGATTACAGAGTTCAACACTGAGTGACTTAAATCTTTTTGGGCCTCAGTTTCCTCACTTGTAAAATTAGATTATATTTATGAGAGATCTTGCCTAGCTCTAAATACTCTATAAGTCTGTGATTTTTTAAAACCCCACTGCTTAATTCTAATGATTGAGCTCATACAGCTTTTCAAGGAAATAGAGATACCAATTTTTATGAACGAAAGTAAGAGGAAAAACACAACTTCAAGAAAAGTGCACTTATAAAAAAGAGCATGGAGCAAATGAAAACCCTTGGCCAACTAAAGCCCTGCAACAGCTGCCCCTTTTTTTGTGAACCCTTGTAACTGCATATACATGCTTTAAAAATAAATTTATTTAGGAATGACCTGAAAGGCAAATCATTTTCTCACCCAGAAATGTTTGTCAGAAGTGTTATGGGAGCTATCAACTTTTATTTGGAGAGATAATGTAACAAACATTTTCCAAACATTGCCACTCATTGTTTAAAATGAAGAAATATGCTGCTTGAAATATTTTTTAAAAATGCATTAATTCTAAGAAACTGCCAACAATTTGAAAATGGTTGTGTTAGTTTAAAAATACATTACATATAGATTCCTGGTAGAAAATGTTTCCAACTTTTAGTGGTACCTCGTTTTCCTTTATTCACAAAGTATCTGAGTGTGTATATGTGTGTGTGTGTGTAAACATATGTATTTATGTATGATATGCATATACCTGTATGACATGCATGTAACAGATAATTTTGTTTGTTTTTGTTTCTATTTCATATAGATGAAATATCAAAAGAAAGAACATAGCACACCAGAAATCAGAATTCCTCGGTTCAAGTCCCAGTGCACTTAAGTTAGATACTTAAAAAAGGCAAATAGTTTAAACGGTACTCAATATTATGAATTAAACTACTTCTAGCATAAATACCTTTCTTTCCAACCCAAATTTAACAAATAAGAGGACAACACATGTCCTTAATATCCCATATGTTTCCTTTTTTCCGTTTCCACTGAACTACTTTTGCTCCTTCTCTATTTTACACTTGAATTTCAGCAATAACCTTCCACATGGTCTCCCTTCCCCAGTCTCTCCTATATTTCTACTCTCCAATACAAACAAACAAAAAACCCTCCAAAAACAAACAAACAAAACACTCCACAAACCAAATACCTCTAATTGGTCTTCCACACTGTAACTTAGTAATATTTCCAAGTGTCAAATGTAATCATGTCAGCAATTTGCTCAAAAAAAACACCTATCTGTACCGCCCCAGAGACACTGTTAGAACTCCGCGGCATACACAAGCTTTTCTTTATTTGGCTCCTATTCCCTATGCTCTGATTGTACCCTCCTTCAGGCTTCAGTGCCTCTGCACATGCCCTTCCACCTGCTCACAACACCCTTCCCTATTTACCTGTCCCTCAGCTCTAAGATGAGGCTCATTCAAAGTAGCCTCCCGAACTTGCACTCTATGTACTCCACGCACATCTCAATCCCAGCACCTTGCATCTTGCAATTGTTGGTTTATTTGCCATAACGGCTGGTTTACAGCTGGTCTGCATTTCCCATCAGACCAAGCTCACTGAGAGCAGAAACTGTATTTTGAGGAATCTCTGTATTAAGAGGCCTACTATGGTGCCTGGTTCATGATTGGCTCTTAGTAAATGTTGCTCAATGGTTATCTGGGTGATGGAATAAAATGAATAAATGGCTAAGGATCTATTTAAAGATATGTCTATTGGGAACCTGACTGTGTGATAGGCAAGTATCATGCCTCTTATTTTAATTTCCAAATATTTACGCGTACTTCAAAATACATAATCTTCATCTTTAAGCACATTTTTGATATGCAAAAACCAAATCTCTAGTCCTATCTGTCAAAGGGAGTGATTTGGTGTAGGTGGCAGGATGGTAGAGGAAAATCCATAAAATGATTTTAACTATTGCTATTTTAGAGAAAAGTTCTATTATAAAACAATAAAATTATTACCCAGTATAATTTTAACTTTTCTAAGTTTATATTTCGAAAATTATATTTCCCTTAAAATGACGCTTTTTATTTAGAAAGAAAATTTCTCTCTATATCTCTCTCTCTCTCTCCCTTTCTCTCTCTCTCACACACACACACATACACACACACACACGCCCCCCGAATAATCTTTAGTCCTTAAAATAGAAGCAAGCATGAGAATGCCAGGGATTCATTTATTCCAAAGACTTAATAGGTACATTAAAAATTAACCTAAAAGATCCATTTAAGAACTCAAACGCCCAACTATGGTGTAATAATGAACAGGATGTTTGTATACATTTCTGTGGCCTATGATTTGAAAAATTTTTAATAAGTAATATTTTTAAATGAATTGATTTAACTGGTATGAATCAATTCTATACTTAACACACATTGACTAAGAGTATGTGAAAATGATACATTCATAATTATTGATAGAAACATATAATCAGTATCAATAACAGAATAATAAAGTAGATGAGGAAGCAAAACAAGATAAGCATGGTTTTGAAAGTTCCACAGACTTCTTGTAGTTTAGAGCTCTCTCCAGTGGACCATGTATATTTTTAGAAAGTAATAGTTGTTTAATATAACAATGAGGCCAAAATTAGATTATTCAGACTATAATGCATACCAAAGTTGAACGAATGGTTCAATAAATTTAAAAGATACAATAAGTTCATTCTGGCTGGCATCATGTCTTCATAAGTTCAGTATTTATCACAGAGTGGGAGTTTAATGGAAAGCAATGATAAATTTACTTATCGTTTATAGGGTCCTGTGCTGATAACAAATGAAGTATTTAACTTAATATAAATATTTTAATAGTGAAAGTGAATCACTGTTTTTACAAATGCTTGGGAAACTGCAATTTGTTCCCTTTAATTTTATTATAATCCATCAGAAACCTCTGATGCTTAAATTGTATGTATGTCCTGGCTGTGTTGGCATTAAGATCCATTTATCATAATCTGCTCATGCATATACTCTGAAGCATACAGACAATAAGAACATAACCACTTACCCTTTCTGCTTACTAGCTTATGGATATATACAAAAGTGGTTGGAAACAATGAGAGTACAGGTGCTCAGCTGCTTTGGGGATATAGGAAGCTAGACGTGGCAGAATTCAGGTCAATGGGCATATACCAGAAAAACTTCATGCCGCAGAGATGTCCTATAGCCAAAACATTTGATGCCTCAAATTACACATGGGCTAATCAGAGCTGTGCACAAAATGGCAGTGCACTTGAAGGCCATTTTCAAAGCTATAGCCTGAGTCTGAAGTGCAGAGGGATCCAATTCAATTTAGGGAAATGAAATTCAACTCAAACATTTATTGAGATTTAGTTTATCAAAGCTGGTCCAGAAAGACCTTCCCTGATCCCTTTATCATGATTTAAAAAAAAAAAAAAGTATTAATTCATTTACTCATTTATCATCTGTCTTTCCCATCATAATATAAGCTCCCCTAAGGACAGGGCCCACATCTGTCTTGCTTATTGCTGCATTCCTGGTGCCCAGAATGGTGAACAGAGTAGGTGCTCAATATGTACCTAATGAATGAGTAGAGATATCACTCTTGCCCTCAAGGAGTTTACGTTACTTTGGCACTGTTAGACAGGGTAATCAGCTTGGATGCAGTTAGAGAGATATTCAGACCCAATGATCCTCTGCCTTCTTAACAGACATGGAAAGGATGCTTATGTGGCTGGTTGACATTTGCTCCCCTATGGAGAAACCAAGATAACCAAGGGGTTGTGGGTATGGTCCAGAAGGTGGGGGTGGGGGGGAGGTACTCCACTTGCTGCCTCTACTGAAGCAGATATTGCTTTGAAAAACATTCAAGGAAAGTGGACATTCTTTGTTATAATATATCCCCTCACTGTGAAATTTCTTTTTACAAATATTAGATTACAGTGACAAAGACTTTGATTTTTCCCACTAAATGGAAGGGCAGAAAAAAAAGTTTGCAAAGTTCCTACTGTCAACCATCTGGTGACAGATTCCATAAAGGTCCAGTAAATTTTAGGGAAATAGAAACCCCAAATTTTCAGACTTTTTATTAAAAAATAAAAATGGAAAAGATGTCTTTAGAATGAAAAATAAAATGTTTAAGTCAATGGGTTTATATATAGCCTTGTAGTTGCTCTTATACCTTGGAACACTGAGGGTGCATATAATGCTCACCCTATAACTAGACTTCAAATATCAGAGGTGGCAGGGACCCCAACAGCAGCATCCACTGATGCTAAGGGATTAGTTTTGGCTGTCACATTTGATTAGATTAAAAGATAATGCTGTACAGTTAGGACTTGATACTGAAAAGAAGTGGTGCAGAACACAGAATATCTTTATGTGTTTAGTCCAGGTAGCAATGTATGATTAGGCTAAGCACCCTCCTCTACAACCTTACTAAGACTGTCTACTGCTTATTTCTTAAATGAATTTAACTGTCATTGTTTTTTCTTTCCAATCTATGCCACACATTGCTGCCCAAAGGGTCTTTTTAAAATAAAAATATGATCATGCTATTCCCCTAGTTAAAATATTTCAAAGGCTCCCCATTGCCCACGTGATTTCTCTAAATTCCCTTCTTGATCTGGCCCTTCCTACTTCTCCAGTCTCATCTTCCCCATGTCCTAACACATAATTGAATCTTCAGAAATACCAAAGTACTTGTAATTCCCTAAATATACCATGTGCTTTCATGCTTCTTCACGTATGCATTATATAACTTGGTCTACCTTTTAACTGGTTACCTAGAAAAAATTTTTATGCTTTTCTTGTGACCCAACTCATGCCCCTTTCCCACTCACTCTGGCTTGAATGACTGTTTCCATTCTGAGGACCCAAGCCAATTGCTACTGCACTTAACATACTAAAATTCCTTGTTTACTTTTGTTTATTTTACTAAACTATTAGCTTAGTGAGGTTAGAGGCCATGCTTATCTTTGATCTTTAATGCCTAGCCCTGTAACCAGCACACAGTATGAGTTAAATGAATAGATGTACGAATGTGTGAATGAGTGAATTTCAGCAATCTGGTGCAGTGTTGAAAGAAAATTGGCCTGCATTTGGACATACTTATCCCACACAGGTAAACAAATAATAGGAAGGCTCCAGAAGGAGGTCTCAGCTTAAGCCATTGGGGTCTCAGAAATCTATGATGGTATGAAGAAAACTGTGAGAAAGTAGTTCAGAAAATAAAGCTTGAAATTTGAAAACATTTATTTTACATTATCAGTGAATTCAAGGTTCTGTTTGACTTTTACCTTCTTTCTTTGTTGACCATTAAAACTTAAGAACGTACTGATCTTTCGTTTTTCTGTATATTAAGAAACACTAAAACAAGAGAAGACAATCAAATGAAAAACATAAAAAAAAGAATTGTTTGGCATTAGCTTAGAGATACTAAGAATTTTTACGCATTAGAACATGTCTTGATGTTAACAGTGTTTGTATCTCATTTTACATATTATTCCATTTATACTATATTTTATATATTTATTAGATATAAATTGGCTTCCAACTGGTCTTATCTAGTTGGGTCTTTGCTGGTGGTCCAAATAAATGACCCACAATTTGAAATCCTTCCTTTCCTAGTATCTCACATACACACGCTGTTTCCTGTAGGTGCCTAGATACGTTAAACTTTGGACGCTGGGTTCCACCTACTCTTTTACTTTCCATTCACAAAAGAACTCTTCCTGGCTTATGTATAAAATTTTATGGTTAAAATTTCATATCTGTTTTTTAGGTATTAAAACAAAAAAACAAAACCCAAACAATGAAAGAGTCCGTCTTTTACTCCAAGAAGTTCTTTCCTAGTGTTATGGACTGAATTGTGTCCCCCAAAACTTCATATGTTGAAGTCCTAATACCCAGTACCTCAGAATTTGACTGTACTTGGAGACTGAGTCCCTACAGAGGTAATTAAGTTAAAATGAGGTCATTAAGGTAGCCCCAATTCAATGACTGATGTCCTTATAAGAAAAGGAAATTTGGATACAGATGTATACAAAGGAAAGATGATGTGAAGACAACTATCTACAAGCCAAGGAGAGAGGCTTGGAACAAATCCTCTCCTCACAACTCTCAGAAGGAACCAGCCCTCCTTGATCTCAGACTTCCAGCCTCCAAAACTGAGAAAATAAATTTCTATTGTTTAAGCCACAAAGTCTGTGGTATTCTGTTATGACAGCCCTAGGAAACTAGTATACCTGGAGTAACTTTTTGTTTTTCACTTCTGGTATTTTGTAAACTGAAAGCATGCTTTATAAATTTTAAGTTATCATTATAATTATTTGATGAGGACAATGAAGTAAACTGGCCTTTAAAGTTTTTCAGACCTAAAGATTTATACCTAGTTAGAAATATTCCAGTCTCAAAAATATAAAAGGTAAAGTTATTTTGTTTCTACCAGGGTCTCACGTATGCAAAAGGAGAAGCGTATTCCGGGTTATGCCACATGCCTCTCCTTTTAATGCTGCTACATCAATTCTTCTTAAGGTGGAGGTCCACATGGGGGTGGTTCTGGGATATATTTTATTTCAGTGTTTTAAAACAAAAGAATTAATTACCACCATTTAAAACGTAGAAGAGCAAACATAAAAATCTTGATTTACAACATGGTTTGAAGAACTGAAAGATCTGGCCACACTGGGCCCACTATATCTCCATGGCCACATGGGCTGAGATTAAGTAGGGGCTGCTCCATGCAGAAGCACTACTTGTTCTCAGGGTCACCAATTTCCACTCCTTTATGTCGTCTGCCTGGTCCCTGTATACATCTTAGTTTGCAATCTCTGATCTATGGGGACGTCATTTGGGCTTTTCAATTATGAGAGGTATAGTTAGTTAGGATACCCAAGTGGATATCCTATGTCCTTCTAGATAGGTTAGAAGTGGTAGCCCCCTGCTCCACCTCACTTACATCCCACCACTGATTTATCATCTCCTGTCTGGCAGTAGTCCACACAGGAGTTCCCAAGAGGGGTACAGGTATTAGAGTTCCAAAAGGGTACAGGTATTAGACACAAAAATTGATCCTTTGTCAAGTAAGTTTAAGAAATGTAGGGTTAAACAATGGTAAATATGTTTCCTTGATACAGAACTTCTGAGAGCCTTTAATATTCAAATGTAGAAGGTAACATTTTCCACAATTATTTGACCACTCAACTTTTGTTTGGGGAGCATTTTCAGCAAACAGTATTGAGTGAAACTTTAACCCAAGCAAGCCATTTTCCCATACAAACTAAAATTGTTATTTTTGCTAAGTAATGTGGATTTGTGTAGTAAATATGGCATTTTAGATGAAAATTCAAATAGTTTAAAAAAAGAATAAGACTTTGTATGATATTTCATTTAGAATATTAATTTCTCAGTTTTTTTGATGTGATATGTACAAATGCTGTGGATCTTTTAAATTCAATAAAATAGTTTTATATAATTTTCAGTAATCAAAATGGAAATAGGAGGATACATACTTATTTCCAGCTGGATCCAAGATGCCATCTCTGCTTTACTTTAAATTCACTAACATTTGGAATATATGCACAATTAATTTTGAAGATTAATACTTGCCAGTAATGGTTAAAATATGTGTCACAGTGTGCATTTCTTATAAATGGTTTCATAAATTAATTGTAATATCATCTCTAAACCTATTAATAACATATGAAACAATACCAATAATTATTTTTTTAAAGTTGATATTATTTCTCTCAGAAACTACAGTGGGCTTCCCAATAAAACAAAAGGAAGAAAGAGAGGGGACAGCCTATCTTGTTTTCTTCAAACTGGGAAATTCAAAAACTGATGATTGTTTATTTTCATGGAATACACATTAGATCTGTAACATTCCTTCCAAGTATCAGAAACTTTTGGAACATCAAATGCTGTAACATGAACAATTTGTGCCATTAACATTGGTGCATGATTTTTATATTTTAAAAATACATTATGCTTGTTCAAAATAAGCCTACTCATTTATTCAACAAACAATTAAGAGTCTATTATATGCCAGGCACTGTTCTAGTCTTAAGGATATAGTGGTAAGCAAAACAAACAAAAATTCCTGACCTTGTGGAACTTTTACTCTAGTGGGGCAAACAAAATGATTACAGATCATGTTAGAGGATGAAAAGATTTATGGAGAAATATAAAATATGGAAGGAAGATGGAGGCTGTTCGGGAGGGTCAGAGTAAGTCTGAGAAGGTGATGTTGTATCTGACTTTTGACAGTGAGCCACATACATACCTGAGGAAAGTGTTTCATGCAACAGGAACAATCAGTGCAAAAGGCCTGGGGCAACAATGCACCAGGCAAGTCTGAGGAACAGCAAAGAGACCATGGTAACTGGTGCAGAGTGAGTGAGGGTAAATATGGTAGGAGATGAGGCCAGAGCAATGGAAGGGGGAAACTGTGCAGGGCCATGAAGGCTGACTTTGGCTCTTATTCTGGGTCATAAGGAACCACTGCAAGAAGTGGAATATGAGGGAAGGGGAGAAGAATGATTCCAAGGTATTTCACCTAAGCAAATGGAAGGATAGAGTTGTCGTTAACTGAGACGGGGAAAACTTTTAGGAACATCTCAAATTCAGATCTGGTTATGTTGAATTTGAGATGTGTACCATATATTCAAGTAGGGGTGTTGAGTAGGCAGTTGAATATATGGGTCTGGCGTTCAGGGGAGTGGTTCAGGATAGACATATAACTTTGGGAATTACCAGCACACAGATGGTATTTAAAGCCATGAGACTGGATGAAATCACTCAGCAAAAGAACAGATAAAGAAGAGAACCAAATATTGAGCCCTGGGACACTCCAACACTAAGAGAATAGTTAGCAGGAGGATCAATTGAGTCCAGGAACTCAAGGCTGCAGTGAGCTATGACTGTGCCACTGCACTCCAGCCTGGGTGATAGAGCAAGACCTTGTCTCTAAGAGAGACCGAGAGAGAGAACAGAAGAGGAGGAAGAATGAATGGAGATTGAGAGGGAATGGCCCTAAGTATGGGAGAAAACCAAGAGGGTATGGTACTCTAAAAACCAAATAAGGTAATTTTTCAAGGAGCCATCAGTAAGCTTTGTCAAGTGTTGCCAATAGGTCAAGTAAAGGTGAGCTCTGAGCAGTAACCACTAGGTTTACTAACCTGGTGACTATGGTCACGAATATAGTTTCAAACGGTATTATTATCTTTATTAATAAGTATGAATTTATGTGGCAATCCAGGAGACACTAAGTGTCTCCCACATCCTCATGTCTTTTCTAAACAAAGTAGCCCCAGGCAGTTTCCTGCACATAAGTTTTCTCATTTGGGTCAAATTAGCTCACATTCTTAGATACAACCAACTGATTCAGCAACTGCTGTCTGACCTACAAGCAGCCTAAGGTTGCCCAATGGCCTGTACATTGGTCTGATCCTGTAACTGCCTAATAAGGATGGATGGCCATTAATTGGATAGTAACTAGCTGGATTGTAACTAACTGACCCAGACTATTAGTAGGGCAAGATATGGCAGGCACTTAGAGAAAAGGGAGTTAGCAGAAGCCAGGTGTCCAGAAAAGCCTCAAAATTCTTGATGTGCTCCATGTGGTCCCTGCCAGGGCAATGGCACATAAAGTGGAACCTCCTGATCTACTTCTTTATCATTTTCACATGTTGGCGGCACACTTCAGCAATATATAGACCAGTGTTAATATTTACCAAATGCTCCTAATATAACTCTAGCCTCAAGTGCAATATTTATTGGCTACAGTTAGACTCTAGATGAATCACTTTATTTGAATAATTTAGCAGAAGGGCGGGTCAGATATAAAAGGCAAAAATAGGGACAACCCAGGCATTGGAACATCCAGAAGCAAAGACATGCAAAAGGGCAGTGTGAGGCATTTTTAAGTGATTAAAAAGTGTGTGAGGCATGTTTGTTTGGCAGGAATTGGGGAGGTATATAGAGTAACATCTTCGGATATGACTGGAAAGGAAGGGGCCAGACTGTGAAAGGCCTTGAATGTCCTTCAAGATGAGACGCCTGACTCTCCTCTGCAGGAAATGGACAACCATTATTAGCCAGGATCTTAAAGTGGTTTGGATGGGTAAAGCTCCTAGGCTATCAACAGCAGGGAGCCCTTGCCGTGGTATTGGCTTGAACGGCAGAGAGAAGGGGATGAACACCCAAAGCTGAGAGAATAGCTGCATGGAGTGGCTCACCTGGCAGGAATGACTTGGTAGACATATGCAATCAATCTGAGGGCACTCATAGCGGGAGGGAAGTAGCTGGGGGAACACTCTGTTGGTACTTAATTCCCACGCTATGATGTTCTGCCAGTGCCTCCCACTGACTGAACCCAAGAGGAAGCCAGAGGGCAAAGGCATCTGCTGAAGTGTCCCAAATGGGTCAGACTCCCAGGTCACAGAGCAGAGTGGGAAGGAGATGGACAAAACAAAGACAGAATGCTTCACTGCAGAGCCGTACCCTCAAAAGAGTGATCTAGTGGCAGTGTGCAGGAAAAAAAAAAGACAAAATGAGGAGGAGAACAGTAATTTTCTGGTGCTGAAATAGCTCAGCATCCCTTGAACTACATCAGTGGCAGGTCCAGGGAAGTAGGCTTAAGGTTCCTTAGCCTTTCAATTAGAAATTATAGAATGTTTATGCAATTGAGTAGGATGCAGGAGCATAACCAGCTCAACATCAAAGCTCTATTTCACAGACACGTGCCTAAGTGGTTTTGAAACAAACATGAGAGAATGTCAAGTTCTTCAGTTAAGCAGAGGCCGCCAGTGTGAATGAATAACAAGATGCTGGGCAACAGAGGGAAAAGAGAAACAGGTCAGAAGCTGTAGGGTATAAGTCCAGTGTGACTTTCAAAGCATAGGGCAAACCTTGCAATTCTGGGGAAGAAGGGAAAACTGAGGAAAGGAAGAAATGTCTAAGGGAACCACCTTAATCTGAGACAAGGGTAGAGAATTAGCAAAAACAAGAGAGAGAAATGGGGGTGGCTTAAAGAAGTTATGTGGGGAGGAGGACCTCTATCTTCTCAGAGAAGCCTTAAAGCACAGCCTTGGGTTAAGAAGATAGTGGTGACAGTTATAGAAACTGTAGGTGTCACCAAATAAAATTTTTCTCTTAGAAAAATTAAATGGACTAGTGAGTAGGATGCTACAACATGTGCCTCCTTCTTGACACCAAACTATTAACAATTAAATCCTATTACCAGCTGGTAACTTTTTCCCCCAAACATTTCCCTCAAAGCATCACAATTTTTAATTCTGTTCTGAAGGTATGGATTTCTAAAGGATTGAATACCATGATTAGCAAACGTTTATTACTTACAAATGAACTAATGTTAGGTGCTGGGAAATTAACCTCTAAGAGAATTAATTCCAAAGGAAAGAAATATTATTAAACAACATAATTATTAAAGTGTGTGGCAAGGATACATTAAGTTAACATTTCTAAAATTCATATGATGGGATTATAACATGGAATCTTCACTTAACATGTCTCATAGTCTACCAATTAGAAATGATGTGTATGACTATGCAAAGACCAACTTTAAATTTTAAAAGTACAATAGGACTATATATACAGTCTTTCAAATTTTAAAGATTTGATTGATTGTATAATATGTATATATACGCACATATATATGTCTTTGGTAATTTTAATGATTTAGGACATCAGTCCCAAATAAAAATGATTTAAAATGGTTAAAAAGTCTGTTGTAAGTATATATTAATATAAGCATATTTAAAATAATTGATATGATAGGATCATAATATAGAAATCCTTATTTAAAATGTCTTAGTATAGTCTACCAATTAGAAATAATATGTGTATTACTATGCAAAGATCCACGTTAAATTTTAAAAGTACAGTAAAACAACGTATCTTTGGTAATTTTAGTGATTAATGCTTTAATTAAGAGATGAGGTACATGCAGACATATGCAATAAACTGACATAATTCATCATATTGAAAAGAATAACATGATGAATGCATGTGTATATTGTAAATTATACAACACACATGCAAATCATATACTCATTATCACTCAGAGGCATTATTTTTCCTACAGTCAAAACGTAACAAATCTTCCAGTATTACTCAATCTACTGCATGACTATTTAGGAACAAAGTAGTTTGTAGTATCTTTTGTAGACTAGTAATTTAAACTGAGAAACTCAAGTTAATGGAAATACAGAGCAGACATTATTAGTGGTTGCAACTCTGTTGCTGCTAAACTGGAAACAAGTCCATGTACTATGTATCTATTGTTCACTAGTGTCACTTTAAATAGAAGTCTAGGCAATGCAGATTTTAATAGGGCCTTTGGATATACTGCCAAATTTATCTTTATTTATTTATTTATTTATGTTGAACAGAGAATACATTGATTATTGACTAGCTGGAAAAACAGCAACACTGGCCCAGAAACAGTTTCTCAATGAAAGAGTAATTACTTAAATACACAACTCTTGTAGGATTGATTTGTCTTTGAATGAAGTGTCTTAAAACAAAGACAGTTTAAGCATATCAATATATTTGGTGCTTGGAAGTAGCCAGTAAATACTGATGTGTGCCTGCTTGGATAGGGGCAGACTGGCTCCCCAAACCTGGACCCAGGCAGAGCAGACCAAAGTGAAGACGTAAGCTCTGAGTTATTTATAAACAGCTACTTATCACATAGTCAGGTTAACCTTCTCTAGTTTAATGCAGCTGTTAATTAGGCTTTCTGACTAAACTCAGTGGAAAATAAATGAGCTTTTTTTAAAAAAAATATGAAAGTTAAAATAATAGGGGGGAACAAAGTACCTCTGGAATTCTTATACCTGACTATGGAGTATTAGTGTGTTGCTCTAATGGGGAACAACATATATATGAACATGTTAATTGAAATAAACAGCACACACATTGATTTTCTGATCATTTTAAACTTTAATTTGGGTAAAAAAAAACTTTTAGTAGTGGGAAGACTACTACAGATGTTCCAACTTTATAGGTGAGATTGAATCAGCATATATGAATCAGAAAGAGAAGGCCTTTTAAAATTGTTGTATACTTCAATGCATTATAATTCTCATTCTTAAATCAAACCTAAAGAAAAATATTTATAAGATCCACTGTTGTGTGAATCAAACACAATAGCTTCATGGATGACTTTTTCTCATTTTGGATAAGAAGACAATATACCCTTATTAATATATTAACATTACAAAATTTAATTACATTTAAAAGATTTCTTTGAAATGAAAAGTCTATTTCACTTTTTAATAAAATCTATTTCCCAGAAAGGTCTTTAAGGCTCTACAAAGTACCTTGCATTTTCTTATTGCTGACAGTTTTTGAAACCACGCTTGAATGCTTTCTTTATCCTTTGGTGAACAATTCAAAGATCATATGCGAAAAGACTATGCTTTCCCTTTTTCTTGCTCTGGAATTAAGGCATTTTAATACATTTCCTCATACTTGTTACAAGAGCAAACTACTGAGATTCATAGACTGAGGCAATTTTGATTCCTATGATTATACAAACACATGTGATATGAATTTTTCCCAATCAGGGATTTGAAAAAATAACAACTCTTTCAAATAAAATGATTAATCTCTGGAAGGTTAAACTGAAACGGGTCTTCTTGTGTACCCTTCAATACAAGTCAGGTAAATGACAAATTCATATTAGGAACACATTTTCTCCAAATCAATATATATTTTGAGAGTCTGAGATTTTCAGATTTTTTTATTGTTGCTTAAAGATAAAAATACTGCATATGTGTTTAAAGAGCCAAGTAAATGCAGGTTTTTACTATAAAATGACATAAAAATTAAGATTTTAATTTAAATATATACATATTATTTCTGAACACCTAGAAAGAAATACATTTAGTTCAACATTCCTTAAGTTGGGAAACTACATCTGCAACTCAAAAAAATGCTTTTATAAACAATGATTAAAGAACAAAGCTTAAAATATAAGATTTATAAACTTTAAAAAATTCATTTGCTAGGAATATAAGACTGAAATTATAAATACATCAACAATCATTTTAAATAAAAAATGATTTGTTCTGCTATTTAGGAGTTGAACACTTTCAGAACACAAAGAAGTATGCTAATAGGTTTCTGTCATATTTTGAATAAATGTTTAGAATTTCTTAGCTGTTTTCTATATATGAAAAGATACCAGATTTGCTACTGGGTTAAAATATTGTAATTGAATTTACTAGTAGCCAATTAGATGATTTTCTGGATAACCTTTGGAGATTTTTAAAAAAACATTTTTAGGTTATACCTTATGACTTTAAAACTTAGATTGGTGATAAGAAAATATTAGAAAATATAAGATGTTATAATTTTATATTAAAAAGACTTTTGGATAATTCCTCTGACATTTTTATTTTTTTACAAAAATTTTTAAATTTATACAAAGCACAGAGTCCTCACCCTAAATATCCATCTTGCAGATTCTATATCCCCCTTTAAATCTCTCTCTCTCTCTCTCAATTTATGCATCTATTTTGCTGAAATATTTAAAGGAAATCCCAGGCACCAAGTCACTCTACTCCTATATATCTTTATATGTATTTCTGAAAAAAAAAGGACATTTTCCTATATAACATAATTTCATACATAATGCTATAATGGCATTGTCATGCCTAACAAAATTAAGAGTAATTTATAGGCATTAAGAATTCATAACAATTCATATCCAGCTTTCAATGACTATCTTGAAAACGTATTTTTTGTAGTCTGATGGAATCAAGGTGCAAGAAGGTCAACTGCATTTGGTTATGATGTCTCTTAAGTTTCTTTCCTCCCTTCCCCTGTTAACTTTCATGCCTTTGTCTCATTGAAGAAACTGCTCTGACTTCTTTTTAAATTGGACCTGGAATGTCACTGTGGAAGAAAGTACAATACTGGGCTGACAAACTGAAACCTGCCAAAATTTTCAAATTTAGTTTCTGGCTACAGAGAGGCAAAGGGAAACCCTGAGACACTACTGCCTGTTTAATGATCTGAATAATTTCCAAGAAACCCTTAAACAAATCTACCCTTCATGTTAAAGAGTCTAAAACTGTAATAATCATTCATAAAACTTTGTGTTTTACAATATTACTTTGATATATTGCAGTTTGTGAAATAGTTATTTAGTGTTAAATATTTATGCATAAACTAAACAACATCAAATAAGTAAATAAATGTTTAGCAATTCCAAGTTTATAAATACCTTTTTTAGAATGTATAAAGAAATAATTGATAATTGTTTTTTAATCATTCTGGGAAAGAAATACAATTTGGCACATCTCTTAACTTTTGTTTTTGTCTTTTTTTTTAAGGATCATTTAATCAGACAGGTGGGTTTTCCTTAAATTTAATTTGTGTGGAGCTTAAATATTAGGTTGAGCTATTTGGATGGTAAACCTGTTGATGGCTCTGTCTTTTAAAACATCTTGCCATGCACTTTTTAAGACAACTACATAGAAAATGTAGAAAATTATAAAATGCTGTGTTAGGAAAAGAGAAAATGAAACTTTAACATATCTTCATGGTATTTGTGTTAAATAAAAATGTAAATTAACATATATAAGATTGGCTTAGTCTTTCTTCGCAACAGCTTTAGCTAATAAAACTTCAAAAAGATTAGTGACACAGTTCTTGAAAATCCAAAATATGAATGACTTTAAATGGAACCATATGAAGTGAATGACAGTAAGGTAATCGTAGATGAAATTACCAATCTTAAACGAAATAAATTCAAAATGAAAAGGATGAAGGGCAATTAAGTACCTATTTTGACAATTCGAAGTGGTCAAGTTTTTAAAAGTATGACACAGGAGCCTTAACCTATCTATATATGAGTGATAAATGAGGCATTTTGTGTCATTACATTCCCATAAATCACTTTCTTTAACTGCTGACGGCTTTTATCAGATCTAACCTTTTCAAGCTTCTATTAGAGTGCTAACATTTTCAACTTTGACACATGTGCAGTTTACAAATTCTGCAGCTGATTAACTCTGGACAGAAGCTCACTGGCATCATTGTCTTCAAGTTGGGTGAAAGCCTTAGGGTCTCAAAAACTCAGACACTTACATTACAGTACAAAAATCTCAATTAATGTAAGGGGCTGGGTTTTAGAATTGCTAGGCGTTTGTTTTTTATTGGGAAATAAATATGAGCAAGACTTCATTTTCCATGAAGCAGGTGATCTAGAAAATCATACTAAGAAATTAAAAAAAAGAATTAGAAGGAAAAAGCCTGGATGATAGGGGTTAATTTCTAATCAAATATATTTTTTTGCCTTAAAATAATTTTTGGGGGGCAATCAAGAAATACTGTTCAAAAAATGATTGCTAAACTTCAGTTTTGAGGCAATCAAAACAGAAAATCCAAGATTAATACATTTGTGGGGTAAGGAATATGTCCCCAAACAAAATATAATTTGAGGGAAGCTTTTATAATGATGAAACCATTTCTGTGATTTTTATGGAGAGATATTGAAACAAACTAAAACATATAGCTAAACTTTCATGTAAATTCCCAACATTCTAAGTTAAAGTTTGTTTAGCTTAATTCAACCAATCAATTCAGTTAAAAAAGAGAAAATGAAAATTCTTATCCTGCCTTCTTTTAAAATAGTTGTGTTGAAATTATAAAAACAAAGCATGTAAAAGGTAATGCAATTTCTGTTGAAGTTACTAATTGTTAAAATACTGAATCTTCATAGAATACTTTGTATACATAAAATTAGAATAAACTACACATTACCAACAGGAAACATTCTAAACATTTATCACAAGATGAAACTTTAAAATAATCAAAATGCTGGTCTATTAATGGTATAGAAATAAATAAGGCAAATATATGCAAGCTGCAATCTTCTTTTATACTGCAGACAAGAGGCGACCAATATTTTTCAAAATATTTTTAATTTTAATGGCCCTAATTTCTTAGTGGAGGAGTCAAACACAACAGTTAAACCTGACAGTCTGAGGGTTTTGATAATTAACATGAAATTGTATAGGTAGATATATGTAGGTCAATGTATTTATATAAATAGCACATACATATAAACACATGCGAGTAGATGTGGGTTTGTGAGGACAAAGATATCAAATAAACTTATTTAGAAAATGTAATTGACACAGACCTTGAAATAAAGCTAAAGTTTAAAGAAATACCATCTCCGATAATAATAGTCAGACAGAACAAATCTTGATTCTGGTGTTTGACCACCAGAAGCCTGCTACTTCAAATAGCATTAGTTTTGATAAGAACTACCAGCCATCAAGCCTAAATAATAAAACCTAAAGAGACAGACTAACAGCACTAAGGTAAAAATGTTCACAGAGAACCTCCTGCAGCAGAATGCCCCTTGTTGATAAATGACAAATCTTAGAAAATAGTGGGGGAAGGACAACTTTTTCTAGCATCACAACCCACATAATCTCATAATGTCACCATCTAAGGCCTATCTATGACAAATTAAAAACTTCTTTATTTCACTAATAATGTCACTCATCACAGGAGCTGGGCAGTTACACTTTGACAATTCAGATGTAAATCCTGGGTTGCCTGTGAGTATTCATGACAAAGGCATATTTATCATTTAAAACAAAAGGACATGACTTCTTGGTGTTCATATCAAAGACCAGTGATGGATGAGGCCATGCTAATCAAAAGACAGGCTAGAAAGAACACAGATGTTTGCCACTTTGATTAAGAAAAGACTATTCCCTCCCCTGAAACCTCCCCAATACGGACATTTCAAATGGTTTTAAATGTATAATTTTAGATAGATATCTAAGTGTTTAAAATTCCCAGCTATAGCTCTTACAATAAAATTAGTATCAGTTTTTTCCAACCACAAATTATAGAAGCAAAAATTCTAGGTACCAAGAAATAATCCAACCACCAGAGAGTAACAGTTCCTCAGATGCAACCCATAGAGAGATTTCCACAATTGGTACTATCCTTCTTAATTATTATTTGCAATCCAGAAAATGAAGAGGAAAAAATTCTATCATCTCAAACTTTTATAAATAGCACACTGTGAGCTGAAATCAATGTTAGAAATTAAACAGAGAGCAAGGTTTAAAACATTTTTACCATATTTGTTTGTGGCCATTGTGTCACTGATTTTCATTCCAAATGCTTTTCAAGTTGAAAAGCATTTAAAAATAATTGTCCATATTTTAAGGTTTATTTAAAACCTTAAAGATAATTAATTCTGATGATTTTAGCATTCATCACCATTTTGGATGAGAGAAACCAAAAATAAATGTGGCATTAAAAAAAAAAAAAAAGCATAGGTATTTAGAACTGGAGCTATTGATAGCACTTCCCCCCATTCCACTGATGAAGAGCTATCATCAGGGCTAGCTAATAGAAATCCAATTTACAAGGCCCTGCTCATTTGAGTGCCTTTCAAGACGTACAGGATTGGTAACCCTTCAGACCTGCAAACAAATGCCTACTTTTCCAGGGAAGAACTATTTTAATGTTGTTTACTGGGAAGTCATCACTGCAAGGTCACCTTCAAGAACTGTGGATGGTTGGAGATTGGGGAAAGCCCACTTGTAAGTGATCTGTTTCCTGCCAATTTTCCTTGCCACTTTTTCAATCCCAATGAAGCACACTTGTTGATAAGCTTTTAATAGAGTGAGCTATGACAACAAAACTAACTCCCAAAATACTTTTTTCTTACCACTATATCAAGCCATTTGGAAGGAAAGAACTACTTGTACAAACACTTGGGTAGCTTTATTTTTTCCCTTTTGGTAGGATCATCTTCCTTTCAAGATGATGGGTACGTCAAAATCATATGATCACTCTTAGCACCCATATTATCTATGTTTCTTATATGGAAAATTTGTGTCACATTAAAGGTGTCACTGGTGTTAGACCAGCAAGTGCATTCCATCTTACACTACTGAGCTGTACCTATACATTTACCAGAGTCTACTTTTCACTTGCCATAGTAACTATTATATGCCCTACTTATAATAGGTATGTCCTCTTTTTAAAATACACACCTGCTTCTCACAGAGAGAGGTAGGAGTTAGATATTTCAGAGGGCTTAATGCTCAATATATTAAGAAGTATTTATAGAATAACAAAAATCTTTCACCTTTTGGTCCTTTTATGAAAAATTTACTGGATGCCTAATATATTTAATATTCAGTAGCATGTGAGAATAATTTTTATGCAACTCTGATAGTTAGAAAGATAGATAACTCAATTATTAGATCATCTATCAAAATATTCAGATGTATAAGAGGCTACTAAAAAGATTGATGACTGAGAAAGTCCACTGATTCTCTAGCCATCATATTCATGCATTTGGCCAGACAACATTTTTCGCTGCCTTCACAAGCAAGCTTCATTACCCATCACTCCACTGAAAAGAGTTTATTATGAGGCTGCCATCTTGGCAAGACTATTATTTAGATGATAAATGCTGAGGGGGGAAAAAGTGTGTCTACTCTTTTTTTTTTTTTTTTTAAGAAAAAAGATGAGCTTTTCTGACAGATAAAACAAACAACATCTACATTTCTAATTAACTTAAATTTGGCAGATACAAATATAGGTCAGTTAAAGCTATGATGTTATCTTCTGTCTGAATTTTACCCTTAATTTGTAAAATGTAAATTAACTAATTAGAAGAAAAACAGCATGATTAGTGACAAAAATGCTTCAGCTGGGTCTTTGCTTCCTGACATTTATGATCAACTATAATGAATTATTGCTATTTTAAATAATTGATAGAATATATATTTTTCTCACTACGATGAAAGAAATTTTACTAAGAATTTATCAAAGAAGGCCAGAAACCTGGCAAAACAACAGAACTTTGTAGTGTACGTTCTCAGGAAAAGATGTATATAGAATGCCATAATATTAGAAACAATTGGGTTAATTTACGCCTATGTGGCTAGAGATGAATTTAGAGAAAAGATGTGTGTAGACACTAAGTCACTAATAAATCCAGTTAAAAATAATGTTTCCTATATTAGAAAGGTATACCTTAGGCTGGGTT
Organism: Daubentonia madagascariensis; assembly: GCA_023783475.1. Classification (NCBI taxonomy): domain Eukaryota; kingdom Metazoa; phylum Chordata; class Mammalia; order Primates; family Daubentoniidae; genus Daubentonia; species Daubentonia madagascariensis. The sequence goes on along the minus strand of JAKFHU010001436.1, from coordinate 3,790,836 downwards.
CTATTACAGTTTACTTTGTACTCAGGACTTAACCCTTTCCCGTCATTTCAAGTGGATTTGCTGTGTACTCAAGCAATTAGTAAGGACAGTGATGGGTGGGGGATTACAGTATTAGAAGGAGAATGGTTAGAAAAAGAGAAAAGATTTCGCCACTTAAATTTCAGTGGGAAAATCTGTCATTGTTAAGTAAAATTAATCCATGTAATAGTTAAGTGAAAAGAGGTTTTCAACTATTCCTATGTAGACAAAGATTCTACAATGAGAAGTACATCTACAATATCGGACATAAATGTCAATTAAAAGTTACATAAAATCCTGAACAGAAAGGTGGTCAGGGGTGGCCACGTTTTGGCACAGTGGAGTGTGTGTGACTAGGCCTTGGGCAGCCAGAGCAGGATAGGGGCTGTCAGTCCTCATAGCACACAAACTAAGAGGTCTGATCTGAACAAGGAATACCAGGGAAATTGGAGCTGAAGCCTGGCGTTAAGGTAGATAGAAGCTGAATGTGCTCAGTTGGTAGTGGGCATTGGTTTCCAGTGACATGACAACATTTAAAATGGTGGAGAAAATAGAAACAGAAATGATTCAAAGATGTATGATATCCAGGGTGTTACTGGAAAGTCCAGTGATTATCCCAAACAGACAAAGAATTAAAACAATTACATACTTCCAAATTACAGTCCTAATTTTAGGTATGCCACTACAATACTCGGCTTGGACAAAAGTATCTTAATTTCATTTAGTAGACAGTTATCACATTTGGGAACAACATAACTGAAATACTTGAATACTCCTTTTTCCAATATTATGACAAATACATAAAACTTTCAACACTTTGCAAAGTGTGACCTAAGTGCTTAGAGAACATTATTGCACTTATTTTATATTTACTAGCTGTGGAGACTGCAAGAAAATCTTTCTGTATAGCTGTTTCTCATTAAAAAGAGTATTTTTAAAAAAGCATTTAGGTTACTACTTTTATATTTTAGAAATTCATTAATAGCATACATTTTTCTTCCCATCTCCTTCCCACTGTGATACTAAATTAAGAAATAATATGGGTAAACAGTCAAAGCCCCACTTCACAGTATATAAATCTAACATAGAACACCAATTTATATATGACAGAAAAGTCTCTTGACAGCTCTCTGGCCTCCACCTAACTCTTCAGTTTCTTAACACATGATATACCTATGAGACAATTCAAAAGCTACCTAAGATTTACCTTTATGTACATTCACCTTGCACTTCAGAGGTAATCCTCAAATATTTGAATTCCAATACTAAACTTAATATAGCACACAGACCCCCTCATTTGTTTAGTGTTTTTCTTTCCAGCTATTAACAATCTCCATTCACATTTGTCATTTTGAAAAACTAATTTAATTTTTTTAATTAAAAGCATTAATAGTTCCAAGGAAGGTTTTTAGCTTGATGGTAACTAGAAAAAAAGGGCTAGAGAAATTTAAAAAGCAATAATTTATATGCATTTAAACTCTTTAATATTTCTGTCCTGAAGGCAGCATTTCATGTTTGCGGACTGTGTTTATCTGTGAAGGAGAAGAAAAGCAAGGAGAGAAATGCAGTCAGTGTCAGGTGTCTCCACCAAACCTGAGTCCCTCAGTGTTGCAGGAAGGTCAGACCGTTTCAGCATTGTGCTGGTGTGTCAAAACACGTCAACAAACCATCACACCGCAGGAAGAAGAATGACCTTTCAGTTCATTGTTTGGGCTGCCTATGGAGCTTTGGATGTGGGGTATGCATGAGTGGTTTTTCTAGCTGCTTGACAAATGCAACTCCCAAGGTTTCTTTCAAGTGTGATTGTTAAAAGCCCTAGGTTTGTACATTTTGGTACAACTTTCTAAACCCACATACCCCATGGTGGAAACTGATGTGAAGTTAACTGTCAATACCCCAAATAATCAGACTCAATTTAGCCAGACTAAAATTATTTTATAAATGTTCAAATGTGAGAGATGAAGGGTGGGAGTTAATAAATTTAGAAATAATCCTATTTGCTGTAAGAGTAATAATTATTGTTAATCAGTTCTCAAACTTTATTATGATGGCCTATCACAGTTGTCTTCTTTCTCTCCCTGTCCATAAAAAATGGCATTTCTCTATTCTCTCCCTCTGTGAAAAACCACTTCACCTATTTCTACTGCAGATGATCCCTAAGTCAATCCATCTCTGGCCCATCACTCGGACTCCTATCCCACAGCCCATATGCCTTTGGACATCTTTAAATATCCCAACAAAGTTATCACTAACCGACATTATTTTCCACTCCCAATTCCTTAATAGCATCATTATTTTCACCACCACCAATAATAAAACCTCAAAGTTATCTTTGTTCCATACTCCTTAACACAACATCATTTTTACTGATGTATTGGACATTGGCAATACTTGCCTAACTCTCTAAATTCTGTCTCTATAATCTCTGTAATCCTATGGACCCCTTCCATTTCCACTGACAACACTATAATTTGCTAATTAATGGATTATTTCAATATGGATAACTGTAATAGCAGTAGCATTCTTACCCCAACTTCTTGTTTCTGTCCCCTTTAAGCACTGCTACCAGAACACCCATCCTAAAGCTAGGTTCTAATCACATCACTCTTCTAGTCAAAAACCTTGACCTGGGCACTTGACCTCTTCATGCCTCAATTTTCTCATATGAAATGGAGATAAAATACTAGCATCTACCTCAAAGGATTGTTATGCAGATTGAAGTGGTTAAAACATGTAAGTGCTTAAACCAGTGCCTTGAACATAGTTGGTGCTCCATGTTAGCTATTTTTGTGATCTATGTGCATGTTTTGTTTCCCTATTAATTTGAATTAAATTCCTTGAAGGCAAGATTAGGTTTTGCTCACCTTCGTATGCTCTGAAATTCATAATATGCTGTTTCTACATAGAAGGAAATCATTAAACATCTACTGAATTTATCTATGCTACTACTGATGGGTCAGTTTGCTAGAACTTGTTGCACTAGGAATATGTAGTGGTGAAAATACTCATTTCACATTAAAACAATGAAAGGCAATTACAGCTGGTCAAATACTTTGGTCTAGTGTTTTAAGCTCAATACGATTTTACTTACCTGGCCTATTAGTGCACAACTAATAACTTTATTTTCATCACCTTCCTAATCAATACAGAGTGCTCTTAAAGTAGCGCAGCTGGTCATCAAGGATGACTAAGATAGCCTTCTATTTATATAAATTGATGAGCTTTATGAATCCTAAAAAAACCTCTTTACTAAATAAAGAAACCTGGCTTTAATTTTTAGCTTATGATCACTTGGAATAAGATAACAGGGATGCAATAAGACTAAATTTAACCTGGGGAGGTGGTAGTTAGCAAAGCTGCCGGCAACAAATGGAAAGGAAATGGCAAAAAGGAACATAAAGAGAAGCAGGAAGGGGTTAACAAGATAATTTGTCGGCAGAATCCTGTGTGAGAAAACAAGGTGAATGAAACACCAGAGACATCTCAATGTCAGTGATTCAGGTAGGAAAGGGAGTAAAACAAGAGAATGGAATTCACGCAAATCTTAAGGGTAGACTAAGAATACAAGAGAGAGAAAGCAGAAAAACCACAAGTGAATATGGCTGGCTGTGTTAATGGATAAAAGGAATTCACAGGAGGAATTTAATTTTTCATAAAAATATGTCTTCCAGAGTCAATTAGAAATTAGAATGAAAGGATGTTAACCTCTGCCATCATGTATCCATGCAGATTTCTGTTTTATGAGAAGGGTAGGAGACACACAAACTATATTCATGACTCATTTTCCATATTCCACATGTGTGGGAAGGGAATGAGCAGAGGCAAAACATAGCCTGATCACCTATACATCACCCATGCCAGGAGATTCCTGAACGATACTAAACAGCAGATAACACTCAGAAATGGGGAAATTTGTTCTTTATAGGTAAAGAAAGAGAAAAGGCATAACTGCCATGAACTGGGCTCTATCTTACCAAAACATGGCCTGCTTTATTTTAGTACAAGAGGCAGAAGAAACCCTAAGTGAATGCTACCAACAGATAACCAAAGAAAGCTGTTTTCCAACAACCACAGGCTTATTACCGGATCATCAGCCTTGACCATAACAAAGCCTTCCATATTGTTGGGTAAAAACTAGTGACTGAAAAGTCTGACTCCAACCCTTAGAAGCCTGACAGAAAGAGGTAGAATATATAGGGGTGTGTGTGTGTGTGTGAGAGTCAGAGAGAGAGAGAGAGATACCAAAAGAAAAAAACCTGAAGGTTTGCACAGTACTCTCTTATAGATTATTCTACTTATTGTTGACGCTTAAGAAAATTTGTTTATGATGACAAAGAAGTCTATAAATTAAATGGTATAAATAAGGTTACAAGGTTAATTTTGAACAAGACAAACTAGTTTATACAATCTGTTAAACTATGTGTTAAAAACCAAAATTGAGAGAGTCCTACTTAGAACCAAGATGAGGAAACAGGGACAGGATTTAGCCTCCCCTGAAAATTAAAAAAACAACACAACAGTTTTTAAACACTGGACGCCAAGCAATGAAGGACTGTGATCCCTGGGTGATAGGAAACAAAAAAGGTGAGTCCTTTGATTGGCTCAACTTACAACCTGGATAAAGTTTCCAGGCTATGATGTACAAAAGGTGAACACGGGTGAAGCCCAGTGGTCTTCATGAGTTGAGGAGAAGTAGCTAGAAAAATGGGAAGGCCAAAGCGGGAAGAGTTTGCAGGGCAGAATACCAGCAGGAGAGAGCTACACAGAGAGAGAATTCCAGACACCAGCAGTGGGTCTCCCTAGAGGATTCAGCAAAGTACTCATCAGTGCATCTATGTAAAGTTACGGAAAACTTAACGCTATCAACCAGTACGACCTAAATGACATTTATAGGAAACTCCACCCAACAAAAGCAGAATAAACTTTCTTTTCAAGTGTACATGGAACATTTACAGACATAACCATAGTCTGGGCCATAAAATAAATTTCAATAAATTGAAAAGGATCCAGATTTGTTCTCTGACCTCAATGGAATTGAATTAGAAAACAATAACAGAAAAATATCTGAAAATTTTCCAAATATTTGGAAACAAAATAGCATACTTCCAAACAGCCTGTGGTTCAAAGAAGAAATCAACAGTAGAAAGTATCTGAAAGCAAATGAAAATGAAAATGCAACATGTAAACATTTGTAGGATGCAGCCACAGCAATATTTAGAGGTAAATTTATTGCACTAAACACGCCTATATTGAAAAAAAAAATGGTTTCAAATCAAAATTTCAGCTTTCCACCTTAGAAAACTAGAAAAAGAAGAGCAAACTAAACCAAAACTAGCAAAAAGAAAGGAAATAATTTAGAATGGAAATTGATGGAAGAGAAATCAATTAAAAAAATCAGTGAAACAAAAAATTGTTTCTTGTAGAAGACCAATAAAATTGATAAACCTCTAGGTAGGTTGATCTGGAAAAGACAACACAATTGTTACTATCAAGACTGAGAAAGGTGATATCTCTATAGATATTAAAAGGATAATAAGGGGGTATTTTGAACAAGTTTATGCCAATACATTCCACAACTTAGATTAAAGGAGCAAACTCTTTGAAAGACTCAAAGTACCAAAAGCTCACTCAGGATAACCTAAATCCATATATCTATTAAGAAATTGATTTTGTAGTTAAAAATCTCCAACAAAACAATACCACAGGCCCAGATGGTTTGACTGGGGAATCCTACCAAAAACTTAAGGAAGAAATAATAACAATTCTGCACAAACTTTTCCAGAAAATTAAAGAGGAGGGAATACCTCCCAACTGATACTGTGAGGCCAGCATTACTCTAATACCAAAACCAGACAAAGACTTTAGGAGGAAAAGTAAACCACAGACCTATATTACTCATGAACGTAGATGCAAAAACTCTTAACAAATTTTAGCAAATCAAATTCAAGAAAATATAAAAAGGGTATTGCTTCATGACCAAATGAAGTTTATCCCTGAAATGCATGGTTAGTATAACATTCAAAAATCAATCACTATAATTCATTATATTAACTCACTAATTTAAAAAAATATGATATCTTAATAGATACATAAAAAGCATTTGACAAAATCCAACATCCATTTATGATAACATCTCTCAGCAAACTAGGAATAGAAGGAAGTTTCCTCAACCTGAAAAAAGGCATTATGAAAGATAGTCTTCTCAAAAAATGATTCTGGAACAACTGGATTTCCATATGCAAGAAAATGAACTTCAATCCATACAACACACCATATACAAAAATTAACTGAAAATGGATGCTGGGCTTAAATGCAAAATTATAAATTTTTTACAAGAAAACATAGGGGAAAAATCTTTGTGATTTCTTTAGATATTTGCGGATTTCTTAGACATCACATCAACAGCATGATCCATTAAAAAATTGATAAACTGGACTTCACAAAAATGAAAAACTTCTGATCTCTGAAAGGCAGTTAAATAAATTAGAAGACAAGCCACAGACTGAGAGAAAATACTGTATTTGCTAATCACATATTTGATAAAGAATTTATATCCAGAATATTGGGAAAAAAAGTCTTACCAAAACTCAGTAAGAAAGCAACTCAGTTAAAAAATGAAACAAAGATTTGAATAGAAATTTCTCCAAAGAAAACAAACAGGCAGCAAATAAGCATATGAAAAGATTCTCAATATAATTTTCATTATGGAAATGCAAATTAAAATCATATTGAGACATTTTTACACAACTATTAGAAAAGCTGACCACACCAAGTGATGGAGAAAGATGGGAAGCAACTGAGACTGTCATATACTGCTGGTGGGAATTTAAAAATGGGACAAGCACTTGGGAAAACAGTTTAATAATTTTATAAAAAGGTAAAAATACACCTACCATATGTCCCAATCATTTCATTCCTAGGTATCTATCCAAGATTAATGAAATCAGATAAATATTTTTACATAATAGTTCACAGAAGTTTTATCAGTAATAGCCAGAACTAAAAACAACCCAAATGTCCATCAACAGGTGAATGGATAAACAAACAGTGGTACAGCCATGCAGCTAAATACTTCTCAGCAATAAAAAGGAATGAATTACTGATACATTTAACAACATAAGTGAATCTTGAAGTAATTATGCTGAGTAAAAAAAGCCAGACAAAAAAGTATGTGCTGTATGATTGTAATCCCATTTATATAAAATACTAGAAAATGCTAGAAAAATACTAGAAAATGCAGACTAATCAACAGTCACAGAAAGCAGATCAGTGGCTGACTGGGTGCAGGGAGAATTGAAGGGGTTAGGAGGATGGACTATAAAGGCATGGAAGGGGCAGAAGGAACCTTGGGTGTGGAAGATATGCTCACTATCTCTATCATGGTGATAACTTTATGGGTTTATACAAAACTTATTAAATCGTACTCTTTAAATATGAGCAGTTTATTATGTGTCAATTATACCTCAGTAAAACTATTTTAAAAAACATTCTTATTTATTAAAACACACACTCTTTACTTCGCAACAGACTGCAATTCAGAATAAAATATGAACTCTAAAATAAAAACTTATATTTCTTAGCAAATGTTCTATAGTCCACTTATCTCCTGATCAGACTGATCTTTAGACAATTCAGATTTATTGAGTCTGTTCCATATACAAAAAAAATCCCTCCCTGATTTTGTGAATTTTAATTCCAACAATTTAGGGGTTTATTATATTCTGGGTGTGTGGGTATTATACAGGCTTTTATATTGATCCTACATACATGTATTCTGAATACAGAATATGGGCTCTTGAGAGAGCAACAGAGAACTGGTCCATTTTCTCCAACCATATGAAAGTGAATATCTGAAACTCATATGCTGGAGAGGTTTTTAGCTTTAGCTTAGCAAACCCACTAACTGACAGAGTAAGTAGCCTTTTCCAACAGATTTGTCACTATGACCGACATGAAGCTACCTAGTGGAGTAGAAAGAACATAAGTGTGGAGTTCAGAGGGAGACCTGGATTCAGATGCTACCTCTGCAATTTACTGCCTTAGTCCTCACTGTCAACCCCTCAAAGGCAGAGGCTAAGTCCCTCCTGACTAACATGGTGCCTGCAAATGTTTGCTGACCTAAACCTGTATTTCTTAATAAAGCAATTATTTTTCTCATCAAGACTCTGGAAGGAGATAGGCTAGGAATGCAAGGGCTAGCTAGCAAATCAAGCCTAGGTAAAGAAGAAGTTGACTTCAACGTTAGATGCAAATTAGCATCATCACAGTTTTCAAAACAAAACAAAAACTCCCATAATCCAGGCCCCACCGAACACCAATCAAATCAGTTCTCCAAGGGTAAAGCCAACATTAGTATTTTTAAAATAATCCCTATGTGATTTTCACACAGTGAAGTTTAAGAATCACTGCCAATCCCCAAGCCATTTTAGCATCAATCTCAACCTGATCTCGACCATTCTAGAATTAGTCTCAGAAATGGACTCTGTATCCTTGGGTTCCTAACACTAACTGCGCTCCCGACCTCACGTTCTATTGGTAAACTCTCTTTTATTCTTCCCTACCCTTTCTGGATGATCACAATAGTGTGCTTCCATTTCTAGGATGGCTACTCAATCCTTTGCTTGTTGGTTTGGTTTGAAGTAACATTTCTGAGCCATACATGATTCAGATTAACTCTATCACAGTGGGTCAATAAAAGAGGCATCCTCTCAACAATTCTTTGGTCCCCTGGATTTGTAAAAATGGTCAATATGCCCCCCTCATAAAAATCTTGCATGTGCTGTCTTTCTACCCTGAGAAACTGTAATACATTGACATTTCTTTATAAATCTGTCTTCTTTCCCTTTAATCCTTTGATTTAACTCATTCCATTTTCTCAACAACTGTATCTTTATTGCAAATATCACTCTAAAGACCTAGGACAATATTTCTATTCCTTATTCACTTTTGCAATTAAAGTCATTTTTAAAAACAATGAACAATGGCAAAAAACACAAATTCCTTGCTTAAGAAAGTCTTGTTATTCACATTCCAGAGGCAGAAAAAAAGGTACTTAACCATTATGAGAAATCATTCTTACAAAAGTACCCTATACATAGAAAACACATGCCTCATCCTTCTCAAATTTTTTGAGGTTATTCCAGCTAATAACAGTGTCAGGTATTTGGAACAACAGAACATCCATATCTCACAACCAACTCCGCTATAAGAGATGGAAAAGCAAATTATTATATTTTACCTTTATAGAAGCCCTCTCCAGTGGATTTGCTAATTATTAGTCAATCTGTCTCTTTTTGCTGATGACTACTTGTTAGTATACCACAGCAGTGCCTTCCGAGGCTGCTGTAATTGAAGGTTTGCAAGAGCTTCTATTGCTGAGGCACATACTCCAACTTAAGACAGATGTGATCAGCCTTGTTTTTAACAAGACTGAAATAACTGAAAATCTGTGATTTGGCTAATTGCAGGCTTCCAGAAAGTATCTTAATACAGGAAAAACTTTGGCCATCCTCTGAAAAATACCTTCCTTAACTCTAACTGGTTGGCAGCCCTTTTCTAAATGCCTCTCCTCTCAAGTTATCACAGACCAGAAAAAGCAACTGCTAGACCATTGAGTAAATAACTGATCTTTAAAAATACTTAGAGGTAAGAACTAAAGTCAAATCAATCCTTGTGGCAGAAGGTATTAGCTTAGCATTGCCTCTAGAAGAAGAGACTCTCTGGAGCCAAAGGTTAAAAAATCTGACAGATAGAACTCAGCTCTTAATCTTTTCAGTGGTACATAAATGTGATCAAGACCATATTTCCTCTGGTGATTATCTCCCTCATATCCTAACACCAGTGCAAGAAATGGCTTTGGAAGATATACATACTTGCTTCCTTTGATACTGTCCTTTAGATTTAATCAAGAGGGGTCCATGCCCTGGACCCAAGCTTTAGAGGTCTCTGCTGTGGCCCCCCTTTGGTGGTATCCCAATCCATGGGGTGAGGAGTCTATGGGGCCAAGTGAACATCCCCACCTAATGCCTGTCCCCTCAACCTCTTTCTAGGCCACACTCCATGTGCCAGGGACCTCAGACTTCCTGATCTAATAGCCTGAGACTACTCCCAGGGCCTGCATGGCCCTCTCTCTCAGGTTTTCCACCTGATAAGAGTGCAGACCACCACAGTGTGCACCTCTGGCCTGAGGGCAGTGGTTTGTGGGAATGTACATGGAGCTTAGATATGCAGGTTGGGCTGTGCCTGACACCTTTCCAGGTGTAGGATGGAGCAGAGGGTGAGAAGAAAAGAGAGGCAGGCTGTGTGGTGGGGCCACCTCTCTGCACTGACAGATATTCTCTAGGAATTCTTAATGCAAATTGAACTTCCAGTTCTTCATGTAGGGTACAATATATTTTATTTACTGTCTGTTAACTCAATATACAACTTTAAATACTTAGACACATAGTATATAGGGCTCCATTTTTACTCTTGCCCCAGGCCCAGTTTCATGCATCCCATAAAGAAACTACATATTATCCTTTGCTCAAAATTTTCAAGGTATTCCGTGTCAAATTTCAAATGAGAGAAGTGGGTGAAGTTTTGAGAAAGCAACTAATGAATTTAAGATTATGAATATTTATCTAAAACAACTTTATAAAATACATTTGCCATTTAGTTCTAAGTTATTTTCTATTTTAAACTTCTTTATATTAAATACACTTATTCTATATTTCATGAAATAGATCTGAAAAAGCCTATACATCTGAAAAGTTTGTAAAAGTTTTTTAGAAATATGAGATATTTTTCTTATTGTCCTTAGAGTGGAATTCTCAACAAAAAAATTTTGGCTATACTGTGGTTTAACATCACATGTCTGACATAATCCTCAATAGTTGATTTAAAACATTGTTGTCTGTCAGGCATCAGTAAATTCATTCATATATTCATTCATTCAATAAATATCTACTATCGCCTACTATGTGCCAGCTTCTGGACATTCAAGGATGGATAAAACTAGTAGATAAGATGGAACTCATTTTTAATTGGAGGAGATTGACAAGTCAACAAGTAATCACAATGTTTGATAAATGCTATGAAATTATTAGCAGAACACAACAGGTACATCAAACCCAATCTTGGAATTCAGAAAGGTTTCTCAAAGAGATGTCAGCCAAGCTGAGTACTGAAATTAGCTAAGTAGTTTATCTGGTAAAGAAGACAATTAAAAATGTCTAATCAGAAGACTTCTAAATTCCATGAGACAGTGATATACAGGAAAAAGAGACAGGGGAACTAATTAATATTTGTTCACTGCTGGGCACTGTGAAAGTGCGTTATGTGTATTAAATAAATCATCTTCACAATGGTAGGGCAAGGAAGGTACTATTAAGCCCATTTTATTGAAAAGAAAAGGGACAGGGACAAGTTGCTTTCAGTCATGGGACCAGGAAGTGGCACAGCCTGGATTCAAACCCAATATTTCTTCCATTACTTCAAGGATTACTAAATTGGAAAACCAAATTCAAACAAAACATTGCCCCATTTGTTTCAGCCAGCTAAGATCTTCTCTGCAAAGAGCAGGGAGGTAAATCAACAAAACGCACTTTGGTTTTAAATAGATGCCTCTAATGATAGTGTGCCAGAATGTGACCAGAATGGCAGATGGAGGGGCTGAACTTGCAGTTGCCACTTCCATGTTCTTGACCGTGTTTGCTGGGTACTGTTCATGTGCTTTATAGCTTGTAGCTCTTTGTTTGTCATTCAAGGTCACTCAATGTTTTCATTCAAATTGACCCACTTTATCTTCAACCACCAAAGGTAAGCACAAGATGTCTGTTCCTGCTTCTTTGAAAGGCCACACATTAGAACTCATGTATGTGCTGGTTTCTTTATTCATCTGTCATTATCTGAATATAAAAATACATTTAGTAATATAGGTCAAATTGTCAAAGAACTCGCTTTTTGACTAGAGAAGTGGAATAAGAAGCCCTTGCCAGTGTTAATTTCTTAAGGACATGTGTTTCCTGGTAGCCCCGTGCAACGTGGGGCTACATTTATGGTCAAAATGCTGCTTCTCAGAGGCACTCATTATTTCCTTTAACTCCACAGAAGTACAGACTACAGAGTTGTGAGGAGTTATTTAATCACGGTTCACACCTGGGATGGGAGTCTGCTTGTAGGAAAGAAAGCTTAAAGTTCCTTATTCAATATCTCTGATTTGGGGGAAGGAGACTGCATTGCAAAATTTAAGTTTTTTTTAAAGGTTAATTAATCTGAGTAAGAATAGCAATTTACTATAAAAGAAAACTTAGAGAAACATTAATCTAAAAATCGGAGGCCCTATAGTTTGTGTGGGAAAACGGGTTTATACAAAAGCATTATTCTACAAATAGTAATTGAACAGTCTTAATGTAAAATCCAATATTTAACATGAAAATAGTGTGACAATTAGCTAACATTAGTTTTTATATCAACTAGAGTCTTATCACGAAATAAAGCAAACAGCCCAAATTCTGAGAGTAGCCTCCTTGAAAGGCTTACTGACAGGTGGGGGAGAATTTCTTCCAACTCTAAAGAATTTTAGCAACTGCTATGTGAGTTGCGTTGAGGCAAAATATGAAAAGAGTAGGATCCCATATTTTCACAAATGGGCTAAGTTCTCTTTCTGTCAAAATGCCCCATCACTGGTAAACTTATATCATCATTACAATCCAAATTTTATATCCAAATAAATGCCTCTATGTTCCATTTTGAACTACTTGCATCTCTTGGCCTCTCTGCAGACATGTGGTAACATCAGTGACTTCTGTGTCTGGTATTTCCTCCTTAAACGATCTGGCCCACTTACAACCAATGCTGGAATTCCCTTATCACACATCATGCCCTAAATGAATTATGCCCAGCCAGGTGCAGTGGCTCACACCTGTAATCCCAGTGACTAGGGAGGCTGAGGCAGGAGGATCACATGAGGTTGGGAGTTCAAAACCAGCCTGGGCAACATAGTGAGACCCTGTTTCTACAAAAGACAAAAAAAATTAGCCAGACATGGTGGCACATGCCTGTAGTCCTAGCTACTCAGGAGGCTGAGGCAGGAGAATCACTTGAGCCCAGGAGTTTGGGGCTGCAGTGAGCTCCAATGATACTACACTCCAACCTCAGGTGACAGAGTGAGAGCCTGTCTCTAAAAAAATAAAAAATGAGTGATTGAATGAATGAATTATGCCCACTTAGCTGGTATACATTTGAAGAACATGTTCATGGAATGTAAATCAATAATAGTCCAAGTAAAACATCATTAGAATGGAAAAAGTAGAATGCAATAAAATAATATAAAATACAAAAAGGAAACTATATTAAATTATCCATCACTCAGACTCTCTCCAGCCATGTCAAAAATCCATAGGTCTATCACTCAGGTGACTAGATTATTTAATCAATGTCTAAATGGTAAGTGCTGAGCACATAGTAGGCACTCAATAAAAAGTTTTAGAATAAAGACAATGCTTTTGGAATTTTTAAGTAAGTTCTACGGTTTGGGATTCAATTTGCAATTGTTCTTCAGAAAAGAGTTGACCAGTACCAAAAGGGAGAAAATAGTTTCAATGCATACTGATTGAGTTGCCATCAGTTTTTTTAATCCTTTAACAACCTAAACTTATACAATTTGATTTTCTTGTCATTGTTTTCCCTATACTATCAAAAATGATGCTTTCTCTGCTATTTCAAACTCATCATAAAATTGCTAAAAATCTAAAATTCCATTTGCCACATTACTACTAATTTGAATAATGGCTGCATAAAACAGAGGAAACGCTGAAGCAGCATTGATTTCTAAAACATTTTGCACTTTCCTCCTCCATCCCTGTAAAGTAAAGCTCGGATGCTACGCGCAATTACACAAGAAAATCAAGAAAGCCATTACATTCAGCATTTTGTCATGATCATTGTTACCATGGCAAAAAGTGGGCTTAGTTTAGCACAGCTGCTACGGGCAAGGTCTGCTGGCCTTTTGTAAAGCTGAGTAACAATATAATGCCCAATTCTGTAGCTGGTCACTGTTTTTAACCTAGGGCAAGGCGACTGTCCACAGATGCTACTGCCTCATTCCCTAATGATTGGAGCCAATGTCATCTTATTATTGTATTCTTCCTGTTGGCCAGTGACCAAGGAAAATAGTTAATCTAGGAAGGTTACCACTTTACTTGTGTGGTGTGAAAACTTGGGACTGCAATAGTAGAAAAAGGCAAAGTTTCAACAGTTGCATTGTAAATGACAATAGTGTTATGCTGGAAATAGCACGAGTTTGGGAGTGAGAAAGAGAAATGCAGACCTACGATAACTAGCTGTATGGGATATCATTTTCTCTGAGTATCAGCTTAGTCATCTCTAAAATGGGGATAAAAGTAACTTCTTTGTGAGGATTAGCTGAGATAATCTGCAGGCCCAGGCATGTGGTGAGTAAACAATAAAATAGCATCACCCCACCCCTACCCCTTTCTTAATCACTGAGATTTCTATGCCTTTAGGAATGTTGATAGAAGCCCGTAGGTAAACTGTTTTCTACTGTTAGAAGGTAAATCATTTTCATTTTTTGTATCATTTGGATACTTTCTTCAGAGAGCTGAGGACAAATTATTTTAAGGTCTGACAGTAAGCATAAATTTCACATCAAAAGGATAAAAATTCAGTGTCAATATTATAATATGCACCACATCTTATTATCCATATTATAAGTGGCACTAATATTATCACTGTACAACGGAAAATGAAGTATATACTAATTTTGACCTTATGCAGGGATTTTTAGCCTTAAAAAATGAAGCAACACTATGAAAGCAGAGAAGTTTAAATTATCTGAAATGAATACATTAATCAAGACTCTATATTTACTAGAAAGAAAGGCTACTAGCATTTTTACCAGCTAAACAAAATATTTTTTTCTAATGAGATTTCAGCTGAGTATCGTTTATCTTAAGAGAAAAATAATGAGACCTTACCTATTCCAGTAGCTCCAGAACTGGTCATGCAGGTAGGCGTGGTGGCTACATTCATCACCAAATGAGGCTTTGCTTTCAATCCAGTGAATTATGTGCCCTTCTACAGCTAAGGGACAAAGCATTACTAATACACAGCAAAGGAAAGGGAAGATTGAAAATTCTGAACTCTACACAGGCCTCTCTATGCTTCACATTAATGAGCAGAGGCTTAGCCCTTACCCCAAAAATGTAATTATAAAACAATGCACTGTATATGTTCATTACAAGGAACACATGTTACAATCACATCCCCTTTATTTTCATCATATTCCTCAAAAGTCCCTTTCCTAGTTCTGAGATTCCTTGTGTAACTTGGTCATGCCAAGCAGACCAGAATGAGTTTGGCTTTTCAATAGAATCAAGTTAAAAAAATTCAAAATTTTAGAGAAATAAGTTGAAAATGGCAACCAAAATGTCTTTAGAAAATATGTTCATTTCTCAAGTATATGTAAAAGTTTTAAGGTATAGATGTCTTCTGAACCTATTATTTTTTACTATTTTAAAATAATCTTTTCCAACTATTTTCACCCATTTAGGCACAATTTTATAAAGCTAATCTACTCAGGTAACATTTGCAAATATTAACATACAAACAAAAAAATGTATGGAAAAAATACATCCCTTTTCCTATAAACAAATGCGTGACAGGGTTTAAGAACTCACCAACTGGAACTTGTAAAATAAAGTCTGGCGTTTTGTCATAACCCTTTGCACGGAGCTGATCTTCATCTACAGGAAGAACAAATACTATTACTTATAACAGTATTCCATTAACAAGATAGCAATATGATTGCTTTTCTTTCTTATATATGTGTAAAAATTACTAATGCAGTCATACATATCCTTCTTATGCATGCAATGCTGTGTCAGAATAAATGAACTTTCTTAACAAACCTGAAGTATAGACATAAAAACACTTCTTTGTCCCTTCTGCATTTTTATGCCTTTATTATAAACACCATTAATTCAAGCTGTGATACGCTATCTTTTTTTGTAACTGGAGATACTAAAAATAAAGAAATATACTTACTGATTGAAAGAACAGGCATTCACCACCATGAATATCACTAATGTTATCAGCCAGTATTGACAATTTACAATAAGGTACAAGCACAGTGGCCTTTATAATTATGAAACAAATGCTTTCAACAAAGCAATTAAG
Source organism: Daubentonia madagascariensis (assembly GCA_023783475.1). Classification (NCBI taxonomy): domain Eukaryota; kingdom Metazoa; phylum Chordata; class Mammalia; order Primates; family Daubentoniidae; genus Daubentonia; species Daubentonia madagascariensis. Next base: position 3,774,639 of record JAKFHU010001436.1, on the reverse strand, counting down.
AAAGTTTAGTTTCAACTAGTGAAACTATTCCTACACCCAACAAAGGGACAAGGACAATGAGATCACCACAAAGAATTAATTATCCCTTAACTCCTTTGGTATGCTATTGTTTTGGGCATTGACCAGAGTTTTATAACTAACAATATGCAATTCTGAAAAGCAAACAGGCTTTAAGATTTTTTTCCTGAGTCTGTTTGATTTCTTGATCCTCTGTAAACATCAATGATCTATTCAGAAGGAAAAAAGGCAGGAAAACAGGAAGCTTGACAAAGTTGGAAAAAACTAGCAAAGTGCTTGCTTAAAAAAAAAAATCCTCAAATATTTTCTAAATGCTGTCCTTGACTTCTAACGGCATTACAATGTGATTTCTGAAATGGGGAGTTCTCCATTAGATTTTGGAGTGACCTGGTCATTCAATTCCAGACATGGCTTTCTGTCTTCACCCAACCTCAACTAATGGCCCAACCAAGTAACAAGGAAGGCTGTGTGGTCTCTTAACACCTACTGGGCTGTTGACATTGTCATGCATCCTATTCGCCTTCCTGCATCACCTTTGATTAAAATTAATGGCCCATTCCCAGTGTTGGGTAGCTTATTTCCAATCCATTTGTCAGCCCAAGACAGTGGTTTCATGGCCAATGTTCAGAAACTCTCTTTTAGAACACTCTTGTGTAAATCTTGAAAGGTCAGCATTATAAATGTAAATAATCTTTTAATGACAAGACACATATTTAAAGTAGACATTTAAGTTAAATTTTGTTGAAAGTCAATATCCTCAAGCTACCCAGATTTTGAAGCATTGATGCCAGAATTCACAACAATCTCCCTGTCTTGAAATATAAAATTTTAAGCTAACTGTTGAGATAATGAAATACAAATTAAAGTAATATGACTTTAAAAACAAGAAGATTTGGGAAGTGGTCTGTCGATGAACATAACTGGAAAAATTTCTATCCTCTAACTATATTCAGACCACAACGAGACTATTTAACAAAAAAGACATTTATTAAAATCGACTCCAGTGCCTGGAGCTGATGTTTCAGGTAGCTGACGAACAGTTTTAAAGGCTGGGTTGACATTAAAAAAGATAGATTAATATTTTATTAAAACCATCCTAGCTTGATCAACCTTTGCAGATGTTAAAATCTATTTCAGAAAGAAAAATGATTATGTTTCTGATAACAGCGTGAAACAAAATTTCAAAGGTCACCAAGCAATCCAAATGCACACACTAAAATCCCTTTAAAAGGCAGACGCTGCACTCTTGTTCACCGCACCAAAATTACTAACACAATACCTACAATTTAAACTGCATGACTGACTTAATGTGAAAATTAAAAAAACTCAAGCCCCAAAACCTGAACATAAAACATCAAGTGAGGCTAAGGAATCTTTCCATCTTTTTGTGGAGAACTTCAAAGTACAACTGGCTTCCTCATGCTCGCACGCGCTCTCTCTCTCTCTCTCTCTCTCACACACACACACACACACACACACACACACACACACACACACAGAGTTCTCTTCCTCCCTCCCACTCTCTCTCTCAGTGTGAAGTTGATCCAATAGTAATCGTACCCAAAGGATAGCATCTAGAAGTCTGTGTCACCGCCAGTGATACTAGACTTCTATTTTTTATAGTAAAGAGGTTACCCCAAACATCTGAAATACTATGTATTGGGCATCTTCTCCTTTCTTAAATTTACTTACTAAACTCTCACTGCCTTATCTCCCCTGTTTCAACCTTCACACTGTTTCTTTCAATCTAGATTTCCTAAGAAAGGGGGAGGTAACAACTTGGCAATCTTCAGAGGAATTGACAGTACAAGTACAGGAAGTAGCATTTATGAACAGGTGGCCTTGTTCACCTGTTCTAGGCCCCAGAAGAAGTTGCTAACACTGATCACCCCACTGGGAGATTTTTAAGGTCAGCCCTGTCCATCTGGCCTGATTTTCTAGCTTTTGCATTATGCTCCTTTCTTGGCCCCTAGACCTTGAAAAATTTCTTACCATTACATCATTATCCAAATCCAAGTATGGATTTCAAATTTGGTTTACATGTCAAGGTTCCAACTGTGAGATCTTGAGGTGACGTACCTTGGTCACAGCCCACACTAATTCCCTTCTGCCTCATTCTATGTTAGCTACCTTGTACTATCGTGCATGGACCTGTCTCACACACTGGGCTGGATGCTGTTGCTCTGACGACAGGAATGTCTCCCTCTCATTTTAAAATATCCTATCCATTGCTCTCACCACCAACATATGCCCCCATACACATTTAATGCTCAAAAAGAATAACTGAATAAAATACAAGTGCATTTTTAAGAATATTTATGTCTTTTACAAAGCCCATCTAGACTGACAATAATTTTCTTTCCTAACTTAACTCCCCATGCATCAAAAAGGCACAGCTGCACCAAACTCAGCTAAGTTCAAGGTTTTATTTGACAACTCTATGTATTATCTTTCATCTTTGGTCCCAACTGTTTGTTCTACATTTTCACCTAAGGTTCATCTCAATTGTAAAGAAAAGGACAATATTCCTTTCCTTAACACTGATGGGAAATTTTTCTATGTTTTTCCTTGATGTCTAGTATTTTAAATAATATTGGACTTATCTACTCCTTAAAATTTTGGTAGCATACTCCCACAAAATCCCAATCTGTGCCTGATGCGATTGTTGGGCAGTTCTTTGGCTACTTTTCCTATTTCTTCAATGGCTACTGATCTATTTATATTTTTATCTCTTCTATAGTCAGTTTTGCAATTTATATTTTCCTTGAAAATCATACATTTCAAATAGGTTCTTATAATACTTTGCACAATTTGAGCCAAGTAGTTACTTATGATTTTTTGAATTTCCCAAGTGGAAATTAGATGTTTAAGTAATCTGGTGTTTTCTGCAAGAAAAAATGATCAAGATTAAGAAAAAAGTAAAAATAATATTAGTCATAAGGTATACAGTTTATCCATGCAACAAGAACACTTGTAGCCTCTAATATTTTGAAATAAAAATTATTTTAAAAAAGAATAATATTAGTCAGAAAGAAAAAACAAATAATGGTAATAATATGGAATAATACTTTTAGTGTAACTTCCTAAAATGTTTGGGGATCAATATGAAATCAATCTCTAAATCTGTAAATCTATCTTATTCAGTGTATATAGCAGATACAAAGTAAGGGTCTTCTGGTTTAAAGTGCATATACCCAATATATTTCAAACTATTAACCTCTATAATGTCATAGTTCAAGTGTATATTATCAAAATTAACATAAGAATATTATCACTTAAAAGTAGATTTGTTAGCCTCCAGATTCACAAAATGTAGGTTTTTAGATAATGGTGCCTTGTGTGTTTCTGAACTAGTATTTCTGAACTAGTAAAATCTTTGAGATTACTAGTCCAACATTCCAATTTATGCACCAGTAAAGTGGCCTAGAAAAGTTAAGTGACCAACCAAGGCCTAAACCCTTCAAATAGTTAACAGATACAAGACAAGAGCCCATGTCAACCAAGTTCCAGTAGAGCACATGCCACTCTCGATCATGCAGATATCTAAATGTGATCATGTGTAACATTTATGAAGTGAGGAAAATTCTTATTTTCCTCTTGTAGGATCTTGAAGCACAGGAGAGATAGATGGCCATCTGTCATGTACTATTTAGATCAGATATCATTCAGACCACACCTGCCTACAAAGGAGAGGAACCAGATAATCTCTTGGTTTCTAGCATTTCAATGGTCCTCTCTCCAATTTAACTTAAAAAAAATCAATAAAACTGCATCCAAAGATAATACTGACGTTAATTTTTTAAAAACAACCCAGATCTTCATTTATTTTTAAGTTGTCAGCCCCATCTTTACAGGGCATTTTTACAAAAGGAATTACACATGCGTAAAGAACATTGTGAAAGTTTAATTTCTCTGGCCTTTGAATTACCCTCTTTTCCAAATAACCCAAAATATCCAAAGCAATTAAGTACTAATTACACAATTTCTTTTTTTAAAATAAAGGACTGATTTTGAGTCAGAGAACAAAACACATTTGAAACTAGTTAACATATACTTAAGCATCACGGGGGCATCAGGACTACCAAGAAAAGGTTTGAGGGTTTTTGGGGTTTTTTTTTAATTAAAAGTTTTAAATTTAAGAAGTATAGTCATTTTCAGAAAGATTATGGAAAATTCCAGTTCACAGCATTAGAAAATGAAAAATAACATCCTGACATGACTTTTAACTATGAATTTGTCAAGAGTTTTCTAAAATGCTAGATTAAAACATACTGCATGATAAAAAGAATCTTTTTAACACCTAGTGCATCTTTACTAAATTGGGGGAGGGCAAAAAAGAACATCTATTAATACAAATTAAAATTACAGTGTATGTTTTTTACTTTAGTATTTTACTTTTCTGTGTTTTTTCCAAAACCCTGTCTCATTCAATACTTGGAGCTGTAACATTTGTTCTCTATATTTTTATGTTCCTTAGGAGTAAGGTTCACAGCCTTTTCTACACAATTTAAGAAGTTAGTTAGCAAGGTTTCAGTAATAGATGTTACTATGATATGCAAACCATGTGCAAAGGAACACAGAGCAGATACGCGTTTAATGGGGAGACTGATAGCAAAGATAAATGAAATCTTTAGAGAACCCAAAATTTCATTACAGCCATTAGTTTCAACCTCTTCCCCAAAGCCTCTTATCAAAGCCACTAATAAGGAATACAACTGACTGCTCTGACCTTGTCCTTTGCTTATGTCTTTAGGGGACAATAGCAGTGAAAACTGAAGTGCCCTAAAGATAGGAAACAAATGGGAGGTCAAGAAGCTGGGGCGGTGTTGAGAGGCTAGGTGGGCTAGTCCCTGCCAACCGGTGACTGTGGGGAGACAGAGGACATGAATATAAACCAAAAAAAAGTAAAACTCTTCCATATTTTACACCAAATCACTCTAAATCCTTTTGGTTTAATGCCACAAATGAAGGGACAAATCAGCATGGTAGATTAAAAAGATACAGGACAGGACAGGTTGTTGGGAGGACACTAGCTATGACGCGAGGGCTAAGGCCAGGTTTTCTAAACAGAACAAGGGGATTGGACAGTCACTAGAGCCCTTTCCAACTCTAAGATGCTGAGGAATAGCTGAAAGCTAGCCCTTGTCTGCCCTTGTTCCTCAGCTATAGTCACTGATGTCAGACCCTTTTGCAGGGCCAGCTCCATGTGTCCCTGAGCCAATCTCAATGAGGGGAGGCATATTAACAGTTCTGAGACACAAAAAGGATTCCTACACAGATAGACAAATGTGTATACATATGTGCAAGTGTGTAAGCATGTGCGCACACACAGGACCAAGGAGTCAATCCAGCAATAACAGTAACTGATTTAATCCCCAATGCCCTTTGGTTATGGGGAATAAAGCCCTAATCTGTAGCTGATTATCTGCAAGGACAGTGAGATTTTTGATTTTGCTGCCCTGTATGCCATCCTGTCTGGCATTTTTACCACACTCTTACAGTGTGATTCTGGTGGACAGTCAGTAATGTCAAAGCCCCCCTACCCCTGCAATCACCTGGCCATAGGAGTAGACACTTGACCCAGACTAGCTGATCAGAGCTCTTTGTGACACTTGTTATGGGTCAAAAGAGAATCACCAACTTTTCTCTGGAACTATGAACTCTGAGGATTAAAGAAACTAGCAACCGCCAATGATCATCAATGTTACCTGAGAATGAAGCCAACATTGAAAAGAGCAAAACACAAGAAGGAGAGAAGGGGAGATATTGATGGCATTGTCTTGTCTTCTAGATTCTAGACACACCAGAAGTGAATTTCTCTTTTTTGGACTTTCCAGGTATGTATTTGTGTGTGTGTGTGTGTGTGGTGTGGGTGTGTGTTTAACCTAGCTTGATTGAATTTCTGCCACTTACAACCAAAATAGTTCCAATAAATCATCAGTGCCAGGAAAGTAGATATCAACGGATATGAGTTATCTAACCAAGGAATAAGTAAGATAGTCTCTCACCATGATAATTTCTTCAGAAAGGGGAGAACAGGACCCAAATTCCCTGCACCCTACTCCCAATGTCATATTCCTGTTACTCTAAAAACTGCCTCTTATTTTTAACCGTCAGATAGGAATTTAATGGCTGATTCCTTATAAAACGCCCATCTCAGTCCCCTTCAGCCTACAGAATCATATGTTTTATTTCTAGTCTCTTATTCTCTACTACTGACACCTGCATGTACACACAATCTTAGTATTCTACATCTCATCTGCTCCTGCTGCCTATTCCTCACCTGAAGTCATAATCCCGTTTGTCACATCATAATCACGTCCCCAGCAGAGCACTGTTGCTTCAGGTGGAGAATAAAGCAGCAGGAGCAGATGAACTCTTAGAAACAAAGATCCTAATTTCTTACAGCAAGGGACATCCTTCACTAAGCCTATTTGGCTTTACAGATTATACCGTCCTGGAGTCCCACAGAGTAATACGTGAATGCTAGAAAAGCACCCATGTAAAATATGCTGGTTTGGCTAAACACTAGGGGGACGGGTGAGGCAGGGATAAAGCAAATGCCTCTCAGGTGTCACTCAAAATAATTGTTGGCATCTACTAACACGGTAACATTCACTGGAAAGGGTAAAATATCTCCAGAGCCATCTTTATTAAGCCAAACTTAACAAGGATTTGCACCAGACAAAGGCTGTGGAAGTCACTAATGAAAGTCCCTCCGAACTGGAGATAAGCCAACACATGAAGGATGAATGGTTTATCTTTGGTCTCCAGTATAAGCTCTTTCATATTTTTCCTAACAGTGCAGTCTTGTTGTCTTCACACTGTCACTATTTTCCTTTCCTCTCTTACATTTTTGTCCAAAGCTCTCAAAAACCAAAAACCAAAAACCAAAGACAAAAACCAAAAACCAAACCAAACCAAATAGAAAAACCAAAGAGAGGCTATAACACAGCAAAACACGGTCTCATTAATCACTTGAGGGACACAAATGAATACATTTCCACTTTCTATTTTGTTAATACTAGAAATAGAGTGGACCCTTAGCCGAGGTAACAGGATGATCACAAAGCTTATTGGTCAATTTAAAGTTGAAGCAGAGTTCTTTGTGCAGCCAAGCCTAGGAGTGGGCAGCAGTTTCTTCATATCTTCTGAGACTTTAAGTGCTGATCAATAAATGTTAATTCTAAGTTAATTATCCTTGGCAAGAACTACTGACATGTGTTGAAACTCACCTTAAATTTTCCTGGAAGGCTCCATGTTTGATTCAACTTAAGAAATTTTGTTGTTGTTTTTTTTAAATACCTAATGGTGTCTACCCATAGCACATACTTAAAAGAGTGGGTAGCTTAGTAGTAAGAGAGCTAAGCTAATGAGCTCAATTTGCCATCCTAGAAGTACCTGGTGGCAAGAAGGTCCTGGTGAGAGACAGCAGATGAATAAGCAAAATTCTATCACCATTTCAAGAAAAAATAGCTCATGAGGCAGCAGCATTTTCTTCATTTGTAAAGGGTAGCTATTGATATTTAGAATAATTTGTACCTTTCTTTGAAAGGTTTAATAAAAGTAGTATGACAACAGCCTTAAGTATTTATTTTCATTATCAAGACAATCATGTAAGCACCTACTAAGTGAAATGCGCCAGAAAGAGAACTGCATTCTCATTGTCTCACTGAGACAGACATGCAATACTGTGCATGGCTATGAGCAACCAGGGGACACTGAGTGCTTATAATCAATCACTTCATACTAACTAGTGTAGCTCCTGGCATGCAGAGAATGCAACAATAGTTAGTTGAAAAGAAAGAATAAATAATAAATAAAAGAATTACAAGGACTGTCAGAAATTCCTAGAAATTATCTGTATTCATTTGTAGCTGGTCTCCCTACTAGACCATAACCTATGAAAACAGGGACTTCATCTGACTTGTATGTCCTGCCTAAAATAGCATCCAATTCAGTAACTTATTTGTAGAATAAATGAATAAATACATGAATGAAAAATATTTTTTAGTTGGAGAAACTAAAGTCATTTACTCAACTTTGACCTGTCTTAATACAATATACATATTTGTGGAAGTACAAGTTAGATAAGTTTACAAGATAGGATAAACCTAAATGAGTATACCCAAATCTTCAATGATAACAACTCTTCTTTTTTTCTTTACTATAAAGCCTGGTTAAATCTTGTGCCAACTTCTCAGTATATGGTTATGAATCAAAGAAATTTAGGAAAGCATTAGGGTCAGAAAAAGGGTGATTTACTTTTATTTTTCCCTTCTATGGGCAAGAGAAGTCAGATAAGACACATATTTTATAAAACTTCATATAGAGCACAATGTGTGGAAAATTTAGAATGGGGGAAAATTTTTAGGGAACATCATAATTCTTAAATTAAGGAAAATGAATATATAAACAATAAGAAGACTTGTCTTTTGAAAGTAGTCCAGATTGGGGGGGGGGCAGAGCAAGAGGGAGGGGGAAGAGAGGGAAAGATATTTTCCTTCTGCTTATCAAAGAATCAAAATAAACATGTTTGCAATGGCTCTGCAACAAAAGTCAAGGTGTACACATGTAAACAAGAAAGAATAAGATCAGATTAGTGGTCTATTTATATACCAATATTTTTTCATGGTTAGCTTTAAAATAATGATCTATCAAAATTTACCTGGCACAGTATTTTAGATCTAATTAATCATCGTGGAGGGGTATGTATAAGGTAAAAGAACAACTCCATGACAATATTTCATACAAGCCTTTGAATTTTCATGTTTTAACCATAAATAAACATGTGTTGATTCAGTGCTACATTAAAATACTTAAAATACATAGAATACATTAAGAACTTCTTTGTATGCTGATGAGGAAACTCTTCAAAACAGGACTGAGGTTGCATAAACTTCCTATAAATTCTTATGACTCATTTATTTTTAAAGATCAATTAAATCTCATCTTTGGGTATGCTTGCATAAAATAATTACCTCTAGATCTTATAGTACACAGGAATAGATAGAAAGGGACCCATCAATTTCAATTTTAAGTCCCCTTTCTATAATTGCATGCAAGTGGAAATGACTCCCTGACCACATTTCTGCATTGCCTTTGTCAGCCATGGTGAATCCAATCTAACACACTCAGTTCAAGTAAGCGAAGGACTTAGGACTAAGGTTAGCCCCATGGCTGCGCTCTTTGCTCTTTCTCCCAGTTGGGGTCTGCTAGTCCTCAGGAAGAAAGCAGAGAAAAGCCAGGCCAAGCAAAGAAATGGGGCAGAGCGCCTGACTGTCCACAGGCACATGGCGCCGAGGAAACAAGGCCAAGTGGCTCTGAAAATACGGCTGCTTAGTTGGTGGCTTAAAACAAAAATATAGATTTGGTCATGCCATACTGGCCACTATCTGAGTGATCAATGTAATCAGATATTTCATAATACCATCAGAACTCCATATTTCTGAAACATATAGTATATCATAGGTCACTCACTCCAACTGGTTCTGAGCCATTACACATTTTCTTTTTGATTTGATTTTTAAGAGGATATTTCTTCCCAACTTACCCTCTTTCCATAGGCTAAACAATTCAATTTTCCTCATATGAAAGAACTTGCTGCTTCTACATATTGAAATTTAACTTAGTAACTTGAGGCCACTTTCCTAGCCCTAACTAGAGAATATTCACGATATCTCCCAGCTTCAAATTAAAAGCATCTTATAATGCATTTGACTCCATTCTCCAGTTTATTAATAAAAAATATTGAACACTAAGACTTAGAATAGATCCTTTGCAGGACTGTATTAAACACCCCTTCCTTACTTGACATAAGACCATTCATTTTTCTGCATTCAACCCTCCTTGGCCAATTCTTTGTCCATTCTGGGACAAAACTTAGGTAATCCAATGTTCTTTGAATTTTTTTGGTCCTAAAAGATACACTATGCAGACTTCAATATCTACATAAAATATCTGTATAATAATAAAATGATTGGTATAGAACCTTAACAAACTACCACATCTAAAAGGGAGAAGAGAAATTAATTCATTGTAGAGTGCTTTATGGTTTCTACGATTAGTTATTACATGTATGTCCTTTGAGGCTTGATTTCTAATGCTTAAGAGCTGTTGAAAGAAATAATAAACTGTAATACAAAAATACATGCATACACGTGGGATTTTTAAAAATCATACTAAATTTATGATGACAATTAATTTTTGGCATGAAAATAATAAAGGCTTAATATTTTTCTTTCAAGCAAAAGTACTACCTGATTCCATACATGAGACAAACATACCTAACGTGAATTTTTCTAGCTGTTCTCTTTAATATATAAAACATTTTATAAAATAATATTTCTTTTATTTCTTTTGTTTCTTATTCTCATAAGGCTTAGATTATGGTTAGTATCTCATGACACCAAAAGTAATACTGCAACAGATATGAAAGCATTTTTTCAGCCACTTATTTTATAAAATATTAATTGTGAGCCTGTGCATGTGCTGCATATATAGGGGATTAGGTAACCAAGTTCCTGCTCAGTTCCAAATCAATAAAAGATAACATGCATAGCATCCACCATCATTCACTCTTCCTTCAGTACATAATAACTGCAAGTGGAAAACTTTAAAAACATATATTTAAGCACCCATGGAGACAACATAACACAAGCCAGAGAGGATGTGAACAACACTTACCTAGGAAGGACAAGTTTTTCTCTAGCAGCAAGTCTCTCAGCAGGACCTCATGCTCATGACCAATGGCACTGGGAAATTTTAGTTAAAGAGGGTAACACAGGTAGAACCACACCATCAGGAAAATACTCATAATGGGTCTATACTTTGAGATGAAATGGAGAATTGAGCGCATTAGAGCAACCATTTTCACCTTTGGCCCACACCTTTGAGGAATGAGATTTCTACACACATCCCCTCCTTTAAATGATTCAATAAAACTTTTCCATTTTTATATGTATTTGGCCATCAAAGATTTGTAAATGGGTGTGTACTTTAACTCCTTTTAAAAAGAGGAGGAGTCATTAAGCACACATTAATCTGTGTTAAAAATTCCTCAATTCAATTTAGCATACATTTACTAAGCACTTACTAAGTACAGCAAAGAATAGCAACCAGCCTTCGCCCTAAAAGAGCTTCTCATCTTACAGGGTTCTGTAAATCTTCTATGAATTCATACTTGTCACCGAGCCAGCATTTAGCAGCTTTTCTGCTTCACTTCCAGTCTGCTGTTGGTGATCTTTTATGACTTGGGAAGCCAAACAAGTGACTTGTTAAGAATATATGTAATCTGGAGGAAAGACATCGTAGTAGAGAACTTCGGATTTGGGTGTGGGTACAGAGGCTGTTTCAAGAGACCTTTTCCACGTTTGTGCACGTGGACATATTATATATATATATAAACAGATATGCACATGAACATATAAATTTTTTAAGTGCTTACTATATGGAAGGCACTGTGTTAAGTGTTTTATGTATGTTATTTCATCCTCACAATTACTATAATTCTTATTTTATAGATGAGGAAGCTGAGGCTTAGAATGGAACTTGCATGAGGCCGTAACAGTTAATGCATGGCAAAGCATTGAATGACAGCGAGATCTCTGCAAAGTCTGTTTATAACTTCCACATAGCTTCTCAAAAAGTATTAAAATTACATAATAATTGATAATAGCTAACACCTCTTGAATAGCACATATGAAGGCTTTTTGCTAAACCCTTTGAGATATTTTCTTATTAATATTCACAATAACCACATGAGTAGATATTATAACTGGTCCCATTTTTACAGTTAAAGAAACTATGGTTTAGGAAGGCTAAGGAACTTGCTGAAGGCCCCATGGCTGTAAATAAGGAAATCAGGAGCGGGACTTAGAAGTCTGGTCTATTTTCCAAGAGATGAGATTTACATACGGAGTCTGAAAAGGAGTGTTATCCTATTCTGGTACTTTAATTTGGTCAAAAGCACTTGGTGATAATTATCTGAATCATTACTTTCATCCTCCATTTCACTGATAATGTCAACCTTGTCACTTCCCTCCTTGGCTCACCAGAAACTCTGATTCTGATCATGTACTACAAGAGCTTAAATAAAACTTATATATTATTCGTTAAAAAAATTCCTAATTATCTGTCCTTTATCCACACATTAGGTGAGTATAGTTTAAATCTTACAATTCAAGAGATGTGGCCATTTATACCCACCAGCAAAATAAGCCCTATGTCATCATTATTGACTTTCCTCCTGTCGCACACCCCCCACCCCAATGCACGTGGCTGGGCTTACTTAATTTCTAATTAGAAACAAAATAAAGGAAACAAGTTTTTAAATAAAAAAATTTCACACATTTTCAGAGTCCATTGAAGACATTTGATGAATAACTCTCAATGGTCTCTCATTACTAGGGGCATCCCACATTTTAGAACTAAATTATTTACTTCTATTCCACATAAATGTACTCTCATCTTTATTGTTGTAAATTATTTACATCTAAAATGTTGAATCATGAAACTGAGGTTACTGATGGTACAGAAATGAAACCCACAGCATTTGAAGCTTCCTGCGTCATTATCTTTCTTTGTTTCACCGTTTATGACTTTGTCTAATGCTGTGTCCTGGAGCCACACTTTGGAAAGGTGAGGTGGCTGTTTTCTCAAATTTATTCTTGGTGAGTATGAGCTGTGGTGGGAAAGGTGTGGGTAGACATCGCTTTGTAAGAAAAAATATAGTAGGCACCAAAAGAAAGAAAAAGCACAATGACAAGGTATACACACTTTGCTAACTGTGTTTTTTGTGGTGTCTTACTAATAAACGACCAATTTATTTTATTCTACTTACACAAATGTCTACATGTAACATTTTCATAATGGAGTAAAAAGATTTTCACACCTATTCTATTTAACAATATGTGTATTCTTTCTTACAAAATGATGTATTTACTGAGAGTAAGCAATGTAAATATTACCAAATTATCAGAACACACAAACAGCATTTTTACTCACATGAAAACCAATAATTTTTATTCAGTGTGAAATAAAATAATTCTTGTTTATCAGTCTAGGAAACATCTATGCAAGTGTATTTACATTATATGAAACTGTTACTTCCTTTAATACAACGATAAAACCAGTTTCTCTATAAACTTCCCAGCCTGTTTTATTTTGCATGGTAAAAGCAATCAATAATTTGAAATTTTGTAAAGATATACTTCTTGGTTATGCTTTGTTTGATATAAACATATATAAAATGCAAGGTCTAGAAAATAAAGCTTATAAAAACAGTAATTTTACTGGCAATAGACATAATGGAACTGTAAAAATTATAATCTAGTCAGTGAATATAATTTATAGACATACATCATTATCTTTATCAATTGAAATCATGTACTACCTTAAATTCTACTGGAAATAACACAGCCAAAAGAGGAAAGTGAATGATGGCAAAAATGTAAGGAAAATACTCCAAACTGAATTTATAATGCTCTATAAGCAGAAACACTCTTAGACTTTGTCTATAATAATACCTATTATTGATGTATGGCAGTGACCATGGGCAAAACTTGTAAATAACCTCACAAGCCATTTTCTTCGCCAGCAATACAGCAATCTAGTTTCCCGTAAGCATCTCAACTGTTACTGAAAAATAGCCTCCTGGCATTTACAAAACAGTTGACTTCATACTTTAGTCCATGCATATATAATTAGATAGTTATATTTAAAATCAATATGCAATCCTTCAAAAGACATTATGCTTTTAAAACCTTAACTTTAAATTGATTTTTAACTATTTTATGTGCTTTAAAATTAACATGTAATTCAACCCCAGATACTCTGAGATGGTGTTAGTTGTTATATGAATGTGCTAAAGTTTATAAGTGTAGCAACATGAGGTTGGCACTCCTACAAATTCTAACACTATCATTAATTTTATACTGAAAATAGGATAGTTTCACTTTGGTTTAATAAAAAGGCAAGCTTGTGACAATGCTGTGTTTTTACTAATTTAAGTGAGACCGGAGGCATAGACTTGGAGAATAAATATATACAGGGCTGTATCTTAGGTACTGAATATTCTTGCAAGAGGGCTCCGTTAAAAGATTATTTATCAAAGGTTAACTTTATTTATGAAAGAGTGATTTTTCTTATCAAAAATTTTATTGACTCTAAGCCTTTGTGAGGCAAGGTGGAATGTAAACACATATACCCACACATTTAACTAGCAAGAGTTTCCAGCAAAAGCCCTCTTGACTGGTAATCACTGAGTCACAACTGGTCACAGTGCCATCCATGCTAGCAAAATCTATACTAGAAAGGGCCTGTTTATATTATTAAGAGGTGTAAGACCCATGGACTCAGAAAATATTTTCATGAAAAATCACTAATTATTTACCATTTAAATAGCATTTTTAGCAAAGGATTATCAAAATTCTCACTGTTGCCACAAAACTACTAAATTTATTGATTAATAATGTCCTACTTCATAAAGTAGTTACTGTCCACCTAATCCTGTTTTAAGAAGTAAACATTAACTCTTTAGTTATCTCAATGTCTTTAAGGAAAAATGACTAGACATCTGTTTTCACAGCCTTAAATTCAGTCCAGAGGGAAAAATTAGCTTGATTTCTCTAAAAATGTTTATTAGGAATCCAAATGACAGCTCAGACTGTAACCAGCTTTTAAGCAATAAGAATCTACTGCCCTTTAAAATGTGATGGTCTCTGGTGGTATTTTAATCATATCATCCTTTAACTCTAGGCCCAAAATTTATTCTAGTAAATTCAACTGAATTTGGCTCATCTTAAATGGAAATCCGTTATATTTTTACAAATGTTCATTGGAATTGTTAGATACATGGCAAGACACTATGTTACCTGCCTAATGACTCTGTACCTTTAAACTCATTGAAAACCAAGCAATTTGAAATAAGCACGTGAATGTGCAACTGCTGAACTGACATCTTCCTGTGGTCTGATTTTTCTTAAGCTGTAGAAAAGAATGGTCTGTAGTGACCCTCCAGTTGATTGAATGTAAAATAGAAGAGTATGAAATGTGTTTTGTGAAGCAGAACTTTATGTCAGGTTAAAGCTAGACACATCTCCACTGAGTCTAAGCTCGTCAATTGTGCACCTAAAATTTTATGGGAAAGGATACTGCTTGATGCAGTCCACCAGTGGTCCATAACAGCAGTCATTCACAATGCACTGCAGACAAATAAGAGAAAGGGTATGGGGTGGGGTGGCTACAAAAACTATTACAGTAAACAGTATCCTAAAAGCAGTAATTACTTTCCTCCCCCACCCCCACCCTCCAAAAAAGAAAGCTATCAAAAGGCTGTGCAGATTTAATCATAGAAAACAAAAATTGCATGCTTTTTATTCACTATAAAAGCAAGCTATTAAAAAGTGAAATGCTCTTCTCGCAAATATTGCATTGCCATTTATGGTGCACCCTGACCTCAGTGATAGTTTATGATGACAGTAATTAAATGAGGTTTAAAATCCTTTACTCTGCTAGGCAGATAACAGCATTGCCACTGAAAATAGACAGCTGTGATTAATACCTGATAGACCTGATTTGCTAGAACTCCATCTGGAATCTGAGAAGGGTCCCGTAGCATACTATTTATAACAGACTTGGAGGCTGTAGAAGAAAAGAGATGAACTGTTAGCAGATAGTCAACATACTTTTAATGCAACATGAGAAGTGACGTAAACCTACATATACGCAAAACATGAAAACATTACTGATACTAATCACTTTTTCCTTATTTTTTAATCTAAGGGAAGCTTTTAATTAGACCATTTTGCCAAATTTATATGCTACACTGCCAGATTTGATGATGACCCAATTTTTCCAAGGTAAATTAACAAGTACGGACCTAAAGCATAAGTCTATTTGCAGAAAAGTTAGCTTTGGTAAAGCCCACTTGGGATAAAAAAGAAAAAACACATACACAACAATCAAAAAAGGAAATATTTACCTTTTGCAGGTAGGTATTTTATAACTAAGCATATGTATATGGAGAGCTTAGCAAAGGCAGGTCAGATTCAAAGACTTCGATAATGTCAATAAAAACAACTTTCAGCCAAGAAAGCATCTCTGAATTCTGAATCTTTGCAAATAATTCTCAACTGCCATAAAATGTTATGTCCATTTCACAGGTGAAACAAGTAGGGAAAACTAACAATTGAGAGAATCTTAAATAAGGAAAATACATAGAGAGACATACACACACAAATTTTCCACCCAAAATATGCCTTATCCACTTGCAAACTAAGCTGAACCCCCAAGAAACTGCTGTAGTGCTAAAGGAGGTATCTACTGAAGGACGTTATATCAGGTGCCAACCTTTGAAAAGCAAGGTAGGGGATCCTGACCTTACTGCTCATTAGGCATGTGGCATCCAAGGTAGCCAGAATTCCTCTTAATGCCCAGGAGGCAGCAGGTCTCTAGACTGAAGCTAAGCCAAGTATTGGCTAGGAATCAATTTTTTCAAGTCCTCCAGCAGAATCATTTCCAAATATTTAGCAAAATGGCTTATGGTCTTGTCCACACAAGCACAAACTAAAATGCATATTGGATAATTTATCTAGTTAATAAAATGAACACAGACCTCAGATCTACATCATTCAAGTTCTGAGATGATTTTTGGTCTTTTTGGTTTTTTAAGATTACGTTCTTCATCAAGTTAGCACCATAAGAACAACGACAGATATGATAAATGTCAGTAAATATTGTGGAAAGAAATAAGAAAATTATATCTTATTTACTTAAGCACAGTATTGAGTCCACAAAAAAAAAAGAAGTACAATTATTTTAATTACTGCCTATTTTTAGTCACATAACTGCATGCTTATAGCAACATTTATGTACTTAATAGCCATTTGTAAACATGTGTTTGCACCGCATGTGGAGAGGACATATGGAATCCCAAAAAGAGCATCACTCCAGCTATCCTATCCAGCCCTATCTCTATGACTACCTTTACAACTTGGGCAAGTTATGTAGCCTCCCAAGTTCAATGTCTATAGAAAAGTGACAGTATTATTTGAGCTAACTACCTTAAAGGATCCTTGTGTGAGTCTCCAGAGAAAACAGCTACAACAGCATTTTGTTAAGTCTAATTAATAGTAAGAACTAAATCAGACTCAGGCATTTACTTCATCTAAACTTAGGTTGAGTCCAACCACCATTGATAAGTGGTACAAATATTGGGAATATGAAGCTGCAAATCATCATCTTATTTAAAAAAAACAGATTATAGCAGCAATAATATTAAATAGATAATAATGTACCCAGTCAACTCATTTAGTTCTCCCAACCTAATTCTAAGGCCTGGCCAGTTGGAGGAGACCAAAGCAGTTGTTCATACATTTGGTCACCTCTCCAAGGGTACTTTCTCAGGTCTGCTACTCAAGTCACCAGATGGCAGAAAAATTCTTTTATGTTGCCCATAATGCTAGCAGAATCTCAAGGAAATGGCAGTACCTTCTCTGTATGTACCTGGTCATGGCTAAGATGTTACACTGCTAACTCTCATACCCATGTGAGGAAAAGATAATTATTATTATTTTTTTTTTTTCATCATAGCTGACATTTATTTTATTTATTTATTTTAAAAAAATTAAAAAAATTTTTTATTCCAGAGTATTATGGGGTACAAACGTTGAGGTTACATATATTGCCTGTGCACCGACCAAGTCATAGGTACAAATGTGCTCATCCCCAGACAGTGTGCAGTGCACCCATTAGGTATGAATTTACCATCCCCATCTCTCCCCTCCCTCCTGCCCAACACCCAATGATTGCTACTTGCACATGTGCACATAAGTGTTGATCAATCAGTACCAATTTGATGGTGAGTACATGTGGTGCTTGTTTTTCCATTCTTTTTTTTTTTTTTTTTTTTTTTTTAATTTCAGAATATCATGGGGGTACAACACTTTGGCCATACACATTGCCCCTGTTCTGCCCGTGTCAGAGCCACAATCGTGGTCATCCCCAAACTGTGCTCCCCGCATCCATTCAGTGAGAGTTTTTCCCATCCCTTCCACCCCCCTCCCGCCCGCCCGCCCCCTGATGAATGTTATTGCCTGTGTGATGTAAGTGTTCATCAGTTAGTGCCAGTTTGATGGTGAGTACCAGTGGTGCTTGTTTTTCCAATCCTGTGACACTTCGCTTCGAAGAATGGGTTCTAGCTCCGACCAGGATAATACCAGATGTGTTAATTCACTGTTGTTCCTTATTGCTGAGTAATACTCCATGGTATACATATACCACATTTTATTGATCCACTCGTGTATTGATGGGCACCTGGGTTGTTTCCACAACTTTGCAATTGTGAATTGTGCTGCTATGAACATTCGAGAGCAGATGTCTTTATTATAAAATGTCTTTTTTCTTTTGGATAAATACCCAGTAGTGGGATTGCTGGGTCAAATGGTAATTCTACTTTTAATTCTTTGAGATATCTCCATATTACTTTCCTTAGAGGTTGTACTAATTTGCAGTCCCACCAGCAGTGTATGAGTGTTCCTACCTGTCCACATCCCCGCCAACATTTGTTATTTGGGGATTTTTTGATATGAGCCAATCTCACTGGAGTTAAGTGACATCTCATTGTGGTTTTGATTTGCATTTCCCTGATGATTAGAGAAGTTGAGCACTTTTTTATATGTTTGCTGGCCATCATTCTGTCTTCTTTGGAAAAGTTTTTGTTCATGCCCTTTGCCCATTTTTAATAGGGTTGTTTGATTTTTCTTGTTGATTTTCCTAAGTTCTGTATAGATTCTGGTTATAAGCCCTTTATCAGAGGTGTAGCATGCAAATATTTTCTCCCATTCTGTAGGTTGTCTGTTCACTCTAGTGATAGTTTCCTTGGCTGTGCAGAAGCTTTTCAATTTGATCAGGTCCCATGTATTTATTTTTGTTGCTGCTGTGATTGCTTTGGGGGTCTTCTTCATAAATTCTTTGCCTAGGCCAATGTCCATAAGAGTTTTTCCAACATTTTCTTCAAGAATTCTTATGGTTTCATGTCTTAGGTTTAGATCTGTTATCCATTGTGAATAGATTTTTGTGAGAGGTGAGAGGTGTGGGTCCACTTTCAGTCTTCTACATATGGCCATCCAATTTTCCCAGCACCATTTGTTGAATAGGGAATCTTTTCCCCAGTGTACGTTTTTCTGGAATTTGTCAAAGATCAGGTGACTATGAGGTTGGTTTTATATTTGGGTTCTCAGTCCTGTTCCATTGGTCTACATGTCTGTTCTTGTGCCAATACCATGCAGTTTTGGTTACTATAGCCTTGTAGTATAGTTTGAAGTCTGGTAGACAGATGCCTCCCAATTTGTTCTTTTTGCTTAAGATTGCTTTGGCTAGACGGGGTCTTCTCTGGTTCCACACGAAGCGTAGAATTATTTTTTCTAGATCGGCAAAAAATGATGTTGGTATTTTGATAGGGATTGCATTGATTCTGTAAATTAATTTAGGTAGCAAAGCCATTTTTACTATGTTGACTCTGCCTATCCAAGAGCATGGTAAGGTTTTCCATCTATTTACATCCTCTGCAATTTCCTTTCTCAGTGTTTCATAATTCTCTCTATATAGGTCTTTGATCTCCTTAGTTAGATATATTCCTAAATATTTGATTTTCTTTGTTGCTATTGCAAAAGGTATAGCATCTTTAATTTTTCTCGGCTTGATTGTTATTAGCATATATGAAGGCTATGGATTTGTGTGTATATTTTGTATCCTGAGACTTTGCTGAATTCATTTATCAATTCCAGTAATCTCTGGTTGAATCCTTGGGTTTTCTATGTATAATATCATATCATCTGCGAATAGTGAAGTTTGACCTCTTCTGCCCTATCTGGACGCCCCTGATTCCTCTGTCTTGTCAAATTGCTGTGGCCAGGACTTCCAGCACTATGTTGAAAAGAAGTGGAGATAGTGGACACCCTTGTCTGGTGCCAGTTTTAAGGGGGAATGCCTTCAATTTTTCCCCATTCAGTATGATATGGCTGTGGGTTTATCATATATGGCTTTAATAGTTTCTAGGAATGAGCCATCTATGCCTATATTGTTAAGAGTTCTTATCATAAAAGGGTGTTGGATTTTGTCAAAAGCCTTTTCTGCATCTATTGAAAGGATCATATAATCTTGTTCTTGCTTTTATTTATATGGTGAATTACATTTATAGATTTGCGTACGTTGAACCATCCCTGCATCTCTGGAATGAAGCCCACCTGATCATGATGGATTATTTTTTTGATGTACATTTGAATTCGGTTTGCAAGGATTTTGTTTGAGATTTTTGCATCTATATTCATAAGGGATATTGGTCTGTAGTTTCTTTTTTGTTGTGTCCTTTCCTGGCTTTGGTATCAAGGTGATATTGGCTTCGTAGAATGAGTTTGGGAGGATTCCATCCTTCTGGATTATTTTCAAATAATTTCTGCAGTATAGGCACCAGTTCTTCTTTGTAGGCTTGGTAGAATTCAGGTGTGAACCCATCTGGTCCGGGACTTTTTTTTGTGGGTAGATTTTTAATTACTGCTTCAATTTCGGTGCTTGATATTGGTCTGTTTAGGAATTCAGTTTCTTCCTGGTTGAGCCTAGGGAGGTAGTGTGTTTCTAAGAATTTGTCCATTTCCTCCACGTTTTCGTGTTTGTGGGCATAGAGATTTTTGTAGTATTCAAAGATGATGTTTTGTATTTCCATGGTATCAGTTGTGACTTCTCCTTTTTCGTTTCATTGATCTTCTGTATTGTTCTTTTGTTCTCGATTTCATTTAATTCTGCTCTAATTTTGGTTATTTCTTTTCTTCTGCTGGTTTTAGGATTGCTTTGCTCTTCCTTTTCCATTTCCTTAAGATGATTCGTTAGTTTACTGATTTGTGACTTTTCTGTCTTTTGGATGTGGGAATTTAGAGCGATAAGTTTTCCTCTCAAGACTGCTTTTGCTGTATCCCACATATTTTGATAACTTGTGTCCCCATTATCGTTTAGTTCGAAGAATCTTTTGATTTCATTTTGAATCTCCTCTTTGACCCAATACTCATTCATCAGTAGATTGTTTAGTTTCCAAGTTTTTGGAGGAAGATGTGAGTTTCTGTTGGAATTGATATCTAATTTTATTCCGCTGTGGTCTGAAAAGATACATGGTATGATTTCTATTTTTTTGAATTTGCTTAGATCTGTTTTGTGGCCTAGGATGTGGTCAATTTTAGAGAAAGTTCCATGAGCTGATGAGAAGAATGTATATTCAGTGTTATTTGGGTGGAGTGTTCTGTAGATATCTGTTAGGCCCAAATGTTCTAGAGTCCTGTTTAGGTCTTTTATTTCTCTATTTAATTTTTGTTTGGAGGATCTGTCCAGTTCCGTCAGTGGGGTGTTGAAGTCCCCTGCAATTATGGCATTCCTGCTTATTATGTTGTCTAGATCTAGCAGCATTTGCTTTATGTACCTGGGTGCTCCTGTGTTGGGTGCATAAATGTTTAGGATTGTTAAATCCTCTTGTGAAATTTTTCCCTTCACCACTATATAGTGTCCATTTTTGTCCTTCTTTACTTTTATTGCTTTAAAGTTGATGTCATCTGAAATGAGGATGGCTACTCCAGATTTCTTTTGGTTTCCATTAGCCTGAAAAATTGTATTCCATCCTTTCACCTTGAGTCTGAATGCGTCTTTCTGTGTGAGGTGTGTTTCCTGAAGACAACAGATACTTGGTTTGTATTTTTTAATCCATTCAGCCAGCCTATGTCTCTTCAATGGGCAGTTCAAGCCATTTACATTTATTGAGAGAATTGATATTTGGGGTAAATTTCTGATTATTCTGTTGGGTGGTATCTTTTGTTTTACCTCTTGTGTCATTGTGGAATCTGGTTTCTGGGGTTTTAGCCTTTGCATAATTTTACATAGGTGGGTGTCTGTTGCGCTGGTTAGTGTATAATGCAGGTCTAAGCATTTCTTGCATGGCCGGTCTGGATTTCGCAAATTCTATCAGTGATTGCTTATCTGGAAAGGTCTTTATTTCTCCCTCATATAAGAAGCTTAGTTTGGCAGGATACAGAATTCTGGGTTGACCTTTGTTTTGTTTTAGGAGATTGATGATGTCTCCCCATTCCCTTCTGGCTTGTAAGGTTTCAGTTGAGAAATCTGCAGTTAATCTGATGGGTTTCCCTTTGTAGGTTACCTCCTTTTTTTGTCTTACAGCTCTGAGGAGTGCCTCTTTTGTGTTTACTTTGGTCAGTCTAATAATTATGTGGCGTGGTGAATGCCTTTTCACGTTGACTCTCCCAGGAGTCCTGTGTGCTTCTTGTACTTGGATGTCGAGATTTCTGGCTAAGCCATGGAAATAGGAAAAGATAATTAATATATAAATGGCCAGTGTGACCAAAAGTGCCATCCTATGAAAAATTACTGACCTCATACTAAACTATATGCAAACTCATTGCTAAAATCATAAAACAAAGGCTCTTTTTAAAAAAGAAAAGGGACAATACTCTAGGACATTAGAAAAGTAGGTCATTTGTTTTGAGGGAAGAAAGGGAAATACTAAGAGGAAAAAAGCCCTTATGACATAATTTTCCTTACAACATAAATTTTAGAACAATGTTCTTATCAGGATTAAGAATCATAGCCAATAAATGTTTTTTAAAAAACAGTTTGAATATGTTGAATAGAACACTATTCAAATCAAAGAAAACTTGCCAGAGGAAGTCAGTTGTTTTAAATGGAATAGTAAAAACGATATATTGAGTCCACATTCATTTTAAACTCAACAAATGCCTTTTCTTGCAACCTGCCATTTTTTAGAGAGGGAGAGAAAGCTCTCATGGGAAGTCACAGCCTCTGTTGCAGACCCAGGATATGCCTGCCATCCACACATGGCTCTTTCCACTCAGGCTTCACGAAAGCATGGTGGTGTCTCACATCAAGCCAGAGAGTGTAAACCTACTTTTACACACATTTTCTGAAGTGTAAGAACTGCCTTCTCAAAGGGATGAACAATAATATCAACTGGATAAGTAAAGGTGATTGGACAACTCTTGGGATGGCTAGGGATAAGAGGCCCCAAGGAAGCCTATGCCTTTCATGGAAGCTGTTCCTAGGCTAGCTCTGGCCAATGTGCATCCAGCCTTTTTGATCATACATGAGCAGGAGTCCTGTTCTCCCTAACCTTTTGCTGGAGGCATTCATTCTGTTGATTTCATGGTTTACCCCTGCCACTGCTCCAACTGACGGGATTTTGAATTTCTACCAACCATGTACAGAGCAAGAATGCATAAGTCACTTGGAGTTAGATTCACAAGAACAGGAGAAAACTGGTATCAGTTAAAGCATGCTACAGAAGACAGGCAATAGGCAATGCCTAGACTAAGGCATAACGCCTAAGATTATGATCTTTTCATTGTGAAATATTTCTAACATAAAGAACTCATGAGCCTAATATAACAAACATCTATGCACCAACCACCCTGATTTAACTTCTAAGTCTGTAATAAATTTACTTCAGATAGTCTAATATTAATTTGTGTAAACTTTCTTTTTTATTTATCAGTCTTGCTAGAGCTTGGTTTTACTAGTATTTTCAAGAAACCAAATTTTGGCTTTGTCAATCCTCTCTACTGCACCATTTCTTTTAATTTCATGTAATTTATCCTTTCTCATCATTATTTCCTGCTTTCTACTTTGAGTTTACTATATTATTCTTTTGCTAACTTACTATCTTTATAAAATTCATTTTCAATCTTTTGTTTTAAAATATATTTTTCAAGGCTATAATTTTTCCCTAAATTCTGCTTTAGCTACATGCCACATTTTTGTCATTTATTTATAAATATTTTGTAGTTTCCATTAGTATTTCATCTTTGGTGTATAAATTATTTTTGCTATTTCTAATTTGCGATGTTTATATTAATATGAGGTGTGTGTTTTACTTTCTTTGTGTTTTTACATGTTATCAATTTTTGTAAATGTTTTGTTTGTCTTTAAAAAATTGAAGTTCCTATTTTTAAGGTACACATTTCAGGTATGTCTAGTAGGTAAAGATTTTTAGTTGTATTATCCAAATCTCATATATCCTTATTAATTTTTTCCAAACTAGATATGAAGTAATCTAAAGGATTACTAGGGAGGATGAAAAAAAAATAGATATGAAGTAATCACCTACTACTACTGTGAATTTATCAGTTTCTCCTAATAATTTTGCCAATGCTTGCTTTCTAAATTTGGAGGCTATACTGTTAGCTGCATGTACTGTTATTGTTATTATATATAGACTTCTTGGTAATTATGTGTTTTGGTAGTAAGTCATGACTTTATCTCTAAAAAAGTTTTTGTCTTAAATTTAATGTTATCTATCAGTAATATCGCCACATCACTTTTCTTTTCGATAAGATCTACCTCATATATCTGGTGCTCCATTTCTTTACTTTGAACTTTATTGTGTTATGTCTTAGGTGTGACTCTCATAAATATTAACAGTATTTACTTAGATTTTCTAAAATCAAATTTGAAAATCTCTGCTTCTTAAAAAGTGAGTTTGATCCATTTATATTCATTATAACCAACCCATTTGAACTTATTTTTACTCTCTTATTTTACATGTGCTCCAAACTGTTCTTTCCTTCTCTTTCTCATTTTTTTCTACCTTCCAGTTAATTAAGTTTTCTTTATTCTCTCTTTCCCCCTTTATTCCCTTGAAAGTAATACATTCTACATCTACTCCTTAGTAGTCCTCTCTAACTTGAGTCAATATCTAATCTTCATCAATATCTCCTTCACCATTCTACATATAAGGAATTTAGAATGTACTCACTCCAATCAAGAAGCCTTCCTCCCTCATCAGTCTCCATGTTGTTATGTATATTCTTTTTGTTCAACCATCTTGTTTGTGAACACAATTTCCCAATTAGTCTCTATGATGGTTAATTTTATGTGTCAACTTGATTGGGCCAAGAGATGCCCAAATATTTGGTCAATCATCATTCTGGGTGTGTCTGTGAGCGTGTTTCTGGATGACATTAACATTTGAATCGGTAGACTGAGTAAAACAGGTTGTCCTCCCTAATGTGGGTGGGCTTCATCTAGTCAGGTGAAGACCTGACTAGAATAAAAGGCTGAGTAAGACAGAATTTGTTCTGCCTTTGAACTGGGACATCAGTTTTTTTCCCGCCTTTCAGCTCTAACTGAAACATTGCCCTTCTTGGGTCTCAAGCCATCTGGCCTTCAAACTGGAACTACAACCATTGGCTCTTCTGGTTCTTGGGCTTTCAGATAGGGACTAGGACCACGCCGTCAGCTCTCCTGAGTCTCCAGCCTGCCAACTGCAAATCTTGAGACTTATCAGCCTCCCTAATTACATAAGCCAATTCCTTATAATAAATCTCTTTATACACACACACACACACACACACACACACCCTCCCTATTGGTTCTGTTTCTCTAGAGAACTCTAACAATTGCTTTCTACTTTTTAAAAAAACTCAATGCTTAATTTATCAACATTTTGCCAAACTCCTTTTTCAACGTTGTTCTGGAATCCCAGTCTGTTTTTAGGTTCAATATCCTTGTTACTGAAGGATCCATCCCATTTATTAGTTCTTTCAGCTGGAACCACTGAGTAGTAAAATTTCTTAGTCTTGCCTTGTCTGAAAATATCTGTACTTAGTTTTCACTCTTGAAAGATAATATAAGCTGGGTATACAATTACAGGCTAAGGGTCATTTTAATTCAACTCTTTGAAGATGTGATTTTACTGTCTCTTGGCATCTAGCGTTATGGATAAGAACTCTAATTTCAACCTAACAATAATCCCCACACATGTAATTTGTCTTTTATCTCTAGTTAACTTTAAGAATTTTTTTTAATATTCAATGGTTTCATCACTGTGTGCCTAGTTGTGGATATTTTTATTTAGCCTGCTTGGGATTAGCTATATTTCATGAACCAAAGAATATATGCCTTTAACCAATCTGAAAAATTCTGAGTCATATAATGTTGACTTCCACTCTCCTCTGAAACTCCTATATGAGACATCTGTTAGAGGATCTTATTCTATCCTTTATGTCTCCTACGTTTATAAAGTGTTTACATTTCTCTTCTCTTCATCCTTGTGTTATATTGAAAGTGCTTTCCTCATATTCACCCTAGAATTCACTAATTTTTGTTTTAATCTAATTCTTCTAATCTAATTTTCTTCTAATGTTTTTGGCTAATCTAATAGTTCACTCATAGAATGAACTTTTCAATGACTATTGTTTCATTTCTAAATTTTAATTTTTTTCAAATCTATCTGCTCTTATTTTACATTATTCTGTTCATTTATCTAGTCATAGTTTTCCTTTTTATTTATTCAATCAGTTTATATATATACACATGCATAATTTTAAGATTTATTTTATTTTTATACTTTGTCTTATAGATTTAATTTACAGTGTTATTTCCTCATCTCTAGTCCATGGTATACTATTTCTCTTTCTCTCTCTCTCCCCCCACCCCCCATCTTCCCCAGGGTAGTTAGTTTCTTCTCTTGGTTTATAAATTTTTACCAAGAGCTTATTTTCAGCAAGAATTGTTTGACCTGCACTGTGGAAGTAACCATGACAGTATAGTTTCATATTTACTTTTGCAAAGACCAGTTTTATTGTTAATTTCTTAGTTTGGCCTTTCTGCAATAAATATGAGTGTAAATTTGGACCCAAACTCACAAATAGTGCTGACCTATTTCTAACTTCTTTCTTCTCCTAATACTCCACAACCCAAGGCTATATGCAGTAAGCAAGCTTCCTTGCCATTTTCCTAGTCCTTTTTCATGGTTTGAGCTGTAAGTGAAGGCTCAATTCCAGGTCCTGGTTGCACATCTCTCCCTCTGGGGAGTTCAGAACTCAAGCCCAATCCCTCATATCTATATCAAAAGCCAACAATCTCTGTTTACCACTCTGGATATCCATTCTCTCGCCATTTCTGACACCCAAAGATTTTACTTCTTTTGTTTGTACTTGGTTATGTATTTTAAAAGATTTATTTGTTATCTATCATTTCTATTTCTTTGTCATATAAAGATGGCCCATCAACAAAAGCTCATTCTGCTATGTTGTAGAAATTTTTGAAGATCCTTTAGTAAGAAGTTCATGGAAAAACTTGTTTCCTTTTTTGCTTGTTTGTTAACTATTTTAGAGTCAGAGTTATAAAAATATATAAAGAAAAGGTCCTTCCAAGAAGTCAGAGTCCCAAACAATAGAAAGAAGGGTGGGTGACAATGACACCAATAGGGTGTAGAATGAAATCACCTAAACCACCTCTAAAGACCTTGCTACTGCATGCCCTCTGGCCAGGCCAGGGGAAAGGAAGAAGGGTCATTGGTGGCTACAAAATAAATTGTTTCCCTGATTCCTCCAAAGGCTGCCATCATGTCTCAGGCCAAAGCATTGTGCTAATCAGCAAGCTGGTAAAACAAAGCAACTTGTTTCTGTGGGTTTGAGAATCAATTCTACTAGATTCTCAAATATAACCCTCCCTTATTTGGGAGGGGGGCTTTAAACGACAATTTTTCAACATGCTCATTATTTGGCAATTTGCACTAGGCTCGGTGGAGAAAGTTTGCTCTTCATGTGGCCTCGACTGGCATGGATCATCTGGGCACTGAAGGACTCAGTTTCATGATGACTCACTCACACGTCTGGCACAGCCATAACTGTGAGTGAAGCAGAAAGATACACAGTGTGAGACTATCAAACAGAGAGTCAGTATGGAAAAGCAGTTACAAGCAGAGGCTAGAATCAGACAGACTTGGTTTGAGGTGTGGTTTTTCCACTTACTAGTCATGTTATCTTGAAAAGTTAATGTTGGCGACCCTCAGTTTCCTTGTCGGTAAAAGAGAGTAACCTTGGTGCTCACCTTGCAGAGCTGTTGTGAAGATGAAATAAAGTGGCACATTGTGAAGTAGTTATGCTGTTTGAGACTTGTGCTGGGCTTTGACTGGTGTTGGATGATGGTGGGGCCTGCCTTCTGCTTCTCAGCACTACAGTATCAATAAGCATAGCATGACTTTCTGTTGTTGAAAGGGTAAAAAAAGAGTCTTCATGAGATATATATGAAGTCGGGGCCTGTTCTTAACAAGCTTATATTGCCATAGCCTTGGAGAGACGGCCAGAAGTGAATTTGTTCAATAAATAAAATTAGGCAATGCCAGACTGATTCTCCCATCTTACAGAACCCCACCCCCAACCCCTATACATATGTACACCCCTTTGTGGCACTGAGTGCACAATTCACTGTAAAAACTGTTCTCAGGTAAGAATTTGGTAGAGGTCCTTTCTACTTTTGTGTATATTAGGTTAATGAGTTGTCACTGGAAGGAAGTTTGTAATTTAAGTTTTATCTATAACCACATAACAGAAGGATTTTTCCCCCTAGTTAAGGGCATTTCAAGCATCAACAATCAAGTAAGTGGAGACTGTCCCAAGAATCACTGACATCACACTCATTTCTATAACACTTGCTTTCCTTAGCATAAGGTCTGATAAGTAGCCAGCTACTGCTGGAAGGACCTGAGGCGAATAAGCAGGTGAATTACCTGTGCTCTCAAGAAAGTCCTGCTCACCACAAAGAATATTTTTGATTAGGTTATACTTGAACTAAAACAAAGACAAAACCATATATAGTTGGGATCCCTAATCTAAGATCTCAAATAGGTTTAAGCAAGATAGATGAACCAGCATGAGCTGACTGTGTACTGGATGGCAGCAGCCAAGAGAGAAGAAAGGACACGTGAAGGGAGGACAGATATAGGGATACAGATGAGATGGGCTGTTGGAAGGAAAATTCATGTGCAATCAGAACTGTGATGTTAGAACCTAGGTCTTCTCCCCACTGAAGAAAAACAGTCCCTGCAGTTGAATAGCTGGATGGATATGGCAGCCACTGTTGGTAATACTCCCAAGGTACACCAGTTTGCCTCTTCATGTGGCTGCTCCAGAGGCTGAGCTCCAAGACAGCAAAAACTAAATACCAATTAATATGTAATCTTTTCTTCCAATGCTGGTTTAAGGTCTTTGGACATCTAGGTCATGAGGGTCCTTCTCCACGAGGGTTGACCTGCCATTGTCTTTCCTGGACAATTTCAATATTGCCAGCAGCCTATAGAAGCTTACTTACCCTTGCAGTTGGAACTATTCTTCAAGAATTCCAGGCACCAATCCACTGCTTCTCACACTATAGAAAAGTGAAATCTAAAGCAGTTTGATCCTATTTGACAACCTGAATAAGAAATATTGTTTAACATTAGGGAATTCTATAGGGACAAATTCAATTCTGCTCTCTAACTCTGCAGTCCCCAACCCCCAGATAGCGCATCGTAACAGTCTGTGACCCATTAGGAACCAGGCCACACAGCAAGAAATGAGCAGTAAGTGGGCGAGCTAGCGAATCTTCATCTGTATTTACAGCCACTCTCTATCTCCCCCCATTCCCCTGACCCGTCCGTGGAAAAATTGTCTTCCATGAAACCGGTCCCTGGTGCCAAAAAGGTTGGGGACT
The DNA here is from genome assembly GCA_023783475.1 of Daubentonia madagascariensis. Taxonomy (NCBI): domain Eukaryota; kingdom Metazoa; phylum Chordata; class Mammalia; order Primates; family Daubentoniidae; genus Daubentonia; species Daubentonia madagascariensis. The sequence continues at coordinate 3,745,077 of JAKFHU010001436.1, read as the reverse complement.
GCTGCTCTAACTATCACCTAATCATTTAAGAAATAACTTAAACTAGAGCCATCAAATATAAAGTATTATGTAAGGACAAGAGGAAGATGTCTCCAAAACACAAATGTTCACATGATGAGAACCTTGTCTCAGGCAACTTGCAGCCTTATAGCCGTTATACACCATCAACCCTCATCCAACAAACATACATTCAACAAGTATTTATTAATCACCTGGCTAATGCCATGAACACACTTAATTCCTCCCCCACCCCCCCAGCCCCCACATCTTCCAAATCTGGAATGTTTTCTGGCATCTTTCCTTTGGCCAAAACTTCAAAGCCCAGTTCAGTTCTTACCTCTTCCACTAAAGCCTTCCCTTATTTTTCCAACCCACTTGCCTTCCTCTCCCTCATATTGTAGAGTGGAGAGAACTAATATTGTCTACCAATCATTTGGCACTTGATTAAATATTACTTTGTCATCAGATGACAAGAGGCTGATCAGGATGCTAAAATTTTAAACCATGCCACACTTAAAATAAAAAAATCTAAAGGGAAAAGGAATGTTTAGCACAGTATAGGGGGGGAAAAGGTATTATACTTCCTCAGTATTGTCTTTAAATATCTTTTACACGGAGGAAGATTTAGATTCATGGTATGGTCACCCCCAAGAAGATAAGAAAGAAATCTCACAAGTTTATTATTGGTTGTGAAGCCACAAGGTTTCAGAATTCAAGCTCAGTTTTGTGTGGTCCTGTATTTGGTCTACACAGATGTTTCTTAACCTTTTTTTCCATATGGCCCACCTCAGGGGAATTTTTAGACATTTTTTTCCTAATTGCTCCCCCTATGGAATTTTAATGCCACAGATATAATATATATCTGCTTATGAAATATCACCCTCTTTGAGAATGTGTGGTTCACAAGGAGGATTGAGAAACTATTTGTGTCAGGGTATTTGGCAAACTGCTTAAAAGCAGAAATATTTCTCTGTTATTACTCCAAAGTTGCTCTGCACAAAATAGCTACTCAATAAATTGCTGAATGAATGAATTAATGAACAAATTGTCAAATGAAAGAGAAGCCTACTCAAAATCCAAGCTCTGCCTATATTCCCTATTACAGCAATTTTTAGGAAGCCAAATGGATTTGACTTAATTTGAGCTTTTCTCATTATAAATGAGTAAGCTTTTTTTTTTTTTAATTGTTTTCAGGAAGATCAGACTGAGAGGCAATAGTATACAACAGACCTTTAGATAAATGTTGAAAACATCTAATGACCTACACCAAAGACAGGAGTGCTTATTACTGGCATAGGCATATGAAGTGACTTTACTAGCACATAATACAATTTTTTATTTAATAGTTATGTACTACTTTTATAAGTAGTTTAAATTTATGGCAAGAGATTCAAGTTCATCATTAAATATACTGAATTTATCATCCCTGCATGTAGTGCTATGTGGATATGACAAAAATCATAAATGTCATACCCAAATTTCTAAAATACTGGCTTAATATTTGTCTTAAGTCAGTTGAGCATTCAGGAATATGAGGTTACTCAATCTACCCACTAACAAGTTTCTACTTCTAAAAATATTAATAGCTACCATATACCGAGTGCTTATGATATGCCAGGCACTATTCTAAGCCTGTCACCTGTATTAAATCATTGAATTTTCAGAATGTACCTACAAGGTAGCTATCCCCATCTCACAAATGAAGGAACTGAGGCATGGGGAATTTAAATAAATCCTATAAGTAAGATTAATACATCTTACTTATAAGAGCAGAACTCATGTTTTCCATTGGTATTTCCTCCTACTTCCTAGATTTCCCTCCAATTCAAATATTAGCACTTAAAGTTTCAAGACACTTCACGCTTCATGTACAGCAAATGTAGGGCCACATAATGAAACTGGGCCCTCTCATCTAAACTCACAGGGGCCCAGCATGAGGGCTGAGTCACAGGTAAAGAGGAAACTCCTGCTCAAGATCAAGGGAGAAAGTTCATGGTAGCAAAGACCTACCAAAACTTGCTGGGGTAGCTAAAAAACCTGACAAGATCATGAGTATCTTATATTCTGTAAAAAGAAGGAAAAGTGGATGCTTCTAAGGGTGATACCACAGTGACTGTGTCTGTATGACCAAGTTTGCATCATTCAATGGGATAAGGGCAGGTCTCCGTTTTGCAAGCTGATGACTTCAAGAAGCCTCTCTAACAATTCCCTCCGGTAGCCTGCTCATTTATATCTCCTCTGTTTCCATTTGCTGGCAAAAACCCACACCACATCATAGTGTCTGCCTCAGTGCATAATTAGAAAGCAGTTAATTCTAAGTCATTAAAAGTGTTGCCCAGGATTGGAAGGATTCACGGAAAGAGGACATGAATGTGTGTACTTTTCTGGCAGGATCCTGAATGTAAAGGGAAAAGAACCACCTAAACTTTGTATCTTAAATTTTAGGGGAAGGGTAGATAGGAAAACAGAGATAAAATTTCAAGGTAAGTTAAACAATATGAAAATCCACACACTGTTAGGACACTGAAAGAAATATTTCCTGGGAACTAAGCCCATGTGACTAATTATAGCCAGGGG
>JAKFHU010001436.1:3730000-3737500 GCA_023783475.1 Daubentonia madagascariensis | reverse complement strand
TTCCACTTTCACATTTTACAGATAATTGAGGGATTTTTCATTTTTGCTTGTTTCACGTACAACTACAGACAAGCAGAAACAAAGGGGAAATGCTGTTGGATACTGTTCAAGTGGTAAGAATAAATTCTGTCTCAAATTACAACCTCAGTGTTCTCAGCTGGCAGATTATTAAACTCAAGATACTATTTCCTTTCTTAGTTAGCATTTTTCCCCATATGAATAAAAATGCTGAAAGCCTAAACAAGCAGCTAACTATACAAAATATCATTAAAGGAATATCCTTACAGAAGCCATACTTTTCTCTATCTCGTTCTTTACCAAATATTCATCCGTCGTCTAAAATGCAACAGCAACGGCTACAATGCAAATGCAGGAAGCCAAGATCGAAACAAAGTAATTAAAAAATAAGTCAAATAACCAGGCCATAGGATGCTCTTCCTACCCAATACCTTGCAGTGAATGCCCAAAGGTATTCCGTGATTATCCAGAATTTGATAATTTATGGAAGAGTGGTGACTGAAGCACAGAAAAGGACCCAAAGGTCCAGTTTTCAAAAGAATCCACCTTTATTTTGATTTCTCCACTTCAAAAAGTATTGCCCCAAATAATCAAAACTAGTCAATAAACAAAAACAATACAAAATGAGAATTTTGAAGTGTTTGTTAATAAACATAACAGATTTGTCAAAATTTAGGTCAGACTGAGCAAATTTACTTTTGATATTTACTACAACATCGATAGGCCTCTTTTTATGAAGAAAAGTATGTAACCAAAGAGATTTTATCTATCTTTCTGCAGAGGAGCTTTACTTGGGATTGCTGTCAAATAATTTCATCACTGAAATAAATGATAGTCAAGGGTATATGTTTGCTCAGTTTATGGGCAAGAGAGAAAGGAGGAGTGTGGAATTAAAAGAAAGGATTAAAATGTATGCTACAAATTTAACTACCAAATCTAAATGAAAGTTGTATAGTGGGATTATAACCCAAATTATAAGATAAGTAAATACAAATTCATATATATAAATGATAAAAAAAATAGAGAGAAGAAACAAAACCTTCTTACAGAATAAATCCAAATAATATATCCTGATACTTTTCCTTCCAGGAGGCAGAGTTTCATCACTCTCCTAAACTTGAATGTGGGCTAAATTTAGTGACTTGCTTCCAAAGAATAGAGTAAGAAAGAGAGAGAAATAGTAACTTTACAGTGGAGAAATGTGGCAAACACCACCTTAACCAACAGATTAAGGTTCACATGACCAGTGATGAGTCAGGTTTATATCATATATCCCTTGATATGACATGATGATGGGGAACTTCACCTCTTTCCCAAAACCTATAACCCCAGCCTAATCATGAGAAAAACATCAGACAAACTCAAAATTGAAGGCGTTACACATAATACCTAACCAATACTCCTCAAGAACATCACGGTCATAAAAAATAAGAAAAGACTGTTGTCACACACCAGAGGAGACTTAGGAAACATGACAATTAAATGAAACATGGGAGCCTGGATTGGATGCTGGAACAGAAAAAGGCCATTAATGTTAAAGGCCATTTAACAGAAAAACTGGTGAAATTCAAATGATGGCTGGAGCATGATTAATAGTGAGGTACCAATGAGTGTTTCTTAGTGCTGATAGATGTATCACAGTAATATAAAATGATAACATTGAGGGTAACTAAAGCTGAATGATATATAGAGGCAGAACTCTCTGTACTATCTTTGTAACTTTTATGTAATTCTAAAATTATTCCAAAATAAAATTTTATTAAAAAGAAGTAAAATCTTTCTAGTAGACTTACTGCCCCCAGAAGTGACCTCATGACAAACTTAACCCTTTCATTATCACCAAAAACATCAACCCCCGTTGCTTTCGAGTGTTGGTTATAAGAATTCCTGAAGTATGAGATATAATTATGAGTAATTGTAATGGGGAAAAAAAGTAAATTTCCATAGGGCATATGCAGGTAGACCTAAACATAGGGTGTTGTTCTATCATCACAATAAATTAGGAAAAAAATTCAGGAAATTGAGACCAGCCTTCTTTCTATGCAGCTTTGATAAGACCATAATTAATTTTTCCCCATACAGAGCATCATAAAAAATATTTCAAGAGACTTCAGAAAAGGATCTTCAAAATTATCTGAAAATTCAAATTTCAAGAGTACCCAAAGAAGAGGAAGGATAAATTAATTTCTCCACGTATTTCATATAACTATTTGTTGGAATATTACTGCCTATTGCTACAAAAATTACTATCATTGAGTGCCTCCTATGTGCCAAGCACCATGCTAAGCAATTTACAAAATTATCTTTAATATTTATAACACTGAAAGGGAGATATTATTACCTAATTTTAAATAAAACAAACTATGGCTCCCAAAGACATTACCCAAGGTGGCAGCCAGTATAGGAACAATCTGAGATTCCAACTCAACATACTGCGGAAATATGCACAAATTGTAATAGATGAGATTTAGGTAAAAAGAAGAAAAACTTTTATGACACCAAGAGAAGCTAAGCATGTGGGCAGTATCTAAACCATGCTGTTAATTTACATTCATTAAATAATGGAAAGAGGAAGAATCTGAAATCAGAAAACACAGGTTCCTCCATTTACTCATCACTTGTTTGTTTGTTCATTTGTGCATTCAGCCAGGTAACAAGGGTAAGGAGGGGAGCATGTACACTTGGTTGATCCAAGTTCAAGTCCTAGTTCTTGCCCCTTCTAACTGTATGACTAGGCTAGTCACTTATCCTGAGTTTCAATTTATCTCATTTGTAAAACTAGAAAAATAATATTTGCCTTCACTATGTCAAAGAGTTGTTGTTTGGGTCAAATAAAATATACCAAAACTTTTTATAAACTATAAAGTTCTACTCAAATGTTTTACATGTTAGCTATAAAATTCCTTAACATCCTCTCAATCCTAGAGTCACAAGGAAATAGTAGATACATTATCAACAAAATTTTTACTTCAAGTCAACAAATATTTATGGATGTGGATCCAGGTAATGAACCAAGACAAGGAGGATTGAGCCCACCAAAAATGAGTCCTGTATTAGTTATATAAAATGTCGTCTCAGACTGAAAAACAAAAATGAGAAATTGGAGGTTAGTTGGCTTAGTGAAGACAACAAAACTTTCAACTACACACAATAATCAGTTTTAGCAAAAGTAAGTTTGGTAATCCCCATTAAAATACAAATGTTAGCATGTACACAATGACATCACAGATCAACTATAAACCAAAAGGCCAAGGCATGGGTCTGGAATGAAGAAGAAATTATCTACTCAAAATACTGTATTTTATGTTCTTTCGAAGATATAGCTCATAGTCTGCATGTTTTTATCTGGTTAATGAAAAAATACTATTCATTTTTCCAACAATGTTGTTCACCAAGCTTCTCAAGCAAAATGTTTACTATGAAAAAAGAGTTACGAAGTGAAGCAGGAAAGAAAAACTTAGAATTATCTCATTCTTAACCATATCAGCATCCTCTCATCAATTAGGAGAAAGTGGAATTCCTAAATTCTCAAGCCGTGACGTAATATTGGTTTTATTGATTCTCTGCACAATTTGTGGGAGTACCCAATCATTATTTTGACAGTTGTATCATAAAGTAATAGACTTCCTTTTAGATAATTGCAATTACCACATTCAATTTCAACCTTCCATAGGATTTTTTCCTAGATACGGCTTTACTGTCAGTCCTAGATCACATTACTTTTTCTTTTATAGCTATACACACAAAACATTTTAGGTGTTACACCTAATTATGTCAGCACAATAACAATTTAAAAGCCCATCATTAAGAAGTAAAGGTTAAGCACTTATCTGTTAAGACTCCTCTTACAAAGATATACTGCCATATGACATACATAAATGAATTACACAAGCAGTTACAAATCTGTTGGAGAGTTACCCCCAAAAAAGACACCTTTTTTAGTAAATTGGGAAATTTGATGAGCGTGTACCAGGCAATAACATTTGTTACCTACAGTATTGACTTATAAGCTTTCTGACTCTTGAACTATCATTAACTGTTTGCCACACAAGTTTCACAACACAAAATTGTATTACAAAATGTTTTTCCATAGGGAGGCAGTTTAGCATAACTGATATGAGCCTGGGCTCTGGAATCACACTGTCACTACTTACTGTGTGACCTGGGGCAGACCACTTAAGCTCTCAGTGCCTTGGTTGCCTCATCTGTAAAAGGGGATAATAATACTATTTGCCTCATAAAGTTGTGCTGAGGAGTAAATGTCCAAGTAGGAAAAGCACTTAGGAAGTACCTGGTAGCTAATATGTGCTAAGTATCAGATATTATTATTATTGCTGATTTGAATTGCCTTAAGCAACTAATAACCAAATAAGGACATGAGGAAGCATCAAAACTGATAGGTGATATAAGCCAGCACATGAGATGGCAGAAACACAATGGGAACCGAGAAATGAGCTATTCATGGAACAGGGCACCCTAATCCCGGAAGTAAAAGAAAATTAGAAGTTCAGAAGTATTTTGTAGAAAGAATGAATTAGGCTGAAAGAAAATCTAATACTAAAGTCAAAATTGGTATCCAAGGCTGAAAACCAAATGGGAGGAAAAAAGCATAGGATTCAATAGAGATCTACACAACAGGCAAAACATAATTAAGCACACTGTTCTGACAATATTCTAGTCTCTGACAAGTGTGTAAGTACAGTGAGGGGAAGGGGCAAGTGTTTGCAAGGACAGGATACAGATAGACACCAGCAGGCTGCGGAAGACAGCAACTGCAAAGAGGCTAGGTCTAGCGGCAATCCAGCTTAGCAGTCAACCCCCTGAAAACACCAGCCACAATATTCCTCAATCTAGTGCCTTTCATCAGACGGAAGGGAGAAATTACTGGATTTTCCTGTTCCGTAATTTCCACATTCCACTCCATAATTATAAAACCGTCAGGAAAAAAACTTGGTGTCTTAATAGGCTTAGGCAAAAGTTCTGTCCCCTAGAGTCAAGTCACCTCATTTAAAAAAGCAAAAGGTAAAATAAGAATAGCTCTTTAATTAAAAAGAGCAAGGATACAGTATAATTTGGCATCCAAAGTACCTACTTCCCTTAAGATAAACAAAAAGTACCTCTATTAAGTGATTGTGTTTCTAAAGGAGAAAAACAAATCAGAATGACTCTGCAAAGAATATTCTGGAATGACCAAAAATGCCAATAATCAATCTCTCATACTAAACCAAAAAATAAGAAATATAAACAAGGGGTTTTTCTTTTGTATCAATCTATGTAAATGAAAGTATTTTTTTAAAGTTCTAGGAAAATTCCACATTATTGTAAATTTTGAAAATCACCTTCCTTAAATGGAAAAAAATTACTTAAAATCAAGACTGTACCAGAAAATTTAGCATATATAAGTTCCATACATATACGAACCATTTTTTACTTCCAGATTCTTCTCGAGACAAAAGCTCCAGCAGGGGTGGGAGAGATTATTTCTATCCAAATCAAGTAACATGTCATCAATCTTTGATTCCACATCTCTTCAGGTTGTGGATCAATCCCACAGTCTCTTCGGTCCTTCCTCAACTACCTTTTTATCATCATCATCTTCTACCCTAACAACATGTTCACTGATCAGTTTGCTTTTTATATATTTAAATTTTCTTCACAAGTTGTTGAGAAAAGTATAAGGGAAGGAACATTAATCAGTTAAGTTTTCTCTAGTTAGCAGGATTCATAAAAAGTTCAGTAAGATATCAACATTAATAGCCAAGGTAGATTATTTTGAATTTCAAGTAACCATCCTGTGCAGTACCCACAATCATGGGTAATATAGAGAGTTCATTAAATGCCACTGACTACCTTGTATATAAAGCATAGTTGAAATCTAATTTCCAATTCTGAGCTTCCTGAATGACAAAATCTTTCAATATAATCATTATGATTAACATCTATCACACAATGTGCTTCTATACTTCTTTTTCAAAGAAAATAAGTCATTTTCTCATCCTACCAGCTGTAAAAAGCAAGTCTATAAATAGATACAAGGAAATGACTAACCATAGATATAATTTTTATCAACAAAAGCTTTGAGTCCAAAATAAGTTCACCCCTGGAATTTCACCCTCAATTGTCTAGACTAGACCAACAACCTTCAAAGGACTGAATAGGATTCAATAGAGCTTTCAAGAAATGGAAAACACAACATCATGTAGAAGTTTAAAAAGTCTTTCAATTAAGACTTTTCTTAATGTTTTAAAATTAAATAAGAGGATGAAAAGTACCCACATGCAATGTGTAAGAAAACGGTATTTCCCACTTAACAAATGTGTCATCAAGAAACTAGAGGCTTGTAAAAAGTTGGTAGCATTCTCCCCTAAAATGAGCTAGAGAAGCTCCATGTATTCACTTCTCAATGAGGCATTCATTCCTGGAATATGTATTAAATGAACTCTGTACATTCACTTTACTACCATTTAGGGGGCAGCAGAATTTAAGGTACCATGCAAATGGAAATTTAATCATTAATTATTTTATAGATTAAATACTCATTTGAATAATTAGGAATCAAATGAAGGTTTGCATGTAGAATGTGGAGTGCCTCCTTCTATTTGAAGTGTCTTGGAAAAAGCATTCCATTGATAGATGATTCACAGATCTAAATGTGGGGCTCTGAGAAAGAACCCCACACTTCCAACTTTATGAAACTATTCTACAAAATATGCTCTGGAACCTCAATTTCATAGCCCAAACTGAATTCAATTTTTTCCTTCCCCCATTCAAAACAACTCTTACTCCTCTTAGCATGTGATATCCCAGTTTGAAATCTCAGCTGCATCCTGGGTTCCCTTTACTTCCTAACTGCCAGTATCCAGTAAATTGCCATGTTCTATAGACTTTATTTCCTCTGTTATTTTCACTGCAAACCCTAGGCCAGACCTGGTTTGCTAAGGATGATGCACTAAGTTATCAATTGATCTTTCTCACTACATCCAGTATCTCCTCACTTCAATCCATTCTAGACAGTCTTGCCAGATCATCTTCAACTTTGGTTCTTAATTGCTGTCAACAACACACAGCTCTGTATCATGATCAATTACAAAGTGTGCTTCAAGAGCTATTTGAATCCTCTTGTATTTATAACTAATACAAGGTCATTTATAAGTGCTTTTTGATAAATGAGAGTTGATTTAGTTAGTCCTATAATAATATTACTCTCCTTCAGTTGTATACCAATATACTTTCTTGAGTGGAAGAGAAGTGATAGAGTTATAGAAAAGTGCTAAGAATTATACATAATTCTGGTTCTCTCTCTCCACATCTATCTTGTTGGAGAGCAATGTCATTAAAGAAAAATGAATAAAACCTCTGATCATGTCATTATGCTATTCAGAACCATCATGGCTTCCCAACATCTGCTAATTTAAATATAAACACCTGGGTCTGGAATTCAATACCTTCTATCATATGAACCCAACTGAACAATGAATCTGT